>CM070543.1:21212451-21565771 GCA_036346415.1 Raddia guianensis | reverse complement strand
GGTTAGGAATCGCCGGCCATCTACTCATGAGTAATACGCCAGCAGCTCAATTCTGACTTCCGGATCTGGCGGCAAGCTCGAATGATAGATTCCGTACGTCATCTTGTTTCTATAATTTCCGTTGATCCAGAAGAATTTCGGGATGAGACTGGATCACGTTGGAAAGATAATTTCTTCATCTTTCCGTGAAGCCCAAAACGCCCAAAAGCAGAGTCGGATCTGTCCGGGACATCCGTTTGAAGGTAGGCTGCCGAGGATGGTCGCGAATCTCGGCAAGCTCGTAAAACTCATCTTGTTTCTGTAGTTCCCTTTGATTCAGAAGGAATTTTGGGATGAGACTGGATGCGTTGGAAAGAAAAATTTCGTCATCTTTCCGTGAAGCCCAAGAACGCCCAAAACAGAGTCCGGATCTGTCCGGGACATCCGTTTGAAGGTAGGCTGCACGGGATGGTCGCGAATCTCGGCAAGCTCGTAAAACTCATCTTGTTTCTGTAGTTCCCTTTGATTCAGAAGGAATTTTGGGATGAGACTGGATGCGTTGGAAAGATAATTTCATCATCTTTCCGTGAAGCCCAAGAACGCCCAAAACGAAGTCCGGATCTGTCCGGGACATCCGTTTGAAGGCAGGCTCCGCGGGAAGATCGCGAATCTCAACAACTCGTAAAACCCATCTGCGGAGGATCGGCATCGCGGATAAGCCGTGGCACAATTCCAAAGACATCAAGGATCAGCAAGGCTTCTCCAAATAATCGACAACCAACACTTCTTCGGACTCGGGTCCGATCTGAGTCTAAGAAACGTCGGCGTCGCCCGTCTAGACTCCCGTTCGGATCGAGGAAGCCGCGCTATCTACTCCCGAGTAGTGTGCGGAGGCTCGATTCTCGACTTCGGATCGGTGAGACTCAACTAAGGACTTCAACAATGCTTTTTTGACTCGGGCAAGATCCGAGTCCAGAGATCAATTCGCGATCTTCCTCGGACTCTCGATCGTGTTGAGAGCGTCCGCCGCCTCTGCGGCGAGTAGTGCGCCAGGGGCTTAATTCCCGACTTCGGATACGGTGAGGTTCCGATGGAGAACAAATCCCAGTGATGTCGTCATCAGTAGCAAATCACTCGGACTTCGACCCATATGGTGTCCATCGTGCGGCGCCCGGCTTCATCAACGTGAGAAGGCGATACGATCTGTTCCCGTTCAGATTCTGGACGGAACTTGCATCGTGATTTCCGTTGACTTAGGAGGTTTGGGGTGATATAAGATCGTTGGAAAGCTTATCTCTTTATCTTTCGAGCGAATCCAAAACGCTTACTAATTCCGACTTGCGGATCACGACCGTGGCGTCTTTTGAAAACAACACCGCGAAGAAGATCGCGAATTTCGGCGAGCTCGTAAAGCTCGTCGGTGTCGGCGCAGCGTGAGATTGTTAAGTGCCACATCTCGTTGAGCGTTGAAGACCAGCGAGGACCATCGCCGACTTTCGTCAAGCTTCACCAACGCATGGAGATTAATTACGACTACGGCCAAAATACCGACGTCGTACGGCGAGACCTCGGCGAAACACGTGTCTGTTCATCGCCATGACCACGGCGATGCTGCGCTCGGTATTAATCAAGATTTGAGCGACTACTTCCGCGGCACGGCGACGCGCTACTCAGCGACACGCTACGCCCGCGCCCAGCGCGCCAAGTTTATAACTTCGGCTATGCGCATCGCCAGCGCCCACAGCGCCGATGCATGACTCACGCCTGAAACTTAAATCTAGCTCGCGACAACCACTCGGCTACGCCTCGCCCGGCGCCACGGCGCCCAAGTCTGCAACGCAGCGACACGCTACTCGGCGACACGCCTACGCCCAGCGCACAGCGCCCATATTTATACTTCGGTATGCGCCGCCATACGCCCGCGGCGCTTAAATGCGGCTGCTGCGCCTCGAGCTTCAAATCTGGCTCGGCGACAAACCCTTTCGGCTACGCCTCGCCAGCGCCACAGCGCCCAAGTCTGACAACGGCGACCGCTACTCGGCGACTGCGCCTACGCCCAGCGCCACAGCGCCCATGTTTATAGCTTCGGCTGTCGCGCCATCGCGCCACAGCGCTGAAATGCGGTTGCCGCCTCGAGCTTCAAATCTGAACTCGGCGACAAGCCACTCGGCTACGCCCTACGCCAGGCGCCTCAGCGCCCAAGTCTCTGACGCGGCGACCGCTACTCAGCGATACGCCTCGCCCAGCGCCCACAGCGCCCATGTTTATAACTTCGGTATCGCCATCGCGCGCCAGCGCTGAATGCAGGCTGCGCCTCGAGCTTCAAATCTCGGCTCGTGACAAGCCACTCATTTTGCTGCCGCCTACGCCCGGCGCCTCGGCGCCGTCACAATCTGACGCGGCGACCGCTACTCGGCGACACGCCCTACGCCCGCGCCCACAGCGCCAAGTTTATAACTTCGGCTGTACACCATCGCGCCACAGCGCGCCGTGCTGTTCTACGCCTCGACTTCAAATCTCGGCTCGGCGACAAGCCACTCGATTACGCCCGCCCGCGCCTCGGCGCCCAAGTCTGACACGGCGACCACGCTACTCGGCGGCACGCCTACGCCAGCGCCCACAGCGCCCAAGTTTATAACTTCGGTATGTCGCCGCCAGCGCCCACAGCGCCCGTCTGTTACTGCGCCTCGAGTTTCAAATCTACGGCTCGCGACAAACCACTTTCGGCTACGCCTCGCGCCGGCGCCCACGGCGCCAAGTCTGACGCGGCAACCGCTTACTCGGCGGCAGCGCCTCGCGCGCCCACGGCGCCCAAGTTTATATAGCAGGTACATCGCCATCGCGCGCGCCACAGCGCCCGTGCGGCCTGCGCCTCAAGCTTCAAATCTGGCTTCGGCGACAAGCCACTCGGCTACGCGCCTCGCCCGGCGCCTCGGCGCCCAAGTCTGCAACCGCGGCGACCGCTACTCGGCGACTGCGCCTACGCCAGCGCCAGCGCCCGAGTTTATAGCTCGGTATTGTCGCCATCGCGCCCACAGCGCCCGTGCGAGCGTGCCTCCTCGAGCTTGAATCTCTGGCTCGGCGACAAGCCCACTCGGCTACGCCTCGCTAGAACCATAGCGCCCAAGTCTCTACGGCTGGTGACCGCTACTCGGCGATACGCCTATGCAGCGCCCGCAGCGTCAAGTATCCGGCTTCGGTATGCGCCATCGCGCGCCATATGCGCCCGTGCGGCTATATGCTTACGGCCTCTGAATATCGGCTCGGCGATAAGCCACTTTCGGCTACGCATATGTCGGCGCCATGGCGCCCATGTCTCTGCTCGGCGACACGCCTCGCCCGCGCCACAGCGCCCAAGTTATCTTCGGTACATGCGCCATCGCGCCCGCAGCGCCCGTGCGGCTTCTACGCCTAAACTTCAAATCTGGCTCGCGACAAACCACTCGGCTACGCCTACGCCAGCGCCTCGGCGCCAAAGTCTGGCTGCGGCGACCGCTCTCGGCGACACGCCCTCGCCGCGCCCGCAGCGCCAAGTTTATAGCTTCATTTGTATGCATACGCCAGCGCCCTACAAGCGCCCGTGCGGCTACTACGCTGCAGCTACTAAATCTATGGCTCGGCGACACGCCTCGCCCGGCGCCACAGCGCCTCCATATCTCTGACTCGGCGACCGCTCTCGGCGACCGCTTACGCCCGCGCCCACAGCGTCAAGTTTTCAACTTCGGTATGCGCCGCCAGCGTGCCACGGCACCGATGCGGCTACGCTGCGACTACAAATCTACGGCTCGGCGATAAGCCACTTTCGGCTACGCCTACGCCCGGCGCCACAGCGCCCAAGTCCCAATGACTCAGCGACACGCCTCGCCAGCGCCACGAGCAGCCAAGTCTATGGCTCGCTACCGCCCGCTGCATCGAGCTAAGTTCTCATTACCATAATCTTTTCTTATAAATCTAAATTGTTTCTTGACTTGCTACTTAGTTGGTCTCCAACTAAGCGATGAAATCGAGACTACCCTAATTGGTGCACTTGCGTGCACTTTTTTGTTTTCTCTTAATGATCGCCAAATGAATCAGAGTGGTTTTAAGTAGTGAAGCTCGATCCTGGCAGCGAACTCTAGTCACTCGTCTGGCGTGCACAGGAAAAAGCCATGAGTCAATTCCGGCCTTGAGGCTAGACTAGTCGGTGAGTGCATAACAAAGGAAGATTACTTGGAGAAATTTAAGATCAAAAAAGGAAAAGAAAGTTGCAAAAGAGCAAAAATTATCTAAGCGATCGGACCTTACATCGATTGATTGTTTTTCATCCAAATCCTACATGTACATGCTACAGGGTTCATGGATTTTTCCTCATCAAGTACCTTCTGCGACTCGTACAGTAAGAAGGACTTGTGCAATAAACAACAACTCTGCTCCGGCGGCGCGCGAACCTGACTACGCTTACCGCACCTCGGCGTCAAATCTATAGCTCGGCGAGCACCAGCATAAGCTACAAGCCTCGCGCGTGCCTTGAGTGTTCAAATTTATGGCGGACTATATGCCACGCCAACCGGTGCGGCTATCGTCTACACCGACTTTAATGCGGCTATCGCTTTACGCCTCGGCCGCAAGCCATCCTGCGCCTGGCGCTAACCCGCAACCTTCGATTCGCGTGTCTGTCGGTGGCTACAAGCGCGGTAGGGCTAAGCCACATGCCTCGGTACACCCCATGTTGGGCGGATTACGTGAGCTATAAAATTACCCATCAATTGGTATACCCCATGTTGGGTCACTAGTTGATCCTTGCATGTCGGGCGGATACGATGATGTCGGGATTGAGTTTCGATGGTGCGCTCCAATTGGGGCGATCTTTGTACACTTGACCGGTATGGATACCATATGGCTAAACTCTATCCTTAAATGCATGCATACTGTGGTGGGGCCTCGGTGTATCCTACTACGGTTGGGTACAAATACCGCTTGGCGACAACAATGATATGCCCGATGTTGGGACACTAGGCGTATTACCGCACTAGTCGGATCACGGTATCATTGGGCCAAACCCTATCAAATGGTATGCTCCATGTTGGGCCAATCATTGTATTCTCTGATGCAGTGCCAGATAGTTAAAATCAACGGTATGCCCTCTGGGACCACCGGTATATCCCTCTCCGTTAGATGCAGTTGCCTTTCGGCTCTTGACCAAAAACCGGTGAAATGCGCCCCATGTTGGGTCGCCCGGTTGTACATCACAAGGCAATCTGGTATCTCACTCGGCTCTTGACCAAAACCCACGGTATGCCCTTTGGGGCCACAGTATATCCTACTCGGTCGGATGCAGTGCGCTTCGACTCTTGACCAAAACCGGTGAAATGCGCCCCATGTTGGAGTCGCAATTTTTATCGCAAAGGCAGTACAGGTACCGCTCGGCTCTTCAGCCAAAACCGATTAAATGCGCCCGTATTGGGTTACCCGACTATACATACATAAAGGCAATCAGGTATCACTCGGCTCTTGATTAAAACCCACGGTATGCTCTCTGGGGCCACGGTGTATCCCACTCTGGTGGGGATGCAGTTACCTTCACTCTTCATAAAACCATGATCGCCCATGTTGGGTCGCCCGGTATGCATCGCAAAGGCAATCTGTATCACTTCATCAAAATCAAGGTGATCGCCATACAATGGGCCGACCCGTCGAACTCCGTAATCTCGGGTTTGGGTATCACTAACAACTCTCTATGAGTCCTTCACGATCTCCTCGCAGATAAGGAAGCGGTCGGGAAGGAAGCAACAACAATCTACAAGCACTCGGCACTAAGCATGACTCATCCAAGGTGCGACAAAGAAGAGCAGCGACTCGACTATGAAGCACTCGGGGGCTACTGTGGAAAACATAGACCCCGGGTATCCATACGGCGGGCCCAAAAGACCACCCGATAGGGGATGGACCAAGTCGGGTGGATAAGGACGGGTACCACTTGGACTCTAGAAGACTTGCTCGGCAAGAAAAGACATGAAGATAGAAGCCTATCCCTAATTAATAGGGAAGGTATACTTGTAATCCAAGATAACTATAGATAGGAATCCTACCTCGTAACCGACTAGGACTCTTCCTTGTAACCCCACCCCCTCCACTATATAAAGGGGGTAGGGGGCCATAGTTCGAGGGGACAGATCCCATGAGGCCATTTACATATCCCATGAGGCTATCTACAGATCCCACAAGGCCATGCCACCGAGGGAATCACACATCCACATCTAGATCTCATAGGCCATGCCATCTAGAGCATCTCTCGGGCTGATCATCATCTTCATCATCTTGTACACATATACCCCATATAATCCCAGAGCACAGGACGTAGGGTATTACCTCCTCCATGAGGGCCTGAACCTATACAAATCCTTGTCTTGTGCTACCATCGAGTTTAGATCTTGCGCGCATCGCCCCATATATAATCATTGCCGACGGTACCCCCCAGTTAATCACCTGTCGACACATCTTCGTCCGGTTTGGCGTTGCAAGCAGGATCATCACCGACAACGGCGCTCAGTTCAAAAGTGCCGATTTTCAAGATTGGTGTGAGGAGCTGGGCACCAAGTCGCCATCTCACGCGCACATCCGAAGAGCAATGGGCAAGTGGGCGGGCAAGCGGAGTACTCAAAGTTCAAGACAAGGGCGTTCGACCGCTTTGGAGAAGCATGGCAAGGCGGAAAAAGTTCCCATGTGTTGTGGTAGCTGAGACAACGCCAACAGAGCCACCGGCGAGACCCCTTTCTTCTGGTGTCACGGCTCGAGCGGTGCTCCCATCGAGCTCACCTTTGGGTCCCCAAGGGTGGTGGCGTTCAGCGAAGCGGAGACCTGACCGTGTCGGGATGAAGTAAATCTCTGGAGGAGATCGAGAGAGGCGGCGATCCGGCCGTCGGATATCGGCGAGCCTTCGCCGTTATCAAGCAAAGGCGGGTGTGTGAAGAACACTTGGCGATGGGTGACCTCGTTCTGCGCGGAGGTTCAGGCAGAGCGAGCCGCAACAAAATTTGTCTCCCCGTGGGAGGCCCTTCAAGGTGGTCTCGATCTCCCGCCCAGCTCGGTCGGGCTCGCGTTCGAGGATGGTCGCGAATTGGCGAACACTTGGAGCGTCGGCGGTGAGGAAGTTCTACCGTGAGTAGGCTGTTCGAGAGCTTTTTTTTGGCCTCCTTTGGGCCGCGGCAAGGTCTTCCTCCTTCCCTTCGCCTCGGGGCTACGGTGTACAAAGCCATCTGTAAAATAAAGATAAGTTACGTCTCTCTGTGGGCATCCGTTCTTTTCACCTCTAAAGTCTCATAGAAAACGATACATTGAAAGTTTGGTAGCGAAAAAGTACTTAAAAGTGATGGCCCCACAGTTGCAAGGCGACGCTTAAACTTGCGGTTGAAGCGAGGCAAAAGCGACGGAAGCGGGTTCTAACTGATGTGTATGCAAGGTCCCGACCTTTGCGCCAACGACGACACTAAGCGTCTAGACCACTTTGGAAGTGAGTTCTCGCCACGCATAGCGTTTAAGGTCGGTTTGCCGAGAGGCCATAAGGGTTGAAGTAACCAGATGCCAAAGGAAAAAGCGCTCACTTTCAGTAGAACGTTCTGTCTAAAACTTTTGGCGGTCATTACTTAGCCTAAAAAGTCGTTAGAAAACATTCTCGCTGAAAGTCAGCGAAAAAAAGTACTTAAGTGATGGCCCTTAGTTGCAAATGACAGCAAACTTCTGGCCGATGGGCGGCGAGGCCGACGGAAGGCGGTTCTAGCTGGTGTGTCTGCTCGATCTGGCATCGCGCCAACGACGGCACCAGCGTCTAGACCACTTCCGGAAGCTGAGTTCTCGCCACGCAACGTTCAAGGTCGGTTTGCCGAGAGGCCATAAGGGTTGAAGTAACCAGATGCCTAAGGAAAAAGCGCTCACTTGCAGCAGAACGTTCTGTCTAAAGCTTTTGGCGGTCGGGTGCCTCAGTTCTTCTTTTCGCAAGTGAGAATTTGCGTAAAGTTTAATCGAGACTTGTGGCAAAAAGAGCAAAAGTTTGCATTGACAGGTTCTATATACAAGACGAAACAAACAAGGGAGTTCAGCTACTCCTCGTCGTCATCATCTTACGCTAGAAGCGGCGCCCCCATCATGGATCTGGCGGTGGCGGCGACCTCGACCATAGATTGTTCGCCCGGGTCCAGCTGGCGCGAAGGTTCCCCGGTGGCGGCGTCGAGGTCGAACACGGCGTTTTGGGCAAGGCAGTTGCCCAAGACGAACCGCGCTGCTTCGAAAGCACCGTGGTGACCATCTTCGATCGCCCGCGTCCGCATCACCACCGGCAGGTCGCGCGAGGCCTCGGGCGCGCTTAGCTGCGCCAAAGATATCTTGCGTGCCGTCTCTCCGTGAAGTCTGAGGTAACCCGATGGGTGCGAGGACTTCGGAAGTCGCGGTAGGCGGTCCGAAGCATATCAGCAAGGACCCGGAGGCACTCAGAGTGCGCCGCACGAATGTCTGCAGCATCTTAGGTGGCCGAGGCGGCGGTGGCTTGTGCCGCCGCAGCCTCGCGGGTCGCCGTTTCCCTCTCGGCGGTCTCCCGGCCGAGGGCCCACTGCAACTCGCCGGCGGCTCGCTCCGCCGAAGCCAGGGCGTCCTCCCACGCCGCCCAAGTGTGGGAGAGGGCACGAAGCGCTTCGAGGGAGCGCCCGACGTCGGCGGCGATGGTAGAGATGGCGTCGGTGTCGGCTGGGCGGTGGCCGGAAGGTCCTCCAGCCTCAACGTCGGCGCACTCTCTGCAGCTGAAGCAGCCGTCCCGGTCGAAGGGGTCGCGAGCAAGTTGAAATTTGGCCGGATCGCGTGGGATGGAGCTTGAACTGACATCCGCTCTACCCATGAAGAAAAAGCCAAAAGGGTTCAGGTATCACGAAAAACATCGGCATGCAAACCCTAACGCTAAATGTACATGAGCGCAGAAAGTTACTGGCGGCGCCCCAAAAGCAAAGGAAGAGGCGTGTCGGACCGCTTAGTCGCGGGCGGCGGCCGCCTCCTCCCATTGTAGGAGGCGGAGGCGGAGTCACCGTGGCGGGCGCTGTCAGCTCAAGCGCCGCAACGGGAGGTGCTGCGCAAGAGGAGCGATCGGCGACAGTGCCGCAGACAGAGGTGCCGCGCGAAGAAGCCGGGCGCGAGGCGCCGATTCGGAAGAGTCGCCGCGCTCGCCAGCGGCGGAGCGGCGGCGTTACGGCAGGGCCCCGCTAGAGGGGGCCGAAGGCGGCTTCGGGACTCGAAGGCGAGCCTTTGGGCTCGCCTCTCCCTCCTCATCATCATCGTCTTGGGAGAGGATGGTAGGCGCATCCAGGCCTTGATCGGGTCGGCCGCCACGGCAGAGGAAGCGCGGCGGCTGGAGCTTCGCGGTCGTTAGCGGAAGATCACGGATTTGCAAGGTCCTCGGGCCACTTGAACCGCGACGAAACCTCCATGGGGCGGCGCCCGCAAGTCTGAGTTCGCTCCGTGGGTCCCGATCGCGCAGAGGCGGATGCTCGCGGCGGAGAAATGTCGCCCGTGGCGCGGACAATAGTCCCGCCACCATCGCCGAGCACATCCTCCCAAGTTCCTGCGTTGGGCCTTTACAAAAGAAGAAGCCGCAAGTTGGCAAGCAACCAAAAAGAGGAAAGGACGTTCAGCGAAGTGAAGACCCAAGAATGAAAGAACACTCACCTCCGGCGACGCGATTCCATCGTCGTCGCCATATCTCGCCGGCGGCGCCCTCATGCGAAGAGGCGGCGCGGCAAAAATCCGCCGCCACATGGGTTCGGTGAGCCCATTGCGGCGGAACTCGGCAATGCGCTCAACGCCGCCTCCATTTCCGCCGAGTCGTCGGCGAGAGACCCCGGTGGCGAGGATTCGCAGACCCTCGGGAGGGCAAGATCATCGCGGCCGCTAGAATCCTCCACGTCTGACCATTATCGCGCCCGATCCTTCAGTTGGACTTGACCGCGACCCAGGATGAAGGCGGCGTCGCGGCGTGAAATAGCAGCTCCCAACCCGCTCGGGCACGAGCTCGTGTGCGGCGTGAAGAGTCGGCGCCAGAGCGGGAGATTGACGCCGCGCCCCACGAACATTTCGCGAAGGTGGGCGAAGATGGCCACATCACGATGGAGTTTGGGGAAGGTGCGCCGCTGGATCTCGTGAAAGCGAGCACCCCGGGAAGAACTTCGAGTATGGCGGGGCGAGCCCCGCCAAGACCGCCAGTGAAGGTAATGATCTCCCGTCGCGGGGCTTGGCGCCATGGTGTCGGCGGCGAACCGGCGGAGGTGGCGGTCTGAACACTGAGCGCGCATACTTGTCTCCTCGTCGGCGGGAGGCGGGCAAAGCTGGACGAATGTGGCGCTGGCGGAGCGGCGTCCTGCGGCGACCCTTTTGCGCGCTTAGGAGCCATTGGAAGGTGGCGAATGCGGTGGCGGAAGCTAAGGCGAAAAACTTGGTGGCGGTGGCAAAGGAAGCGGTGGCAGCTCAAAGCACTTTGGCGCTGAAGGATTCGTCGCGGCGCCAAGGGGAAATATTTATAGGCAAAAGCGCGGCGACGGTTTGATTCCGTCCCGCTCGCTGGCAGCGCCTCGCCGTTGCCCAAGCGCTTCGGTTTCTCACGAAAAGGCGGTACGGTTCCCTAAGGAAGATCGTGCGCAGGTGGAGAATCAGGCGTACGGCCGCCGCAGGGGGTGGGCCCCCCCCATTCGTCTCCCGCCGCACAAGAAATGGTGGAGTATCGGCGCGACGGTTCGCGTATCATGGTAGACCCGGGGGCTACTGTCGGTACAATAAATACCGGGGTATGAAGAATCCTAAGGAAGGCCAAGAGTGCATCCGGTGGGCCCCACGCGTCAGGCGGGCGACTAGGCCCAGTGGCGTGGCGAGCCCTCGATGCATCCGGCGGCCCCACGCGTCAGCGGGCGACCGAGCCCAATGGCGTGGGCGAGCCCCTCGGTCATCCGCGGGCCCCACGCGTCGGCGGGCGACCAGGCCCCCATGGCGTGGCGAGCCCCTCGAGCGTCGGGCGAGGCCCCACGCGCGTCGGTGGCGACCGAGCCCCAGTAGCGTGGCGAGCCCTCGGCGCGCAAGGCCCCCCATCAAAACAGGGCCAGCGTGGCGAGGAGCATCGAAAGAGTCTTCGGCGAAGGCTCCCCTGCTGCGGAGGACAAGGCGCATTCAATGCGACATTCTGCAGCGGATAAACGATGAAGAGATGATTACCACCACGGTGACCTCTGCAGTTTGATCAAGCATCACTTGTGGCGCAACGTAATTGACCGTGAGAGAGAATTCACCGTCGTCGGGATGGCCGCCCGTGTCGGGAGAACAGCGAGGTCCCACTCGTTCTCTCCGGCGTGTTCGCGACGAGTCCGAGGCCACTTGTGGGTTTGCGTGGCGGCGCCTCTCGGTATAATGGCAACACGTTTCGTCTCTCTGTCCGTCCCTCACGTCTTATCGATTGCACTAAGCATCTTGTCTTGCCTACCCCCTCAGCTCTCTCCGCCAGTTCAAGGATTGTATAAAAGGGGAGGAGAGGGGGTTCAGCTGTCTGTAATCACATTCCACACAACCACAACACGAAAAAGAGCTAAGGCTCGGCGGGAGTAGGGCCCATTACCAGAGGTCCAACTGGGTAAACTCTGTAGCGTCGCTCCTTGCCACGTTCTCGCTCGAATCGAATCGAACTCGAGCCGATCGGCTAGCGGATAGAAATCGATAGGGGTGTGATCCGCGGTGGTTGAGCGGAGACACGCCGTCACTAGTATTCTATCCAACTACACTGCGGCGACTAACAACGCCATGGTCTGAGCCCTCCTCGCGGGACTAAGAGTGCAAGTCGCTCGGCGTCCAACGACTAGCTGTGAAGGAGATTCACGGTGGTCATCAATCGGATAAACAAGGAGTATCAGTGCTGCGATGACTCAATGGCGCGATACCTGGTTGAAGTGAGGAAGTTGGAGCGGCACTTTCAATTTTTTGAGGTACTCCTCGTGCCCAGGAAGGACAACTTCTTGGCCGACCAGCTATCCAAGTTTGGATGCTCACGTGAACCTGCTCCGGCAGGGGGTGCTCGTCGAGCACCTTTACAAGCCCTCTATCACGTCTTCGGACGAGGCAACAAAACGGCGGTCTGTCTCCGTTATCGGCGGTGCCGCGGATGGACAACGCCATTTGTCCAATACCTTGCGAGATAGGACTACGCCGACAGCCGAAGCGGCGTTCCCGGCTTATAAGGCATGCTAGTCCATACAAGCTTGTGGACGGCATCCTTTACCGTCAAGGTGCCCTGGGAGTTCTCTCCAAGTGCATCTCGCAGCAGGAAGGTGTGTTCCTTCTTAGGGACATACACGAGGGTGCCTGTGGTCGGCAAAGCGTTTCACATGGGTTATTATTGGCCCACAGCGTTACAAGATGCCCGAGATGTAGTGACTAAGTGCAAGGCATGCTAATTTCACGCCCGGAAGGCCCATAAGCCCGCCCAAGAGCTCCAAACGATCCCCCATCATGATCTTTCTCCACATGGGGTCTGGATCTGCTCGGCCCGTTCCCCAAGGGGTATAAGGGCTGCACACACTTGCTCGTCGCCATTGACACTTTCACAAAGTGGATTGAGGCAGAGCCTGCGTCGTCTCTTCACGCCAAAACGGCTGTGCGCTTTTTCAAAAGCAATGTGATCACGCGCTCCGGGATTCCCCATAAGTTGATCACTGATAACGGTCCTCAGTTCAGAAGCGAGCTATTCCAGGAATATTGCGAACAGCTGGGAACCAAGGTCTGCTTCGCCTCTGTGGCACATTCATAGAGCAATGGAAGCGGTCGGCGAGCTAACGAGCGAACGATCCGAGGGTATCAAGCGGCGTGTTCGCGGCACTCCGCGAGCACAACAAAGCCTGGGTTGACGAAGTTCCTTCCATTCTCTGGGCCGTTCGCACCACAGCCAGCCGGGCAACCGGGGAAACTCATTTCCAATTGGTCTACGGTGCTGAAGCCATCTTGCCCGCCAAAATAGTACTCGGCTCGCCTCGCACGAGCTTGGTCAACTTGGTTGACTCTGAGCAAGAGCGCTTGCTCGAACTCGATCTCCTCGAAGGTACACGCGACCGGGCACAAGTTAGAATGGCGCGCTACCAGCAAGATCTTCGCTGACACGCTGCCAAATCTGTTCGACCAAGAGCCTTGAAGGTGGGCGATCTCGTTCTGTGCCGCGTCCAGAACCTGTACAATGCCAACAAGTTAACTCCCCGATGGGAGGGCCCGTTCATGGTCGTTTCTACTGCTCGCCCGGGGGTTGTTCGCCCGGCAATGGAGGACGGGAGAGAGCTGACCAGCACTTGAAACATCGACCAGCTTCGTAAGTTCTTTGTGTAGGTCTTTTGTTCGTCTTCTTAGCTCCGCGCTTTTTGTCAAACTTCGCGCCTTAGTTCGTCCAAGTCTCTCGGGCTGCCTTGTAAAGTTCAATCCAATAAATAGTGAATGTTCGTGGCCCCCTGCGGCCCTTTCACTTCTTGTCTTCTCAGACTACTCCTCTCTGGTAACACTTGATGGCTGCTCGGTCTTGCGAACTTTTGGCTTCGCGATCTTCAGGGTTTTCCTACCCGTATCCAGTTTCAACGAGTTCCAAAACTCAGAGTTGCGTAACACGGCTTTTCGCCTTGCGGTTAAGTCTACTCTGGTAAGCCCTCCGCGGCAGAGGCACTTACCGCTCACGGCACAACCACTTGGCGAAACCTGCTCTCGTAAGCCCCCTGCGGCAGAGGCACTTTTCTTGTTCGGTTACCTCTAAGATTGCCTACATTACGTTAACGAGCAGTTCATGGAACGAGTCGATCAGGATGCGGGTGTCACTCTAACTCTCTACGCACGTGCTTGATTTCGCAAACTTAGGTCTTCAAGCATCGTTCGTACCAGGGGCTAGGGTGTCACTCTTTCTCTTGTGCACCTGGTCGAGTTCGCAAACTCAGGTTTTCAAGCAGATGCACAATGGGGGCTGGGAGTTAGGATGGCGTTCTACCGTTTTTTCTAAACTTTCTAGCGCTATTTCGCCTTACTCTTAGTTTCCTGTTCGTTCTTGTCTTTTTGCTACTCTGTTTTACAGGGAAAAGGTAAGTCTTTATTTACACTAACAAAAGTTTACAGGTACAAAGTCCCTTTCAGGGTGCAGCCCTACTGCTACTTAGAAGCAAGTTGCTCCTTTAGCTTCTCAATTTCTAACTTGAGGCGCAAGACTTCCCCTTGGGCTTTGATCCCTTCTCTAACTTCAGCTTGGAGACGTTCGGCTTCCTCCTTGCTGTTCTTGGCCTGCTCCTTGGCCTCTGCTCGAAAGGCCTCGACTTCTTCGGTCTTGACCCGCAGTTCCTCGGTCAGAGTCTCGCTTTGACCATGGCGCTTCTCGGTGGCCTTGAGTTGCTCGTCCAGCACCTTGGCCCTTTCTTTCGCGACGCTCGCCCTCGCGGCCAGCGTGCGAAGCTCCTCTGCCTCTTCCCGAAGAGCCTCAGAGGACTGCCTCTCCTCGGTCAATCTGGCCTTGAGCTTCCTCCCCTTTGCCTTCAGTCGGCTCCGGCTTTCGGCCCGTTGCTGCTGCTGAAGAGCTCCTAAGATGGCGCCGTGCTCGAGGACGACGCCTTCTTCGAGGTCGTCCATAGTCGACCACAAGACCTGAGTGAGAGAAGGGCAATTCCGTCACGTTGAGGTGCTCGTAACTTAAGTGGACAAATTTCGGTATGGGATTTACCTCTTTGAACCTTTTCTTCAAGTTGTGGCGAAAGCGCCTCGAGGCCTTGGGTGCAAATCCACAGTCGCTTGGAGCGGCCGCGGCGGGGCGTTCTCTGTAGCTGGCTTCTTCTTGGAGTGCGCCCGCATGGGGCTCGTCTTCTCTCCCTTGTACCTTCAGTCCTGGGAGGGCTGGCGGCTGCGCCCTCATCGCTGCTAGGCTCCAGCACCTCCTCTCCGCCTGAACAACTTCGGGCAAGACCGGCGCCCCTTTCCCGGATACGCCGATGGGGCCGCAGACAGCGCGACTTGCGCTCGCTGCTCGCGGCCATCTTCCTGCTCACTGGCGGCTGGACTCTCGCCCTGTTCGCCAGAGTGTGCCGTCGCCACAGGGATGATTTGCCCCTGCGGCGAAGTACTCGGGGCCGTCTGTTCGGTTAGGTCCCGGGCAGCCGGCAGAGCCAACACCTTGGCCCCGCTCTTAGTGGCTTCATGCCCCGCCTCTTCGGTTTCCAGTCGCTCCACCGCACCTTTAAGCGCGTCGAGCTGGTCGCTGGAGCCCGGCGGGAGCACGTTCCACGCTGCCAGCTTGCCTTTGAGGGTGGCTAACCTCATTGCCCGCGATGCACCATGTAGATGCTCGGGCAGTAAGGACCGCTCGATCGCCGCATCGACATTGTTGGTAGCGATCTCCTCCTAGGCAGCTGGTGAAAAAGAAATGGGTTAAGTCCTAAGCTGTTCGGTAGAATGTAAGGGGAAAATCTCGCCTTTGCATACCTGCCATGCCTACCATAGGGAACTTAACTTTCTTCTTCGCTCCTTGACGGAGCTTGCGCCTCTTGCTCGGGGGCTCCTTGGCTTCCTCGCCTTGGCCTCCAGACGCTTGTGGCGACAAGCTCAGCTCCTTCTTGGTGGCGCTCTTTTGCGCATAATGCAAGCTTTTTTCCTTGCGACTTCCTCTTCGAGCCTCCTCTGCTCGGCGATCTGTTGCAGCCGTTCCACATGGCCAGGGTAAGCTTGCGTGTATCGTTTCAGCCAGTGGGTCAAGTTCCGTACCTCTTCATCGCTCTGCTCGGTGAGGAGGGATGGGCTTGGGCGCTCCATCCTTGGTTGACCGCGAGCGCGTTTGATCTGCTCGGCGCGCTTCGTTGCCACCGGGGGCTTTGGAGGTTGTTAGCGGCCGCTGCGGTGCGGCGTGCTCCGCGTTGGGGCAGCAGCCACCTTGGGCTTCTCGGCCATCTTGGCTTTGCCCTTCCTCGCTCCCTTGGACTCGGAGAGCTCCTCGACGATCCCCCCAGGATCAGCTAGTCCTCCTGCGTATTTGGGAAGCGAATGTTAGCATACTTTAATCGTGTGAGTCTCGCAAATCAAACGAGGTTCTAAGTAACTTACCTCGGGTGTGCGGACGAGCACGTTTCGTGGACATGTATAGGCCACCTCGCCAGTGATCTCGCTGTCCTTCTTGGCAGCCTTCAGCATGAAGTCGACCTGCTCGGTCACCCATGCGTCGGTTGGTTGCACTGCCCGAACGGAAGAAAGCGTTAGTTCCTAGTTCCTGTTCGGATGAAATCACCAAGAAGGGTTGAGTGTTTAAGGAATTTTCCCGTGCTCTCCCTAGTGATGTCCTCCCAGCCTTCTATCTTGTAAAAGGGGTAGGACCTCTTCCGCAGCGGACAGATCTTGTTCGCTACGAAGTCCAGGATGATCTCCCTGCCCGTGAGTCCGAGGCCCACGAGGGAGGCGATCTTTCTGGTCAAATACCACTCCTCGTCGGACAGTTCCGGCCGAGGCATTGGTGTTCCCTTCGCCGGAGCCTGTCCGGTAAAGATGAGCTTGCTGTCCTCGCTCCTCCTGGTGTAGAACCACCTCATCCACCACGCGCCCATTGAGTCGGCGGCGGTGGGAGAGTCTGGCGTCGTCGGCGGTTGCGGAGCTTGAGTAGTAGCACCCAAGTCCGGAAGCGGCGGGAGCCGCTCCTCAGAATCGTAGTAGTGGAGGAACAGCCCCACCGGTGGATCGATTCCCAGATAGCCCTCGCACAGGTGTGCGAAGACGGCCATCTGGAGGATGGAGTTGGGGTTTAAGTTGGCCACCTTCAGTCCGCTGATGTTCAAGAAAGCCTCCACGAAGTCGCTTTCAGGAGACCTCAACCCGAACACGGCGAAGTGCTCGAAGTTCACGAACTCATCTTCACGTGGCTTCGGCATCTCCTCCTCCCCGGGCAGCCTCCAACTACCAGTGTCGATGTGCCCCTCAGCTTCTAAGGCCTTCAAGTCCTCCTCAGACATGCTAGTGCCGGAGAATTTGGCCATAGCAATCCCCAGGGTTGGACGAACAGGTTTAGGAGTGAAGTGTGGCTGTTTGATGCTTAGCGTGCTTGGAATAGGGCTTGGGAAGGAAAGGCGTGAGAGCAGAAGTGGCAAGCCGCGGGCGGCTTGGGTGCTTTTATAGTTTCATACGAGCAGCTCTGCAACGGATTTTTGCCATAAAACGGCTAGTTTTTTTCAGAATGACTATGTAAAAACGGTCGCTGTTTTCCTTCTTGCAATGGGTTATCATTAGAATCGCATAACGGCTATTTTTTCCAATGTACTCAGACCGAGGGTGAGTGCTCTGCTCAGACAAATGTTGTTCCCTGTTCGACGCAACAGAGTTGCTCGGTACTGATCAGGTTTGTTCGATCTCGGACCAGTCCTATTCGGGAGAACAATAACCTGGTCGGTCGTTTGTTGCACGTCTTTGTAGCAGCGAATTTCCCTCTTCGTGACTTGGAGTCTCAAGAGAAAGACCCCACTCTAATGAGATATTCCACTTGAGTCCGGGGGCTAGCTGTCGGGGATAAAATCACGGCCCATTGCCATGGCCCACTCCCTGACGGCCCAATCGAACAGCCTCCTAGGGACCAGTTCCCTGGAAAGTTCTATCAGGCCCATGTGCGTCCTGCCGAATAGCTTCTGGTCCGCAGCATGCGTGTGACCTAGGATTCGTGTTTGAGTCCGACTCGAACAAGAGTTTTACACGGCTACATGAAGACCCGGACTAGACCTGTTCAAACCCCGGGCCGGGCCGGGCTTCGGGCCGGGGCTGGAAAAGCCCGGTCCCAAAAACCAGGCCGAGCCAGCCCGCCCAGACGTCGGGCTCGAAACCAGGCCGAGCCCGCCCGGCCCGGCGGCCCGCCCGCCAGCTAAATCGGCGGAATCCGGGCCGAGCCCGCCCGCCCGATCACGGCCGGAACGAGCGAGCCAAAACGACGATGCCGGTCGGCCGGGCTCGGCCGGTTATCAAGGCGGGGTTTTCCGTGAAACGAGTCTAACCCGGACGTGGTTTCCTGGATTGGAGCAGACGTCGTGATCCCCAAGAATTGGAGTATACCTTATCTACCTCGGGATGTATTTGACATGTTACGAGTTCGTAGTCAACTCGACCCGATTATCCCTCGGTAGGTCGGTTATTCAACACTATATAAACAAGGCCTCTACGGCGTATAGAGGGCAAATCCAAGACGATTTTACGACGAGAAGATCGAAACTTGTCGCATCATCGCGTATTACTTCTTGTACACCCATAATCTCGCCGAGAACTGTTCGTCTCGTCGAGTTTCCTCCTTGTAATCCTCTTTGATATAAAGAAAGGCTGGACGTAGGGCTATTATCTCCTTTGAGAGGCCTGAACCAGGATAAAAACCCTGTGTCTCCCTGTTGCTCGTTGATTGCTGTTTGCCTTGCTCGGCAGGTCTTATCTCCCTCTCTCAAGAATCTTAGTTGACTTGGGTCCGATATCCCAATCGTCGACAGTTTTGACTTGAATGCAGAATTAAACTTGGGATTCTTGAATTTTTTCCTCTGTCCACGACCAAGCTTCTCTTCATGCTGTTCAGCAACATTCATAGAATCCAAAACCGTGACAATGTTTGTCAACAACATCGCCAGCTTTAACCACCTCTTGCACATCCTCATTCGCCACTACGTGAAAACACACACAAAAACTTTACTGTAATGAGCAGATAGATTTACAGGAAAAAAAGATATCATAGCTTTTTGCTGTAAAAAAGCACAGTACCTGGGACCTCGTTTGTGTTAGCGATGACATCAGCGGCAATATCAATTCCCTCAGCTTCAACTTGCACATCCTCGTTTGCATTATGAAAAAAAGGTTGTAAAGAGCATTTACTATAATGAGTAAATGAATTTACGGTAGTGAAACCATATGTTTAGTGAAACCATATGTTTATGGTAGTGAAAATAAAAAAGATAGCACTTAAAGATTTATTCACTAAAGATTGTGATGAGTATTTACTATAATGAGCAAATGAATTTAAGGTAGTGAAACCCTATGTTAACCATAGAACTATAAGTACATAAAAGTTGCATTAAAAAAGGAAAAAGGACATAACACACAGGACCATTTACTGTAAAAACAAAAACCTAGGACCTCATTTGTATTAGCGACAACATAAACTGCTCCATTTCATGTGTTGCAGCAGTATCAGTTCCCTCAGCTTCAACCTGCGCATCCTCGTTTGGCACTCCGAAAAAAAAGTTGTAAAGAGCATTTACTATAATGAGTAAATGAATTTACGGTAGTGAAACCATATGCTTACAGTAGTGAAAATAAAAAAATAGCACTTAAAGATTTATTCACCGAAGATTGTGATGAACATTTACTATAATGAGCAAATGAATTTTCGATAGTGAAACCCTATGTTAACCATAGAACTATAAGTGCATGAAAGTTGCATTAAAACATGAAAAAGGACATAATACACGGGGCTATTTACTTAAAAAAAATACCTAAGACCTCATTTGTGTTAGCGATGACATCACCT
Source organism: Raddia guianensis (assembly GCA_036346415.1). Classification (NCBI taxonomy): domain Eukaryota; kingdom Viridiplantae; phylum Streptophyta; class Magnoliopsida; order Poales; family Poaceae; genus Raddia; species Raddia guianensis. The sequence goes on along the minus strand of CM070543.1, from coordinate 21,546,261 downwards.
TGCTCCATTTCATGTGTTCCGGTAGTATCAGGTCGCACAGCTACAATGTGCACATCCTCGCTTTGCACTACGACATAAAAAAAAAGATAGCAATTAAAGATTTATTTACTAAAGATTGTGAGTAATATTTAGTATAATTAGAAAATGAATTTACGATAGTGAAAACATATGTTTACCATAAAACTATGAGTACATGAAAAAAAAGAACTTTACCTGACACATCGTTTGTGTCGGCAATGTTATTATCTTTGTCAATTGCAGCTGTTGCACCGGCATCAGTGCCCTCCGCTTCACCTTGTACAGCTTTGTTTGGCGTTACAGGAAAAAAACATGGGCAAGCATGTAAGGATTTGTGTGCCACAGAGCTTAGAAATTATTTACTGGTACGAGCAGATGGATCTACGGTAAAACTCTGTCTACTATAAAAACATAGCATCTGTATACTATAAAAATTACCTATGTCATTAACAACGTCGTCATGCCTAGATGCCCCTGAAGTTGATGCTTCACCCTTTTGCACAGCAGCCATAAGGATATCCAGCATGGCAGATTGGCGCTGCTCAATCTTTTCAAATATCCCCTCCATCTCTTCATCATAAGATCGAAAGAGAGTAGAGAGCTGCTGGAAAATATCAGCACTAATTTTGCCTTCAAACTGCCCTAGCTTATCCAACAGCTTAGGATAGAGACCAGCTGCGAGGCTTCTAGAATCACATCGAACCATAGGTTTCGCATAGCAAGAGTCCTCCTTTTTTTGTAGCTGCACGTTTTATGCGAAAAAAAGGTATTAGTAAGACACAAAAGTACACATAGCTCCTAATAAAGAAAGAAGCAGCAACGAAAAAGTGCAAAAAAAATGATGCACTTGTGAAGATGTTAAAAAAAAGAGACTAAAGGTGTTTCATGAGGCACTTACCGGCAATTGCCCATACCTAGTCCTACCAGGATGGTGTGGCATCAGCATTGGATAAATTACTTATCAAAGTGTTGGAGAAATATTTGATCCTTGGCATCGGTTGTCGAGCAGGAGCTTCTTTACACAGAAGATTATCCAGATAGTATATCTAAAAAGGAGAGGAAGTTGTTTCGTTTACTATTACAACACATATAGTTTACTGTATGTGACATATAGATTTACTATGACCAAGCGAAAAGGGAACATATCAGTAGAAATGCTGGGGATCCCTGAACACTACAAACTTCCACATTCGTCTTGGAGGCAAACCACTGTATGGTACACGTCCTCATGTGATCAATCACGGCCTTGCACCAATCCATTTGAGGGATGGCATCAACATGATCGACGGCCTTGAGAAATTTCTTGGAAACATACGCGGTTGTGGTGGTCATCAGTAATTGTGTGATCACAATCAGCATGAAACACTTGGCGAACATGTGGTCGCTTCGTCTAGTTCCAATATATTCCACAAGGCTCGAAAAAAAGATAAACCCATGACAAGGTATTATTAGTCAAAAAACAAGTTTACTGCATTGTATAACAAGATTTTACTATAATCTAACTCAGAGTTTACAGTAAAAAAGTAAGTTCAAGAAAAACTTAAAAAAACTACTTGTCAGAAAAACACACATATAGGCCTATATAGCTATAACATATAACATAAAGACATACACATGTGGTAAAAAACACACAAGATAAGAAAAAAATGTGTGGATAATCAAAAAAGAAAAAACATATTAGCTGGGTGTGAACGAAAATTACCTTTCTATTTTGATTTGCCTGTATATTTTCTTGTCTTTTATGTTCATAGCACGTCGAAAGGACGAGTCGTCGTATGCCTCATCTAGAATAACCTCTCGAGTACCACGTGATATACCAAGCACACAACTCACGGCGTGGGCATCCAATCACAGCTGCCTATCTTCGTCGATCTTCAATGTCATCGTCTTGGTGCATATGCGATTCATGAGCCAAACTAACATCTCTCGCTTCCCCAGACGTCCCAACTGCATATCTAGCACGACGCCAAACCCAAGTTGCTCCCTCACAACTTGCTTATGGGAGTCGGTCAACGACTTTACAATATTCTCCACATATTCAGGAACACACCGCATCGTGGGTGGGTCGCCGTACTGCAAAAAAAGAATGAATGTTTTCCAAAGTGTTATGAAAGATAGAAGCCATCTAATCGACAAATTCGAATAGGCAAGAAAAAAATTACTATAAGATTTAAAGAAGAAACAAAAGTTGGAAAAAAGAACCTTTTTCTTTTCTTTCAAATCATTCTCCCCATCATTCCCTTTCCCATTGGCTGGAGGCTGCATAAATTGTCAAAACAGAAAACTTTCTCATATTTGGTTAAAAAAACATGAATATTTGTCGTTACTATGAAAAGGTTGTTTACGATAAAAAAGCAGTATACATCTTAACTAAATAAAATACCTTCTTTGTATTCTGACCTTTCCCCCCATCATTTCCTTCCCCTTAGCTTAAGCCTAGATAAAATGTGAAAGTAAAAGGTTACTACAGTTTATGAGAAGAAAACATGGTACATATATAATTCCCTACGAATGTTTACTATAATGAATATAAAATAATACATTCAGACATAAATTGCAGGTGACAAAAAAAATGTAAATGCAATTAAAAAATATTTACTATAATTATGTATAAAGTTTTACTGTAATTTAAAAGTTATGTTTCACACACCTAAATGTTTACACTACATCTTTTTCTTAGATATACAGAGACACATTTACTAAGTTAGTACATTTTACTATTAAAAATAAATTACAGTAAACAACATAGCTTACGTTATTTTTCTGCACATTGGTCTTCTTGGCTGGAGGAACAATCCAAGGGGAGCACACGAAATCATCGTCGTCTTCGCTGTCGTCATCTTCTTCACCTTCGTATTTGTCTTCATTTTCATCGATGGGTGAAATGCGCGTATTCCATGCCTTCCTCTTCTGTTTTGAAGGTTTCACATAGCAAATCTTCCTCTTGCCCCTCAATTTCTGTAAAAGGAAAAAAACCAAAAAATATGTTGTGATGTGACACCCAAAAAACAAAAAAAAAAACTACCCCAACAGGCTCTATGGGAACTCCACTGCTAAGGACTGCGAGGGCAGAATGAGTATCACCGGGGCCTACAGATGAAGAAGGGGTTGCACCGAGGCCTACAGATGGAGAGGGATTTGGTGCTTGCAGTGGCACATAATCGACCACAGTAGGTTGGCTTGCGGCAATTTGAAAGGGTGAGTCAGCTGGAAAGTTCCCCTTAATTGTGACATGCGTCTTCTTGCTGACAGCTGGACAATCTTTTTTGTCGCCAACCACTTTTCTTTTCCTAACCACATTCCTTTTCCTAGTATACACCTTGTCCATCTATTTAAAAAAAAAACAGAACCACGCATGAATTAGCCAAAAAAACAATTCCAATGAATCTGCATATTTACTATAAATTGTGAAGCAATTTACACGTGTGAAAAGAGAAAGGGAACTATTTACTATAAACGGTATACAATTTACATAAATTGTATAGCACGTTAGCACAACATCATACACACTATCAACCTCATACACATTAGGACTAATTTGAAAAACAGATATAGAACATCAAAACTGTGCCAAAAAAAAACTAGAAAAACTACATGATACAATAAGTTTAAACAGCAGTTATACATGGCAGTAAAATAAAAGGATCCCCTAGAAACAAACCTAGACCATACCCAAAATAATTGGTTAGTTTCAGTGTTTCACATAGCATGAACGTATCAATTTCATCGAGAATCGCTTAAAAGCCACATACCATGGACATGTAACACTTTGTTAATCAGAAAAATCACAACAAAACACACATATCTCCATAGTGCATACGCAGAGATCACATGATTAAGATAAAAAAGGTCACAAAATCTGTACCATAATTGAGAGCATGTAAATGACCGTCTCCACGGAATCCAGGAACCCCCAGCCTAACGCATCGTCAACTCGACGCAACCAATCCTGCATGCCTAAAGTTAGGTTTACGAGCTCGAGCTCAAATCCACGCATCAATGCAGAACCATTCCTCCAATTAAGTCGAACAAGCGGAAGGGGGAGAGGGGTAACGGCTCTTGCGAGGTAGCTACCTGCCGACGGCGGTCGAAGAGCTGAGGTGCTACACAACGGCGCGATGGAGGGGTGTGCACGGCTGTGGCGACGGGGAAGAGAATACGCCCCGGAGAAAGCGAAGAGGGCGGCGGCGGTGGATGGGCGCGAGTGGCGGCGGAGGCGGCAGCGGATAGGGCGGCGACGGTGGAGGGGCACGAATAGGCGGGAGGGTGGAGGCGGAGAGGCGGCGACAGAGAGGCGGATGCGGGCAGCAGCGGTAGAGAGGCAGAGGTGGGCGGCGGCGGCAGAGGGGCGCGAATAGGGGGGAGGGAAAAGGCGTGAACGTGGAGAGGCGGCGATGGAGAGCGAGGCGGCGGCGGCGGTTGTGACGCGATGAATAAGTGGAGGACGCAAAAAGCGGGAGAAAGCGGCGGCGGATATCGCGGAGAATAAGACGGAGGCGGAGACAGGACGACGGGCGATGGCGCAGGGAGAGGCGCGGCGGCGGCGGTGATTTCAGGACGGTAGCCCTCGATCTGGTGAGGCGCAGTGGGGGGATGGGCAGATCGGACGGGCAGGGGTAAGCAAATCCAACGGCTTAGAACGCAGGAGTATTTTAGCTATACTACTATCAAGAGTACCATAGTCTTTGTGTGCGCGTGTGACTATATATGTATATTTATATTTATATTTATATTTATATATATATGATGTTTGCACCCATTCATAGTTCCAAGCCAGTATTATAAAAACTTTTAATTTCAAATGTTCTTTCGGCATACATGGTTTCGAAAACTTTCAGTTCTTATGTTTTCTGCGACCTACCATAAATAAAACTGAAAAGTGAAAAATCGAGAAGAAATCTTAATAAGAAAGAGCAAACTATTTGTAAATTTGGACTTAAAAAATTTTGAATAATGCCAAACTTTTTACAAATGTTCTTTGTGTAGCTATGATTTAATTTTGGAAACTTTCAATTTTTTGATTTTTTACGATATACCAAAAATAAAATCCTTAGTTTCAAGTATGCATTATAAAAACTTTAAATTTTGGATGTTCTTTGTACAGACATGGTTTGGAAACTTTCATTCTTATGATTTTTTGTCATCTACCATAAATAAAACTAAAAAGGAAAATCGAGAAGAAATATGCCCTTTAATATGAAAGAGCAAACAATTTGTAAATTTGGACTTCTAAAAATTTTGAATAGCATCAAACATTTTATGGATGTTTTTTGTTGAACCATTGTTTAATTTCTGGAAACTTTCAATTTTTGTGAATGTTTTGCGACCTACAAAAAAAAATCATTAGCTCCAAGCTTGCATTATGAAAACTTTTATTTTTTGTAAAATTTTAATTTGGTGTTCTTTGTGCAAACATGATTCAAAAACTTTTAATTTTTATGATTTTCGTAGCTACCTACGGTGGCATATTTCAAATTTTATTATCTTTTGATGCTATGAAATAAATTATTTGTCTGGATATTATGTTTGCCACACGATACATTAAATACTAGAGGTAAAAGCGCGCTTCGCGCGCTAGGTCAGACGTCGATGTCGATTGTCACAGTGTGTTGACGCTCTAAAATTAAAAGTATACGAACACATATTTATACATAAGGGGTCATATCCTAATATAAAAGAGTAGCTCTAAGTCATAAGATTGCTTCAGATCAGACAAAAACTTCCCTATAAAAAATGATTGCATCTTGCTCTTCACAAAAATATCCACATCCAATAAGGTTTTTTGCAGCCATATTGTGCATCATTATAATAAGCAATAATCGGTGTTGAATGAAATAAACAATGGGACCAAATATTAATAAAATAAACAACATGTTCAGACAATTTTTGTGAAATAGAGCCAGCTTAAGTCTGTTCGTTCTATGGTATGCAGCAAACACGAAAGTAGTAGAGAAGACATGCCCTTTTTTAGCACCTCCGTGCCTGTTCATAGAAAAGTCAAACACCAAGCGAAGGGTGAGGCAAAACATCTATAGGTATTTGGTGAAATGCATTGGTACTAAGCTCTAAATGCATGATAAGCTGCTATCAAAACGCATTTAGGAAATAACTGAGGCTGGCATGGAGAAATCAAACTAAAATAACATGAAAAAAACATTGTGTAGTCCATATTTTTTTAGCACACATGAGAAAGCCTGAATTTAATACATGACTGATTCAGCTACATAAATAAAAAAACTCAAATGGCTATAAAAGCTTATGACGAATACCATAAAAAGTTTGTTCTAGAGCACCGCCTGTTCTTGTCAAGATTTATAACCTGCTCTCTATTGAGCCTGCCAAAGCATACCAATTAGTAAACAATGATATGTTCTCTAAAATGGGTATGAGCCAAAGCTCCTCTGATGAGGGTACTATGTTATGTTCATAACTAATTACAAAAAATGGCATGTTCTCTAAGATGGGTATGAGCCAAAGCCCCTCTAATGAGGGTAAAGATCAGGATGATGAAGACTCCAGTTATTCATCAATTATATCAGGACTGTTAGCAAAGTAGCCCATTTTGAGAAGTATGCATGAGCAGTAAAAGAATTAATTATTGCATGAGGCTGAAATTCATATATGATCTATCAAATAAAGAAATAACAATTGTGATTATTAAACTAATACGACAAAAGGAGCACCAAAATACATATGTAAATTTGTTTTGGCAGCACAAAACGGAGCAAACCACATATATGTTTCTTAAAAAAACTAACAGCAGCAAGAAGAGCAGTACATATTAGAATCTGGTATTCCCCTGTTTAGCAAAGGTGTTTCTCTGCAAAGGCGATATATTTTCGTAGTGTAATGACAATCACTAATGAGGCAGCACAGATCATTTAACTCTCCAAAGCTGAGACAGTATTGGGTCAGATAGCAGCTTAGCAGCAAGCATTCTTTAAGAAGTGTATCTGGAAGAACAAATATAGATATCAAGCACCATGAAAATGTATTAGCGGCCACAACATAAAATCGAATGAATCAAACAAATGTTGTCCAGTGTAACCATAGAAAAAATTTTAGTTCTACAGCTACCTGAAGATGGATGGAGGCCTCTCTGAACTCTTCCTGCACACAGAACAAAAAACTGATACTGATGAACTAAAGCCTGAAGCTTGAAATCATGTGTGAAAGCCTCAACTATGGTGGAAAATTTCATAAAAATAAGAACCTATGCTTGTAGCATCGACTGTGAACTCACATCAAAAGTTGTAAGTTCCATCTTACCATTTTTTGTTCCAAGAGAACCAATCTATCTCTAGCAATACCACAACCTGAAATAGGCAAAAACAGCACAACATGACACCGAATATAGTACATCTGATAATGTTGAGAGCAGGTAGGGAGGAAAAGAAGCGACGCAGTCAACCTCATAGCTGGAGCAGAGGCGGAGGACGGGAGGAGCAGCGACAGCGGGTGGCTGAGGCCGGCGACGACGGCGGTTGTCCTGCCGCAGTCTCGACGGGGGCGGCTGACTCAAATCCGTTCTGCATGAACATACCGTCTCTGGATCCGAGTTATGGCGGGGCAGTGCCGGCAGCGAGGCCGGAGAAGGGTAGTGGAGGGGGTCGACGCAGGGTGGCATGGAGGCAGGGTGCGGCGGGGAAGAGAGGAGGCGTCTGGAGCAGCGGCAACGGCGAGGCTGGCGAAGGGGAGGGAAGGGAGCGGGGAGGGGCCGCTTGGAAGCGGAGAGCGGCACGGGCAGCGGCAGCGGTGGGTCTAGAGAAGGAGAGGGGAGGGAGGAGGAGCAGCCGAGGAAGCGGGCATTGGGGCTGGAGCCGTCGTCCCCGTGGAGGCAGAAGATGAGGCCAGGGGCAACGTGGCCAAAGCATGTCCAAGCAAAGGCACCGCCTCACTGAGACCGTCCGATGAGCATCGGATGGTCCTGTTTTAACAGAGTGACGTGGCTTTTGCAGAACTGAGAACAGGCAAAAAGCGACGTGGCCATGCCCGGAATCGATGCCTGGTACGGGGTACGAAGAGTTAGTATATATGTCTCTCTACTATTTCAGATATGAACAAAGAGGTTCGTGTGCCAACACACATTTGTTCCAACTTATTTTTCTCCAATTTGATTCCAACTTACTTTGTCGTAATAGAGGATGAAACTTATGACCCAAGGTCTCTCTTGGCCTGCTACAAGCCATTAAAGGACAACTAGTAGCCTTCTAGGCTGTTTGGTTGCCTGCATCCAAAGAGTTTTGCATCTAAAGATACAAAATTAGGGTGCTTGATTGTTTTCTCACCAATCTGAACAGCGCCTCCAAACGCAATTACCTCTTGGACGAGGCTCTGAGATATCTGACCAAATTAGGCGTTCCCAGAGCCCAGTTCATGGATGTAGCAACAACCACATGCGCGACACATTTGATTAATTTATTTGCTATATCTTTTTATTAGTATTTTCGATTACCGAACCGATTTCAAAAATGGGTTATTGATATTTTTTTCGAACAAAACGAGACCACACTTGCCATATAAATTTTAAAAGTTTAAAATTTTCATTTTTGAATTTATTTATTTATGAGACTTTCTTTTGAATTTTTTTATTTTCGTAATTGATTTTTTGTTATTTTGATTTTCTATAATTTATTTTTTAATAAGTTTCATCCCTCTTTTGAATATCTTCATGTCATTCTCTCCTTAGTGCAGTTAACCAAACAACATCTCTACGTAGCCCGTACAATCTCATACACCTAACCAAACAACAACCATTTGCATTATCTCAGCCTGGCTCCAATCAGCCTGGCTCAGCTCATACAGCCTGGTTCAACTGAGAAGGCAACCAAAACAGCCTATTCATTTTTCACAATGTCATCAATAGCAAAGACGCATACCATGATAAAAAAAGTAATGATGTGTTGTTCCATATCCAATTACCTGTTCTAGAATGTCCTAGGCCAAAGAGTGAGAGTGTTTAATATGTCTGTGTAATGTAAAAGCATGTAACGGGCCTACAATGTGACCTGGACGGTGATGACCCCTTACATGTGACTATATTGCTGCTGCAACATGTACTTTGTCGTGAAATTAGTTTTATCATACCTCAGACATCAATTAAGGGTCATTTGGGTTCGCAATCGTGTGATACCTGGCCCATTGTGATGGGAGGCTCGTTTGCCCCATGTGGATTGGTAGCGGTGAAATAGTACCACCTTACTAGTTTTGAGAGAGTTGTACTAGTATACAAGGCATGTTAGGTCCAAACATAGCACCTCGGGTTAACCCTTTTGCATGAAGCGAGGCCGAAAGTCCAAGTGCATGCGTGGCCCTGCTCGGTAGGTGGGCTAGGCTCTAAGCAAAATTAGGCCAGGGGTGTTACAAATTGTTAAAATAATCCACGCTTCCTATTTAAATGGAAAATGTTTATTTTATACCCTAAACTATTATGCTTCGTCTATTTAACCCCCTATAACTACAAAACCAGACATTCCACCCCACGAAGCCAAAAAAAAAAGGTGCAAATAACCCCCTGGGACGGTTTTGAGGGTGGTTTTGCGTATGTGCATGCAGGGGCGGACGCAGCAAAAAATGATAGGAGGGACTGAAGTTTAGTTTAATACACAATTATGAAATTTAGACCCTTCTTCCCTTCTAATTTACGCTAAAAATTATAGGTGGGTCTAAGGTGGGGCTGTACTGTCATAGACAGCGTAGGTGGGGCTCCCGGTGCTGGGTCCGCCCTTGGGCGCATGAGGTGGAATTCTAGTCACAAAATAAAATATAAAATATAAAATCGCATATGGGCCCACGGTCATACTCTCACTCCTCTCTCCTATTCTCTCTCTCCATCTCCCCTTCTCACTCCCTCTCTGCCTCCATTACACCGATGTTGGGCGCCATTGGTTGGCTAATGGTAGGGAGGAGGCCACGCCAGCGCGGGTGCAGGGGAGGTTGAAGGCCATGACGGTGCGGGTGCAGGGAGGGCAGAGGCCACGACAACACTGGTGGGCACATGGGTGGCCCGAGGCAACGATGATGCTGACGATTGCAGGGGAGGACGGAGGTCACAGTGGCGGGCGGAGCGACGGGGCGGGCCGAGGCAACGGGACGGCTAGCACGCAGCGAGGCGGAGGCCATAGCGGCTTTGATCCAGGGGAGGGCGAAGGTCACGGCTGCGCCGGTGGGCGGAGGTCGGGGCACAGGTAGGCGGAGCAACGGAGGTTGGGGCGGCACCGGTGGGTAGAGGGGCGGGGGCGGCGCGTTGGGCGGAGAAGTGGGGGCGGCGCGGGTGGACGAAGGTTAGGTTGACGCTGACGAGTGCAAGGTCGGGCCGAGGCAATGGCGCCGACGCACGGCTAGCATGCTGTGAGGCGGAGGCCAGTCCATGGAGGCATAGGTCTAGGAGAGGGCGAAGGTCGCGGCGGCGCCAGTGGCGGAGGTGCGAGCTGAGGCAACGGCAGTGCCAGCAGTGCAGGGTGGACGAAGGCCACGTCGACGACGGCGGGTGCAAGGTCGGGTCTAGGCAACGGCGGTCGGCGGCGTCAGCTGGAGCCACGGCGAGGCGGCGGCTAGGAGCGAGAGAGTACGAGAAAGAGAGAGAGAGTGAGGTGGGAGAAGAGATGAGAGAGACATGCGTGTGGGCCCCTGCTGAGTGGCATATGTTTTTATCTCATGTGATGCCATATATGCCAACACGGTGGCAAATCTATCCACGTGGATAGCCAGGTGATGAAAGCACTCTTAAAACCGCCCTAGTGTGTTATTTGCATTTTTTTTTTCTGGTTTTACGGGGTGGAATACTTAGTTTCGTAGTTAAAGGGGTTAAGTAAACGTAGCATAGTAGTTCAGATTGTAAAATAGACTTTTTTCTATTTAAATTGATTTGAAGTCTCACATCTACGAGACATTCTAGATGGTTTGAACTTAGATGTGAAATGAACTTTATAATGACATTTTTTATGGTTTCAAGTCTCGATAACTGGGTAAGTGTTTTTTTTTTTCCTTTTGTTTCTTCTGCTTCCCTAGGAAATTGAAGCCGTCTTCCATGGCAAAAATGAGTCCATCGTCTGGTGGCTTCTTTTATGTTGACTATATGCAAGGTCTGTATTAATTAATCGGTGGCTTCATAATTAAGTCTGTTTTTTTGTCTCTACTGCAGGTTTCATTTTAGAGAAAATAGACCTATATTATGTAGGTATGTACATAGCGTTGGTATTTGTTTAAAAATTTTACCCTATATATGCAAAGATAATTTTTATTCAGATAAGCATCAATAAAATACTATTTGACCTTTCCATTATCTTTTTTTCTCTTAAGCTGATGAAATTATTACATTATCTCGGGTAGATGTGATCGCACAGTTTTATATTGCAATTTGCAGGTTACAAAAGATGATTGCCCAGTAATCTTCGACGGCGACTTCATGCTCACCAAATAATCTGTATGTTCTTTCTAGTTGGCCTTTTGTAAATGTAAATAAAGATAGTGCACATATTTGAGAAAGAAAAAGTTGCCATGTAAGCATGGTAAAGAATGAAAATGGATAGCATGGGCAATAATGTGCAACAGATGATCAATTGATGTTCTGTGTTTATGAGCTGATCATCAATGTGATTTTTTTGACACTGCTGTGATTATGACTGTTTGGGATGTTGTTGAATTACATTGGTGATGATGGTTGTGATGCTATTGTTGTCATTATGCTGCTAATGATGCTATCATTATGCTGCTAACTATGTTGCTAAAAAGGCTACCAGGATATATATGTGTCGGTCCGTGGATAGAACTACCACTAATGCCCTGGTTGTCTGTGTCGGGTTTTGGATAGAATCGATACTGATGTCTTGGTCACTTGTATTAGTTATTTTAGCTGACATATGTGGTCACCGCCCATTTGTGCCACATAGTCTGTGCCGGTTCAAGAACCGATACAGATGCGAGTTATGAACCGGCATATACAGATGTGGTTTTATGCACTAGTGGTACTCGGTAAGCATAAATTAACCGGCAAATGGATATCTCCTACCAAAGAAAATATATTGTTGCTTGAAGTTAGACAACACCGAAAAGATTGGCAGGCTAAGAGATCAGAGCTTGAAGCCTTCAACCGAGACCAATCAAACTGATGAATCTGAGTGATGGTGTACGATCAAGCAGTGCTTTATCTTTAACTGGCTGACGGAAATGTTACTACAAGTTCTTTCAGCGTAGCCGAGTCATACATACTGGCAGCAATTAGCATTGTGTGATCGATCAAAGACAATGAGGCGCAATCAATACAAGAACGGGTCATGCATGTATGCATGCTAAGCTAGCTTCAACTCCCCTATTATTTTACACATGTAGTTCGCGCCAGATGTAATTAGTTAGGGTTCACATTCACATATGTCATGGTATAACGAATGGACTTGGTAGGACAGAAACTTATTGATCGGCATCCTTTGATGTCTGTTATGAGTAACATACAGCTTGAGCAACATAAAAAATTATGTTGGAAGTTGCGTACGAATGGTTAATTTTCAGTACAGTCTATGTAGCGGAAAATGATTGATCGGCATGTCCCTATACTAATATATTAATATGAAAATTTTAATTTGAAAATTTAAATTTACTTTTAAGATAAAATGTTTCTTTGGTATTTTTAGAGAGATGTTATTCTTTTTAAAGATAATCTAGCAAAAAAAAAAGTCTTGAAGAGATAGCCAGAAATGTTGGTTTTGTAATAATAACAACAAGACCATTCAACACCTAAGATTGAGCGCTCTACAAATTGTTCTATGAGAAAAGCATGTTTTGTTTGGTATTGCTGCATTTTTGGTCCATTTTGGCTTTATTGAAATGATTTTCTTTACAAATGCAAATATGTTTTCATTCATCAAGGTTATCTTCGTATGATCATATTGGTTTTGACCGTGAGTATCTCTACAGAAAGATGAAGAGCGTACAACTTTTATCATGGTGTGCTAATCATTTAAAACATGTACTCCCTTCATACTACAAATAGCAGTCGTTCTAGACATTGACATGACTTAGAAATGCAACTTTGGCATCAATTACCATTGAAATTAATATATATAATTTGTAAAAAATGATATCATGAAATTGTATTTTGAGATGAATATATATGTGTGATTTTTATGTTCCCAATCCAAATGGCTCAATAGATTTTTGTGAATAAAATTTTTAACAACGACTTTGAACAAGTTTAAATAACTATGGAGGGGAGTATACGAGTTTCTTTGATAATCCTTTGTGTTGATTAACATTGTCCATTTCATTTAGATTTTTTTATTGCGATCATATTGTAATATTTTGTAATACTTTTTGATCGTGTACATATCTAGATGCAGAATTTCATATCTAAAAAGGATGTAACATCAGAGGGAGCTGAGGCTTCTCGGCAGCTCTTGTTCTGTTTTACGGAAGCTCCCTTCGTCGTGTTCAGTTGGCTGCTCCTCTCCTTCAGCCGAATCTACGCGTGGCATCAAAGTGCATGAAACATGAGAGCATATCCTTGATGCCAAGAACACAACAGAATTGATGCAGTATATATGCATGGTAATAAAGTTTAAATCAAGAATAAATGGTAGCTCTCAGAGAAAAAAAAAAATCCAAGAGATTAAGAGAACGTACCGAAGAGGGATTTGACGCTTGGTCTGTTGGCCTTCTCCTTCTTTTTCAGCTCAGCTGTGTGTGTTAGTAGGCAACAAGATAGCTGTGAGAAGCAAGAACTTTATGGTCTGCACGATGGCAGATTGTTGTCTATTCTTTCTACCTAGGTTTTTTCATGACTCTAAACTTTGTACTGCTTTCTGGTAGACCATATTCATAATATGGAAAGATAAAAAATTAAAAGTAAATTGTCCTGCAGGTACATAAAGCTGATATGAGTTTTCGCTTAGGTATATAATTTTCAAAACCAGACATTTTTATGTATGAATATTTTTCCTAATTTAATTTATTTGCATTGGCGACATAAAAATATGATTGACTTGGCAAAGCAATGCACTATTTCAAGCCTGTCATGGTGAATTAGAGTACCACGCCATGAATTAACCCTATGCAAACAACTTTGAACTTAATTGATGTATCTAAACGGAAGCCATGCCAATTTTATATACTTGTGGTGCAATTTACTCAAAAATTAAATAATCCAAATTGCGTGATAGAAATCGAGTTGAGAAGAATAACTTGGAAACCCTCTTTGATTCGTTGTTTTAGTTTAGTTCTCGTTTGGTTTGAAAATTTTATTATTTTTGTATAGACCATTCAGTGTAATTTTTTATTTCTTCTTCTGAATTTGTAGGATTTTTCTAAAGGTCTAAAAAAATTAATAATTTTTTTATCCTTTTCATACCTTGTTTTAGATGTCATCAATTTATTTTAACTACAACAAAAAAAAACTAACGAAAAAACTACTGCCCGTACGTTCGTCCGCACCCGCTCATGTTGGACGCGCGTGCTAGCGGGCCGGCAGCGTGAGGCGGTGGGGCACGCTGCAGCCATGTGGGTGGATCCCACAAGCATATTTTTTTCGATGGCCATAATTTTTGACTGGTTGCTCTAATCCACAACCGTTTGCACCAACGCGTTCCTCGTATTTTTACAAACAAAACAAAGATGTATGTTGCCGTATAAACTTTAATCTTACCTGGTGAAACTTGGGTTTTGCCTACTGAAACTTAGATTTCATATTCCTTAAACTTGCCGAACTGTCAAGTTTCATCAGGTTTAATCAAGTTTCAACAGGTTTCATCCAAGTTTCTTCAAGTTTCATCAGGTTACCAAGTTTCATCAAGTTTCAACAGGTTTCATTCAAGTTTCATCAGATTACATCCAAGTTTCATCCAAGTTTTATCAGGTTCATCCAGCGCTCGCCTTTATCAATATGTGGACCAAGATTCATTAGCACACGGCCAAGTTTCACCAGTATACGTGTCAAGTTTCATAAGTAGATTCTCCTATGTTCACATCAAAAAAATTTTAAAAAATAAATAATAAAAGTAATTAAAATGGGTTGCCCTCGATTTTATAAGAATTATGAAATTTATTTCATACATTTTGAACACTGTTTAAATTTTATAAAAAATCAGAAATTTAATTGAAAGATGATCAACTGAACGCACATCTAGCCAACATGCGAACGAACGGGATGGCCGATCGGACGGTCGCCACTGGTCCGACGCGCACGAGTCCGAACGGAGTCCGGACCCTGGCCCTCGCTAAAAACTAAACTAAAACACACAATGGAGCATTGTCAACTCCTCAGTCATTGGGCGGGGGAACCATCAAAAGCTGCTACTTGGGTCGACGCCAAGTTCCGTCGTTCCTACCATAACTTCAAGCTTGAGGACCAATTTGCCGCAGCGAAGGGATTATTGATATGGCCGACCACGATTACTACCAGCGCCACAATGGCCAGGCTCGGCCAAAGCCAGTCGACCACCGTCTCAGGATAGGGTTGGTAAGTCCGTGAGTCTCTTTTATCTGTTCATTAGTTGTTGATCTTTATCTCCTACTTAGTTCGACTCTTATCATTTCCCCTTTCGTAGTACTTTTGTCAGCTGGTTTTTGGTCATGGAATAAAAGGAGATAGCAGGACAGAAAATGGCACATTTTGCTGTCACCAAATTTAGCCTCAGACGATGCCATCGATATCTGATCGGTAGCTCCGTACAACTGTTATTATAGGGTGACATCGCCTTCTAGCTAGCGACACCCTCCACCACTTGCTTCGGTCTTAGACCAGAAACATAGTCGTTCGACCACAAACACCCATATCAATTTGGTTGTCTCGAAACAATTTGGGTTTTGACAAATGCAAAGATTCATAATTTTCACATGGTGTCTTCAAGGGAGCATATGGTTGTGCCACTAGGCTTCGCTACATAGGGACAATAACCATGAAGTGATCAAAACAGCTTGTGATTCATTAGAACCAGTGGCACTATCATTCTTTACGAATAAAGGATGAAGGAACACTTGCGCAGGCTTTGTGATGATTGAATCTTACTTAGTTTGATGTTCCATCACTTGTTCTGTAAGACTTGTTCTGAACACTTTATTTGTTCGGGCCATACACATCACTAATGTTTGTCCATTTTTAATTAGATGGAACCAAATGATCCTTTATTTTTTTGCTTTAGATTATTATGGTCTAAAACAAAATGACATATCAAACTATCTATACTTTTTTTTTTCTCACGAAATTATAGAGAGCTCTCTAGTATCACCAAGGGTGAAACGGAAGCAAACTCTCTAGGGTAAGGTTGTGTACACCGACTGCCCTCCCCCTCCCCTTTACCCCGCTTTTGCAAGTTTTCTTCGAAATATTGGGGTACGATGATGATGTAATATCTGTTATAGAGACTTGAACTTTTTCTATTATCTTAAAAATTATGCGGTAGCATTAAAAAACTCAGATCTGTTTATGTTATGGAAAATTTCGTTCCGGAAGGACTAGAACAAGATCAAATGGGCAATGGAAGAGACAATATGTTTTTTGAGAAGAAGCCGGAAAGTACAGTACCCATTCCAAGAACTTCAGGATCATTCACAAGTTCAAAGTTCTTGTATGTGTAGCCCACAAAATTCAAATCCTTTGATGAAAGCATCTGCAACAGAACGACGGAAGTAGTAAGCATGTATATTAATCGAAATTATTGCATACCTTTGGCAGAGCTCCTGCCCCTTTGCCCCGTTTACGTGAAATTCTTTCATATATGGAGATTCCCATTCTATTGAATATGATTTATATCTACAAGGTACAGTACAAATACCTTTCTCCAAGGACCTGTCTTTGATGATGATTGAACATGCTCTGTAGACTGCAAGCACACCATAAAGATACAACATTTATGTAGTAAGTTTTGAAGGTCGAGAAGGTTATTTCTTCAGAGAAAACAGCCGCTGCTTACCTCTTCAAACTTCTCAAAGTTCTGAGTATCCAACTCATCCGTGACTTGAGGTATGTAGGCAGCTTCTATTTCATATAATTGGTCCCATTCTACCCCATTAAACCACGGATGCTCCTAAATTAATCATGCAAAGTACTATGAACAAAATCCAGTAGTATCATTTTTTTACTACTTACTTTGAGGCATGCTGAAACTTTAAGGAGATACTTAAAAGACCACATAACAACCTTTATTTCTTCTGCCCCTCTTGTGCCAAGACGTTGGTCAACGTTGCATAAGAGTTTACTTATGAGATCTTTAGCATCTGTTGTTAGCCTTGCTTCTTCAGGAAATTTCAAATGCGTTCTCCAGTTCACTATCTGTATTAACCCATAAAGGCATAATGTAAATAGAAGGGCATGAGAGTAAACTAGAGATAAATGAAATTTGATATCACTGAAATAGGGAAAATGAGTATACTCTAGTCAATAAAAGGACCATAAAATCAAATCATCATAGATAAAATGCTGGAATATATTACCTTTCTACAAGTTGTCATAGGCTCATCCGAATAGAATGGGGGATAGCCCACTAGCATTTCATACATGATAGCCCCAAGTGACCACCTAAGAAGCAGGGTTTTTTTTCTTGGAGTCAAGAGGTACAATGGCAAGAGACATGCTGCAACTTCAAATTGTGCTTACCAGTCACACTCCATTCCATAGCCTTTCTTCAGAAGAACTTCTGGAGCAATGTAGTCTGGTGTACCAACAGTGGAGTAAGCCTGCAATCATTTAACATCTTCTCGGAGATTTGGTAATAATTTATCAAATAAGGTATTATAGAACAGATAATGACACCAACAATTTATAGGTTATTCTGAAACGGGGTTTATAGGTAAATTCTGCGCAAGCTACAATTGATCATTGTCGTATCATGGTCTCATGGAAGCTACTGACCAGAGTTCTTCTATTCTTTTGCCAATGTTCCAACTGTTCTTGCTGTGAGCGCTTTGGGAGAGATTGCTTTCCATCACCATGCAACGATGGTGTTTTCGCAGATGTGACATCCTTCTCATTCAGGTCTGGGAAGTTGGAATAGTCGAGCGGCTTGCATAATCCAAAGTCTGACAGTCTCAAGTGACCATATCTATCTAGGAGTAGATTATCAGGTTTGATATCTCTGAAAAGTCAAGTGCTAAGTTCATCAAAATACCTCAAAGAAAAATTTGTGCAGTAAGAAGAAACTCATTTGCATTTGTACACAGCAACGCATGCACACCTGTGGACGTAGTTGTGCCTGTGAATTGCCTCTATTGCTAGAACTGTTTCACCAACGTAAAACCTGGACTCATCTTCCGTCAATGTATCTTTCCTCATAAGCAATGTCATCATGTCACCGCCGGGAAGGTACTCCATGATGAGATACAAATATTCAGTGTCTTGGAATGAACAATATAACTTAACAATGCAGTGGTGATCCACTTCAGCAAGAAGATTTCTTTCAGCTCTGACATGCTCAACCTATGTGATTGAAACCCAACTTAGCACTAGAGAACGGACAATCAACGTAAACACTAAATATTTTCTCAACAGAAAGATAGTAGCCATACCTGGCCTCGGCGAAGCATTTCTGATTTCTTAAGTTTCTTCATTGCGTAGACATGTCCTGTGGTTTTCTCTCTGCATACCCTGACCTAGAAGAGAAACATTGTAGCTATTTAAAGAAAAAAAAAAAGAATTCAGGCTGATTGCATATTTTGGATGGAGTTTACCTCACCAAATGCCCCCTTCCCTATCATCGTCAACAGGTCAAAATCCTCAACGCTCATTTTGTGCCTCTGCAAACGCATGTACTCTGTCTCTTTCTTCTCAAATTGCTTCAGTATGTTGTTCTGCTCCTCCTCGGACACATTGGCGTCTGCCAGCTTCTTCTCTAAAGTACACCGTCTACATGAAACAAAAAGGCACAAGCAGTGACATGTTCAGCCATGCAAAACCCGATTGCGATTTGTTAAAATTGTGTAGCATCAGGCAGACTGCATCAATTCAGTATATAGTCATGTTCTGAACATATAACTCCCATTATGCAAAAAAAAAAAAAAACCTTATGGAAATTGCATAAGTGTTCTCTATCTTGCTCCTACCAGCATTCTGGAGGTAATATGAAACAAAGATGGAACAATGCCTCTGATCCTCCTTACCTTTCTTTCCTGTCCTGCAGATTCTTCATCTGCTCCTTGTAGTGCTTCTCGATGTACTGCTTGGCCGCGGCTACCCGCTGCTTGGTGGCGCTGGATGGCGCCTCCTCGCTCCCTTCCTTGCCATTGGGAGGCAGCTCTTTCTTCTTGCCGATGGATTTCTCTCTTGTTTGCAGCTTGTTGAACCAGCTCCTGGCTGAATCCATTGCAAAGAGAAGGGAAAGAACAGATTGCTCCAATCGATGATAGCTACGAGCTAAATGTCTAAGCCTATACGCTCATTCTCTGTACACAAATTGCATCCAAATTTCTTCTCCTTAGAAGAAGTCTGATCTACATGTGAACTCCCCCTGGAATTATGAAGATCAGAATTTTTATTTACATAACTCTAAAATTGCTGGGAAATTATCGCCTAAAGTCTACACGTCGCAGCGTCAAAATATAGCATCAATTTTTAGGTATTGGAAAAAAAGTGGTGGAAGAGAAGCAAAGCTGAAGGCTAGGAGAAAGGAGGGATTTGCTAAAAATAGACAGTACAACGAGTGGCTTTGGTTGCTTTTAAGACAATGCACTAAGAGGAACCACGGTGTATGACATGCAAACTATTCTCCATTTTTAGAAGAATGCAAACTATCTCTTCATTTTCTAAAAATTATATTAAACTTCAACTTATATGCCAAATTTGATTTATCTTTTTTCCTAATGAACGAACTTTGAGACTTCAAGAAGTAGCCCTAGTACTAGCCCTATCGAACGTTCGGTTAACTTATTTTTTAGAGCATTCATTGGCGGCTTTATAAAACAAGCTAAAAAACTAAAACATTTGATTTTTACAAAGTACAAATTGTACTAGCAAGTGACGGAGATATAAGTTTTTTCTTAGCCTGGACAGGAGTATATATTTTTGAAAAAAAACTTAACTTTCTAATACAAATATTACTTTATTACCATTATAATCCTACCGTTTTTTTACTTACATTATAATTTACATAAGAAAGTATTTTCCAAATTAGTGATATACTTAACCTCTTGAAGCTATTTTTTATTACTAGTTTTTCTTAAAAATGTCAATTTTAATAACTAGGTTGCATACCTTCTTAATTTTAGCATGATGACATAAAAAACTAACTTACATAACCATAAAATTTAAAAATTCTTGTACTTCAATAAAATGGTTAACAGAGAAACTTCGTATAATTATATTATTGCAATATCGTTGTGATGTTGCCAGGTGGTATAATTCGAACCTGACTATGTAATATATAGATTATTATTTAAAAGTATTATTAATCCATATATCTCCACCTGACTATGTAATATATAGATTATTATTTAATTATCCATGAAAAAGAATATATTGTGATAACTTAGGTTATAGATATTTTCATACTTTAGTATCAGCAATTCTTCTACTATCATTATATATATAATATGTATGTTTCAGAAAATTTCAAACTTTACTAGAATAATTTAATATATGCATCGCTAATTTTCAACACTTTATCTCAATGTATATTTTATCTTAGTTTTAATAAATTTTGGTCATATCATTATTTTATTTTAAATTATTTCATACATCGGTGATGTGAGGACCCTCTTGCATTTATTTCAGTGGAGCAATGAATAAAATTCGCCACCCACAAAATGAAAATTAAAATAGAAATCCAATATATTATGTCTTCACAAGACCTTACAAACCCCTATCTCCTTTCAAACTATGTGAAATCAACTCGGTGCCTCTCCTCATGCATCACCACACACGAGAGATCAAGGTTTACACTATCTATTATTAAAAAATAGTAGTGTGATCGGACATGCCTTGCTATGAAAACACACAACACACATTTATAAAAACATGTTTCATAATGAAAGCAGGGAACACTAGAAAAAATTTACATGGTGAGTTTGTAAGTATGAAGCGAACGAATCATGGAAAACTCAATGATGTGCTTAACGTCCTTAACAATATAATACTCTTCCTATATGCACCTTTTCCATTCATGTTGGCTCGAAATAATGACCACAATACACGATATGAGTGGAACATGTTCATTATGTTAGTATATAATATGACATATACAGATCATGAATATAATATTAGCGATGGGGATAACGTTTCTCTGATTGTCAAGCATTCACATGCATTGAATGATTGATATTCTAAGCGCATGTTGACTACCATCAATAAATAAAGTCGGACTTCCGTCGGCATCACCCCCTCATGCTACAAGAATCTCACGATGCCCATGGCGCCTTCACAATATGGTCTTCAAGATGATTGCTACACTCGTATGAAACATTTCCAACACATAGAACTCATTTGCAATAGCATGTATGCTAGGTCAGACATATGAAACTAAAAATATGAAGCCACACGATGTGGACAACATCGATTACTTGCCAAATGAAAGGGTCGCTATAGTTTAGTGAAGAACAATATAACGTAGCACTATGTGATCGAGGCAATATATATTTGTACCTTAGAAGAAAAATGCGAGTAGGAAACATGTTACATTAGTGGTACCTAGTTTCACCCCTAACACACAACCACACTCTTTTTGCTAGTAGAGAGATTTGATCTAAAATGGTTACATTGTTTCTTTTTTTGGAAAATATTGATCAGAAATTAGAATAAAAACAAAATTTGAACATAATATTAAAAAAATTTGGATAATTTGTTTGTCTCGATAATCATTTGCTTTGGCTTGATGTAACTATAAATTTAGATTTTTTAAAATCATATGAAGGAAAACAAAAAAATAATATTCTTGTCGAAAACCAATCAATTTGTATAACCATCTTAGGCACGCATGGACCGTTCATGTGAACGCTATCTAGGTAGATCCAATCAAATAGTTTAGTAAGACTAATCAGAATGGTTAGAAGCTACTCACAGACACCGCTAGACCATCCTGGTTTATTCAAGCGAATCATGCTTGGATTGATAAGCAAGCCAACACAACTTGTTCTTCTAGTGGCGAATCGAGCTATTCATTCCAATTTGTAGTGGTGAGCCAGGGTAGGCTAATTTGACTAGCTACTTTTATAACCTATACTTTAAATTTTTAATAATCATTTTATTGATTATATTTTTAAAGAAAAAATAGATGTTGGATGTGCAGTCGCGCACGCTTATTATAAACTGGTGGGGGCGAACGGGCCCAAATCCAGATCCTCTAACTCCACATGTTGAAGTCAGGACGTGCAGTTTGCATCCACAGTTCATGCAATCCCAAGACTCAGTCGATCCTGTGTGTCATTGAAAAACATATGTGTAACCGATGACATGGAGCTATGGAGCAAAATCAGTATCGCTACTTACTTTTGACGCTGGTACACAACACAGAATTAATTGAAGATTTAGTTGTTCCTTATCGTGATCGATCAATTGTGCTGTATTGGACAGGTAAACAATACAACCTCCATGCGCAAGACAGGAGAAAAGCACAAAGCAAAACCATATTAAAAGGGGAAAATAATTTTGTTAGAAATAGAAAAGTTTGTTTGTTCTCAAATAATAATAGCATTCTAGCGTTATCACTCATTCCCAGTTAAAATGAGCTGTTCTGAAATTTTATTTGAATATTTTGATTTTGTTCTCTTGCCAGTTGCAAGAGGCCATGAATGATGGTCTAGAAGCACATTAGCACAAGTAGCAGAGGATAATATGCGAGACTTCAAAGAGACAAAGAATACATGATCATCAACAATTTGACTTGGGAATCTTGTTCATATACTGAACACATAGATCCAGTTATTTTAATACTAGCAGAGTTTTTACCGTTGTTTCACTAGGCTGTTTGGTAAGCCCATTTAGCGTTTCTAAACACATAAATCTAGTTATTTTAAAATTAGCAGAGTTTTTGCCATTGTTTCACTAGGCTGTTTTCCTAATCCTATTTAGCAAACGCACGTTGAAAGCAACACAGGAGCAGGTGACTACGTGCTGTGACTTGAACATGTAAATTCAGATGATCCAGATCCCTATCCCCACGGCACTAGGCTTGGAGTGTGATTTGCTATTGCCTCCCGAGCAAAATTTCCCCTTCCATTCCAATATACCCATAAGCTGGCTGGCTGTCTCCCCTCGCTGCTCTCCCTGCCCGGGCAGTGGATCCGCCATTGGTCCTAGCTTGTAATCTTAAAGGCTAACAAGAAATGCGCAGCCACTCTTCGTCTTTGTTGCAGTGTAGTCTCTGTGGAGTTTTTACAAGCTTCAATGAATGCATGAGATTTACATAAAGCTTTAATCAGCATCAACGTTATTATTTAGATATCAAGCAAACCTCCATCAATGCACAGACCAAACACAGAGTGCTCAGGGTCTAAATCGAAACTTGACAAATAATTGGATAGCACAGGCTTGCCGCATTTGTAACAGTACTCTCAAATCTTTCAGCTCACCAATACACATTGATGTCAGTATAATTCTGGTTTAGTATGTGAAATCTGACAACACAAATATGACAGACAACAAGGAAAGCCATACTTATATTCAGACTCTCAGAGCTCCCTGGATCCATGCGGTTTGATGGACAACAGCACTTCTGTAATTGTTTATTCCATTTTCGCCATGTGGGGTTCAGAGGATACAGACTTCCAATGAGTTGAAGTCATGTTTTGTTCCGAACATAATTTTCATCTTCTTTTCCCTGAACAAAGATTATCAACAGTAGATAGATCATTGTTGTCAAAATGCTGCCCATCCAGCACCTGTGCTTTTTGTTTGTCCTGACTCAGTGGATGGTGGTAGGCTTTGCTGCATACCATATATGATCAAAGTATAAGAAGTTAACTAGTTGAACAAGAAGAGATCTGTACAGAAACAATAAAAGGCCCCCAAAAAACTTATACAAACATTTGACCAACGAGTTCTTCACAAGGGATAAAGCCAACCTACATGAAATTAATTATTGTTTACTTGGATGATTGGATCTGCAAAGATGGTCATGGTTTCTTTATCACGAATCATGAAACAAGGAACCTTAAGTCCTAAACCTATCTTTTATAATGCTATATTTATCCTTTTTATCAGTTTCCAAAACTGACATAAATGTGAACATGTCAGCTGTATGTGTTCTTAATAAAACTTCATTCTGGGCAACTAATAGGAAAGCTGGAAAAGGTATTGCTTCTAATCCTATCTTCATGCAAAAAAATGGCAAGACTTTGAATTGAGGCACAAAATAGAATTGTCACCTGTATGGCAGAAAGATCTGAAAAAGGGTCATTATTACTCTTGGCAGGTTCTCTTGGGTCCCTGGTTCCAGCATTTTGTCCAGAATTCATCCTTGCAGCTGCAGTGTCATTAGGTGGAGGTGGAAGAGGAGACCGAAGCTTCCCAGCTGCACCTGGTGGTGGTGCAAGGAGCATGTTTGCCTTGGGTTTTGTGCTGGCCCCTCCAGATAAACTAGCAGATGAAATCATGCCACTTCCAGTCGATGGCTTATTTTTTACATTTATTCTGATGGTTTCACCTTCCTAACATAGAAGGAACACCACCAAATAGTCATGCGCAATACCAAGACATGACTGGGTGCATGAATTAACTGCTAAGAACCAAATAAATGTTTGCTATCTCTTTAAAGACAAGCCATGAGAGTGTGCGTGCATTTTAGCAGAACACTAAATCAAGGGAACAGCTCAGTTTCAATGAATGAATCCTCATCGGGACATCATATCAGAAAAATCAGGTCATGAAAACACGTAAAAAAGGATGCTCCAGTAAATTCCCATTACTAGGCATTATAGAGGAGCAAAAGGTACATAAACTCATCAAAAGCAACAAATGAACATGGCATGAACATATTCCTTGGTAACCTCTTAAATAGTATCACACAAATATCATGATATGGTCATATGGCACCTTTTGTCATGGCAAAGCAAAAACCAACAAATAGGACAATATTCTCTACCCTCTTGAGCACTACCAGTACCACTAATGCAAAAACAATTGATAGCTAAATAATGCAGACAAATTAATACTGTAGCTATTGTTAATACATGCATCCCAAAACTGCAAATTAATCACCACTGGAACATTTTTAATTCCTTCCGTAATCATGTGACCAATAAAACAATGAAGTCAACTATGGCTGTGTTTCTTTCGGCGGTTAGATTATAATCTGAAAAGGCTGTGGTGTTTTATAGAAGATTTAAAGGGCCAAAAAAATTATGAAAAAAAATATTATTGAGATCTTTGAGACAAATTGTGCAAAGTTTCGAAATAATAACTATAAAATATTTCAAAATATAACCATTACAAAAATGATAAATTTTAAGCTGCAGCTTATAATCTGATTATAAGCAGAAAGAAACAGAGCATATATGCCCAATCACCAATCAAAATAGAATATTTAAAAATTTTAGTGATATGGTTGGATGCTTTTTCTCATTCATCTGGTCTGCTATAAACTCGCACTCGTTGAGTTAAATTTATTGGACATATTTGAACATTTCTACACCTATAGTTGGTAACTATACAAGACCTTAGTCTCCGCTTTTACAAATTTGATAATGTATATTTCTTTCTAAGTTATTGACAGTTTGTTAAGACCCTTGTGCAAAATGGGATGCTTAACACTCTGTGTGGGATCTATCAATACTTCCTTTGGCGATCATAATAAAAGCAGTATTTTGTAGCAGAATTTCACCAGATATACACTAGCACACTCTAAATGCATGGTTAGGCAGTCTAAACAAGTTACCAATAACGATAAAAAAAAGATATAATTCGTTCTATAAATTGAACTATGATGTTTAATCGTGTATCAGAGCGATGGAATAGAAAACAGGCCTTTCTTTGAGTTACCTTGAGCCGGCGATTGACCGCAGGGTGGATGTCAATCTGGCTGTCGTCGCTATCCTCGCCGGCGGTGTCCTTCTCCTGCTCCCTCTTGACATACTTCTCGTGATCCGACAGCGCGACGTTGAAGTCGAAGGCCTCATTGCGCTCGTTGAAGCCGAGCCCCACGAAGGCGTGCTTGCCCCTGCCGTCCTCTATGCGCAGCACGAAGTAGCGTGACGAGTCGAGCACGGTCTCGACGGAGCTCTCCCTCTGCCCGGGCAGCACGAAGCAGGCGGCGAAGAGGTCGCCGGAGCCCGGGTCCTCGAGCCGGATCTCGCACCGGTCGCCGCACGACACCACCCGGAGGCGCCCCGACCAGATCTTGTCCGACTGCAGCCACTCGCCGCACTTGTAGCCGCCGCTGGTGGTGCGCGGCGGGATCTTGTACACCGACACCTCCCGCACCACTAGTAGCGTGTGCTCGAAGGCCTCCTCCTCCTCGGCCGCTGACGCCATGGCCCTGCGCCTCCGCCTCCGCCTCCGCCTCGCCGCCCCCACTTCGGCGCTGCGATTCAACGGGCAATGCGCACGAGATCAGATTGGAGCAGGGCGAGCGAAAACAACCCACCAACGATCCGGGGCACCTCACCTCCGCCCACTGTGGCGGGTTCCTGGCTCGATCCGACCCCAAGCTGAGATCTTTCCTGTGATTTCTTGGGGTATTTCGGGGTTTGGGCTTGGATTGGGGGTTCTTGACGAATGACGACGGGGAGAATTAGAAAGGTGGAGAAGACGTGGGATCGAAGGGTGGAAGGTAGTGAGGGGCAGGAACGCAGAACCGGACCGGAACGTCGCATTTACGATCTCACCTGATCAAAGGCCAAACCGGGCTTCGGGTGAGACTTCGAAAAGCCCGGCCCCACGGAACTAGGCCCGAGCTGAGTCGTGCTCAAAAACCAAGCCCGAGCTCGGCCGAAAGCCTGACGGCCTAGCCCGACCACAGCTTAAATCGTGAACAAAGGGCTTGGGCCCGGCCCAACTGCTGGGCTCCGGATTAAGGCCCGAGCCCGGCCGGTCGGTCGAGCCGGGCCAGGCTCGGACTGGGTTGTTAGGTCAGGCTTCCGGTGATCAGATCTACTCTCGGCTCTGAAGGAGGACGCGGTGCTACGCTAGCCGGAAAACAAAATTTTCTACCACGACCACCCAGGAAGCAAGCGAGTCAGCGATCACAGATCGTTACCCTTGCAGCACGTTAGCAGCGGAATTAGAGTGGGTGAAGCCTCCCCGCGTGTTGCAAAGCACTGTACGTAGTCGAACTCGACGCGGTACAACTCCTCCTTGTCGCAGATGTAGCCGATCCTCTCGATCGGCCATGCAGCAGAGCGACGACGCCTACTACGGTATCCACACGTCCAGGGAAGGAACGCTGCGCGTTGGTGTGCTAGCACCCGTGCGCGCGGCGGCTAGGGTTTAGAGGAGTGGGGCGTGGTGGCGGCTAGGGTTTCGTGGTAGGGAGACTCTCCCACCCCGCGCCCCACCTCTCCAATTTATAGAGTGCTCTAACGGGTTTTCTACGAGAAACCTATTATG
This sequence comes from Raddia guianensis, assembly GCA_036346415.1. Taxonomy (NCBI): domain Eukaryota; kingdom Viridiplantae; phylum Streptophyta; class Magnoliopsida; order Poales; family Poaceae; genus Raddia; species Raddia guianensis. Next base: position 21,518,786 of record CM070543.1, on the reverse strand, counting down.
ACTCGCGCTAATGGATCTTCTACAATAGAAACCCATTAGTGCGCAGTAGATCTAAATCCGCACAAACCCACCAATGGATCGAATCCATTAGTAATGTTCCAACCCATTAAGTGTGTGACCCATTAGGCTCATGTACAAGTCGGCTGCGGTCCCGGAGAAACCTTTCTTCATACCACAAGTCAATAGCGGTACCTAGCAACACATAGTGACCCCCGAATGCACACGATGATCGAATCAGCTGAACCTTGATACTGATGGGCGCGGACTCGGGGTCCCGATCTTCTGGTGAGAAACAAAAGATGATAACTCGGTAGGTGTCACGGAGACCTAAACGATCCGGCTTCCAACCCCGCAAAGGAACTGGAAATCCCGGCGATCGCTAAACCACCACAACGATTGTTATCGACCGAACCAGAAGCACGATCGACCTGTCCACGAAGGACGGTTCCTGCAAGCAATCGAAGAACGAGCAAGAACACAAGATAAGCAATCTGAATTGCGAATATATATTAAGGATAACGGGGTTCAGAATCTTGGTCCTGTTGGTCTAGCCGACACAAGAAGAACAAGGCGAAATCTCATACGACAGTGACGAAATCAATTAAACAAAACCCAACTAAAACGTAGCATGGCGTGGGACTTATATAGGGCGGCGGCCAGAGGAGGGGCACCCAAACAGGTGTCCACACGTACTCAACCCTAACTCTAGGGGTACACGGGCTTTGGGCCCAAAAATATGGCGACGCAGCGCCGGACAGTTTCTGTCCGTCAGATTGTTTTCGCAATTCCCGTTGACTTGGATGGAATTTGGAGGCATGGTCGGATCCGTTGGAAATCTTATCTCGATAGCTTTCCGTAGAGTTCTTATTTGCCTCATTGGGACGTCGTATGTGATCTGAACGTCCGTTTGAAGGTGCGCTGGTCCTGGCAATCCGAACCGGACCCGGCAGCGAGTTCGACGTCCTCCCGTCTTGGGCAACCGCGTCATTGATGTCCTCACCATCCCCCCTTTCTTGAATTTGAGTCGTCCTAGACTCAAGCATATTCTCCTGCAAAAGGTTAGGAACAACAGAGGGCAAAGCAATAGACAAATCTTTCAAATCATTGTTTGGTTCTTTAGCTAACTCGTCATCTTCACATTTTTTTATAGCTAAAAGAACAGGAGCTTTTAATTTAATTTCAGAATTCGTTTCAACAGGTTCCTTCTGTTTTGTTACACTTGTTTTATCATCGACACCGCTTTTATTTTGTGATTTACGACTTGCTTTTACTAACTCAGCCGGTGTCATAGGTTTTAATACATATTTCTTTCCCTTAAACATAAACTTATATTCATTAGATCTACCATGATGAACAACATCTACATCATAAATCTAAGATCTACCCAGCAAAATAGAACAAACATCCGTGGGTGCAACATCACAATCTATGTAATCATGATAAGTACCAAGGGAGATGTGAATTCGAACAGTCTTAGTTACCTTAAGCTTACCGTAAGAATTGAACCATTCAATGCAATATGGATATGGATGCGGGTGTGTGGTCAAGCCAAGCTTCTCGACCATGTCAACGCTCGCAAAATTGTTGCAACTTCCTCCGTCGATGATGACAGGCACCGCATATCCGTTGACGACCATCTTGGTTTGAAAAAGATTGTGCCGCTGAATTTCTTGTGACTGTTCTGGTTGTGCAGTCAGTACACGGGTCACGGCAAGTGTTGGATACGTTTCTGTTGTCGAAGTATCAAACACCTCTTCTTCGGCAACTTCGGTACCTGCAGGGTTAGCGGCAACTAAAACAAGATCATCCTCATGCTCACTAGCAGAAGAATACTCACCATCCTCACGAATAATAAGAGCACGCTGATTAAGACAATCACGCTTTGTATGTCCAAATCCCTTGCAACGGAAACATTGAATGTCGCGAGTACGCCCTATGGATGCGACAGAAGAAGCACTTTTGGCGGGGGCTTGCACTGCTGAATTTTTACTTACACTCGTAGCTCGTGTCGGAGGGGTAGAAGGAATAACGGGTAGTGATGCTTGATGAAGTGTTGACGTTGGAACCTTTGCAGCATCAATGTTTGACTTTGATGAACCACTGAAGTTTCCTCGCGTCCTGATTTGTCGTCCCTGTACTTCCCTTTCTGCTTTGCAACCAAAATGGAACAAACGAGTGATAGAATTGTATTCTTTATAATCAAGTATATCCTGAATCTCACGGTTTAACCCACCCAAAAATCTAGCCATTTTTGCATCCTCACTCTCTTGTAAACCACAACGCAACATACCAATTTGTAACTCCTGATAGTACTCCTCAACTGTTTTGCTATTTTGATTTAAACGTTGCAACCTATTCAGCAAATCTCTCTCATAATAAGAAGGAACAAATCTAGATCGCATGGCATGTTTTAAGGCTTGCCAGGTGGTAGGTTCATTTTCTCTTCTACACGTTTCATGCCACCAAATAGATACAAAATCAATGAATTCACTAACAGCAACTTCAACTTGATTTTCAGGTAAGACAGTAAAACATGAGAATTTTTTATCAACCAATAATTTCCAATCAAGATAAGCGTCAGGATCATATCTACCATCATATGGAGGTATTGTCAATTTAACCTTGACTAATGAATCATCACGTACCTCACGATTACAATGACGATTTCTAGCTATACTTTGACGATTGTGACGCAGCCTTCGATGATCTCGATCATTGTTCACATCAAATCCATCGTCGGCTTCGGAATCAGCAACGTAGTCATTCTCAGCTTGTTCAACCTCATCAGTCCAAGAGCGACGATCAACAGGGGCTGCAGGAAGCACCGGGGCAGCAGGAGGCACACGGGCAGCAGGGGCAGGAACTCTTCTTTCAACGTCTTCCATTCTCGTGATCAAGTTGACAATCCTTCTTTCGAGCCGCTCCATCCCGTGGTCATTTGCATTTGTCAGTTGAGTGATGCTATTGGCCATATCAGCCATGGCCTTTTGCTGGTCCTCCATGTACTTTGCGAAATCAACGTTAAGCACAGACTCATTATTACTTCCTCCTCCTGACATGGTTAGTGGAAGCAAAAAGAACACACAAGAATATATATACTATATGCTACTGTTGTGTGTGGGTGTGAACAGCTCTCTCTCTAACCTATCCTTTATTCTTACCAGTTCTTACCATGCAAGCAGTAGGTACGATCAGCAACTGGTCGGTGATAACTTCGAATCACGAGGTGGTAAAGCGATAGCTATAATTCCATCCCTGCTTGGTTAGTAGAAAGTGGAGCTTGGACATGTTTTAATATGTAGCAAAGGAAGTACTAAAACCACTCTAGTCAATTCTAGTTGAGTAAGTGTTCAAACATCGGTACTGTGCTGATCCTAGGCTAGATCGTACTAGAGACGCGAGCCTAATCACAGACGAAGTCACAGAATCACTGCTGAACACTGCAATGAAGCTCCACAATTTTTTTTTCTCCTCTTTTTCTCAGTTTTTTTTTCACTTTCTTTTCAAGCTCCCTTTTCTTTTTTTTTCTTTTTTTTTTCCGGCCGAGAGCACTTTTACCTTTCTTTTTTTTTTTCTGTGTTTCGGCTAAAAAAGATGAACAGAACACACAAATAGCCGCCAAAGGATTAGGATTAGCAAGGAAATTAAGTTCTTGCAGCGCGTTGAAAGCCTTGGGATGCACGTACAGCAAGAATTATGTTAGGTAATGCTGCACAAGGAAATATTTGTTTTGCTGCTGTTTTGGTATATATTGGCTTGACCAAAAACTGGAATAAACAAAGTGCAGCAATTATGGAAGGATATATATATATATATATATATATATATATATATATATCATGTGATTGGTAGGTGCTTAAATTAAGGAACTTTCCTTTTCAGATTTTTTTTTTTGCCTGACGGTTGCTACAGACCGGAATAGATTTAATTAGGAAAGTGTATCAACCGAGAGACAAAACACAGCTGGCGATCTGATTTTTTTTTTTTTTTGGGCGTCGGTTTGTTGGGCGGTGAATAAAGATGGAAACTGATCAGCTAGAAAGGAGGAGTTCTGTTTGGATTGGAAAGAAGGACCTCTCGGCTTCGATGGCTGCGTGGAAACTGGAAACTGAGATGGAATTCTGGTTGGAAACTGTTTCGGTAAAAGGTGGAAGGCACTCGTGATTGAAATTGGGACGGCTGGATGATCGGTGCCAACAAGAACTCGGCAAAACAGACGAACACAGTAAGAACTATGACAAAGACGTGACTCGAACTCGAAACTTTAAAGATCAAGACGCTAAGACCAGCAACGACATAACGAAGCAACACAAAATCAACAAGAATTAAACTAGGTAGCAATAGCAAATGCTAAACGGGCTCGGATTAAAGAGAAAATTTGTGACCAATATTTTTGTATGGCTATTTTCTGGACTATAGGATGAAAAAAAATTAAACAAAGGTAGACGACAATCTCACCAGTCAACCGGAGCTCTGATACCACTTGATGGGCGCGACGCGGGGTCCCGATCTTCTGGTGAGAAACAAAAGATGATAACTCGGTAGGTGTCACGGAGACCTAAACGATCCGGCTTCCAACCCCGCAAAGTAACTGGAAATCCCGGCGATCGCTAAACCACCACAACCATTGTTATCGACCGAACCAGAAGCACGATCGACCTGTCCACGAAGGACGGTTCCTGCAAGCAACCGAAGAACGAGCAAGAACACAAGATAAGCAATCTGAATTGCGAATATATATTAAGGATAACGGGGTTAAGAATCTTGGTCCTGTTGGTCTAGCCGACACAAGAAGAACAAGGCGAAATCTCACACGACAGTGACGAAATCAACTAAACAAAACCCAACTAAAACGTAGCACGGCGTGGGACTTATATAGGGCGGCGGCCAAAGGAGGGCGCCCAAACAGGTGCCCACACGTACTCAACTCTAACTCGGGGTACACGGGCTTTGGGCCCAAAAATATGGCGACGCAGCGCCGGACAGTTTCTGTCAGTCAGATTGTTTTCGCAATTTCCGTTGACTCGGATGGAATTTGGAGGCGTGGTCGGATCCGTTGGAAAGCTTATCTCGATAGCTTTCCGTAGAGTCCTTATTTGCCTCATTTGAACATCGTATGTGATCTAGACGTCCGTTTGAAGGTGCGCTGGACCTGGCAGTCCGAACCGGACCCGGCAGCGAGTTCGACGTCCTCCCGTCTTGGGCAACCGCGTCATTGATGTCCTCATCAGATACACTCATATAGGATCCTTTTGCCACACGACATCAGTCAAGCTCAAGGCAAGAAGCGTGCCGCCCTTGTGATAGCTCGACCCATTCACTCGTCAATGTAATGGATATAATTGTGATTAACTCTTTAATCACTTTGGCATGGCCATGCACTTTCCTTATCCATCCACACCGAGGGGCCCAGAGATATCTCTCCTGTTACAAAGGAGGGGCAAATTCCATCTTGATCTCTTACACCTCACGTCATGTTTCATGGCATACCCGTAAGCTATCTTTATAACTTCCCTGTTACGGTGAAGCGTTTGATAGCCCCAAAGTATACGACTACGCATGCTGAGAATCAATAAGGATCTCAGGTCGAAGGACCGTATAGGTATACCACTCGAGACTAACCCTGATGGCACTTTTAATATAACTATCTCAGCAGTGTCTCGGAGCGGGTCTATCCAACCCCATGTTCTCTAACATGCACCCACATTATTGATTTTATATCTCCATATAAATGATACGTGAAACGTTACCATCAATCAATGCATGTGCTGATCAGATCATCATTGTTCCACATAATGATATGTGACCAGGGATCGTTTAGAATAATGTTATATTGACAATGTGTTTCACAATTAAGTCGTACTTAATGAACAAAGCAGTGACATTTATTCAGGGAACTCGTAAGTACATGAACATAGACGTATGATACAATCATCTCATGATCGCCTATAGGGCATATCACCAACAGGCTCCCCTTCACTCACTTCAGAGCGATATTTTCGCTTTTCACCTAGACGTATTTCATTTTTACTTGTGAGGAAAAAATTGAATGGCGTGGTAGATGGTTGGAACTTGGAACGATGAATCAACCGGAAGACCTTGTAGTATTGTTGAGATTTCGCTGGTGACCTGTGGTTCCACTCGTGAGTGGTGGCCATAATTTTCAAAATTTTTGTTACGCCTTCTTAGTTCTTAGGTAGCAAGTCAAATTCAAGAGTACTCGCTGGAAAGAATGCATCCACCTTCTTTTTTTTTCTTTTTTTTAAGAGGTTGATTTTATTTATTGGTTCCCTCATTCGCCAAAAGTTTAAACTTTAAGGTTTTCTAGAGGAGGTTTGCAAAATGTGGCCCAATTCATTACTCTTGTGTTTTAATACTCCGACGATCGGCTTCAAACAAAAAAATAGATTCAATAAATCAAAGTATTTTGATTTTCAAAATATGGATTAGCAAACAGGGTCCAAAATAATGACAGTATTACCACAACAGTTTTCATTGTTTTTGCATTAGTCATTCAGTGATGCTAGACACCAAACGTCCAATATGTTCCAAAGTTACGCGCGTATTGGGCCCAACAAGCCACAAGCCCAACATCACCATCGAACAGACCACCCTCCACTCCTCCAACACCAAGGTACAAATCACATCATTTGCGTCTTGGATTCATCCTGCGAACTGAATTGCTTCGATTCCTCTGATAGATCGCCAGCGAGGCGAGGTTTTAGGCGAAGGACATCACCAGCGCCGTCCACTAGATCCTCAGCTTCATCGACGTTAACGACACCTTAGAGCATCTCCAATGGAGACAAGTCAGCTAGCTATAAGACCTCCACCTAGAATTTTTGGATGAGCTGGAGGAGAGAGGGAAGGCTGAGGGCAAGCGCTAGCGATATCTGTATCGCCCGGCGATAGCGAGGCTCCCGAGGCGAGCTGGCCACTTGCACCTACAGCGCATCTCCTTCTCCCCTCTTGCCGTCGTGCAGCTCGTGCCTGTGCCGCCGCGTCGGAGACGCCGCCCACGCCGGAGACGCCGCCGTCGTGCCTGCCGTGGAGGAGGGCCGCAACCTCGCCACTACCGCCGCGCCGCCGCTAACGCCGGAGGAGCGCTGCCGCCGCTAACGCTCGAGGAGCCCCCATCGCACCTGCTCATGACGCCGCCTTGACTCAGGTGCAGCGTTCATTGCGACGCCTTGAGCTCGCCGTAGCCGTCGCCGGCGAGGACAGGGGCTCCATGGAGAGAGGCGGCGGGGGAAGAGGTGCGGCGGGGAGGAGGCGTGGGGAGCCACGGCGGGCAGAGCGCGAGCAACGGCGGGTAGAGCGGCTTGGGGAGGAAAAAATGGAGGAGGAACGGGAGTGAAAGGAAAGAAATAAATGCTGTGGGTCCCATACAAATATTATAGCCAAACCATTGGAAGGAGCATTGGTCTCTTAGATGACATGGCTTGCCACATAGATGCCACATAGATGTTATAGCCATCAACCATTGGAGATGCTCTTATGAAATACTCCATATTTCATTCTTCCAAATGAAATATCTGCTTGTGTCCAATGAAACATTTGTTTCTGCTCGCTGAAACATTATTTTTTAGTTACCAAAAAATCTTTATTGAAAGGTGTATTTTCCCCTCATAAAACAAGCGCCCGATTTTTCAATTGGTTTAAGTTTTTTCTTTTTTATTCGAAAGTTTAAGAAGAGGCATAAACATTCATTGGTAGAGAAAGAAGGTTGAACAAAACAAAAACAAAACAAAACAACAATACCACAAGGCAATGAGGCAAGGACAATTTTTTTTAAAGAGGTGCAGGAGAGCTGCCGTCCTATTTCATTGATTAGTAGGAGAAATAAAAAATAAAATTACCGTGCAAGCACAGGGTACAACCACAGTACTCTACTGCAACCGTGGCCAAAGACAGACACACCTCCGGCCACCGCCGGGAACACCGACTACAGAGAAGAGAGAAGGAAAGCAACACCACAGCTGCCACCTAGACCAAAGACCGAATAAGAGAGAGATACAATGGTGGGAGAAGGGGAACACCACTAACACTCACACAACGACGAACGACTCATAGAGCAGCAGACTCAGCGGAAACCCCTAGCGCAAGACGATGACCACGACGCCTCCAACAAGGTAACAACGAGGAGAGAACCCGTCGCCGTCACAAAACCGCTAGTGTTTTCATCCAAAGTAGGGGAAGGTCCGAAAGGTGATGCCTCCAACGAGGGAACGACACCAAAGGTGACGCCAACACCAGCCCGAAAGGGCAAGGCTTTCGCCAAAGACCTTCCCTACTAGCGATGAAGGCCGAGGCCGCCAATGGTTGATAGCACTAGAAGAACCGAGCCGCCGGCCAAAGACGCAGAGCCGGAGAGCATGCACGAATGTTGCCACCCGATGCAAAAGAAGCTGCCCATGCCACCCGACACCTCAGAGAAAGGGAGGGTCACCAGTCACGACGCGCGGGGGCTGGAACAAGCCAAAAGTCAGAGAATGGGGACGCCACCGAAGAAAGGTCGTCAGCCAACGCCGCCGGAGAGGGGCCACCATGCGCTGGTGGCTTGCGCACGAAAAGCAAAGGAGGTCAAACACCACACCACCTAGGTGGCGCAAGCCGAACCCCGCCACTAACCCGGATAACGCTAAACCAACGCCATTGAGCACCTCGCATGGAGGGGAGGGCAAAGGGGCGAGGACGGGACCATGCTAGATATAGGGGTCGCCGCACCGCCGAAAGACAGGCGACGGCCCACCACACCACCACGGGAGGAGCCAAGGAGCCGCCGGACACAAGCCCATGGAGCCCACTTGCTTCGTTCGCTCCGACCACTTATCAAAGCGGACCCTCCAAGCGGCCTCCATCGAGACGGGCTCAGGGGGAAGAGAAGAAGGAGAGGAAGAAGCCAGTGCCAAGCTCAGCCGAGCTATGAGGCCACCGGACGCACGACCTTGGAGCACACCCTCTACGACCGCTTCGGACAACATCGCCAGATCCGGGCCTCTTGCTCGCGGATCCGTCCACTAATGGAGCGGCCCACCGAGACGGTCACCTGACACAGGCCTAGGAGGAGGGGACGAGGAAGAAGGAAAACCAACGACAAAAATACACCACAGCGCGCGAAGGCGGGAACGAAGAAGGGAAGCCACACGTCCAGCTTGGTGCCTGCACGACGAGGGGAGAGGAGGAAGCCGCAACCGCCGGCCACCTTGGCCGCCGCAGGCCACCACCACGCCTAGAAGGGCTGCCTTCGCCGGCCACCCCGGCCGTCGTGGGCCGGCACCATGCCTAGAACGCCCTTGAGATGGGGCTGCAGCGAAGCACGCCGATGCTGCAGAACCGCCAAAGCCGCGCAGCTAGAATCCATCCCTGGTTAGGAGGGCCCGCGGCCACGCCAGACCCGGCAACCCCCTGGCCAGATCTGGAGTCAGAGCCACCGCCGCCAGCCACACCAGCAGCCACAGTTCGACGAGAATGGAGAAAATGGGCGCCTCTCCACACCACCCCGGTGGAGGAGGCACTGGTGGATAGAGTGCCCAGGACCGGCCGATGATGCTACCGCCGCCACGGGGCAAAAGCGAGGATGGGCGGAGGATCGAAAGCGCCGATCGGCGATAACCAAGGACCAGAGGGAGGGGCGCGGAGCGAGCTCAGATCTGGGGGCGAGGAGGCCGAGGCTCGTCGGCCATAGGTGCCGCTGCCCACGCCGCGCTGAAGAAGGGGTGGGGCGTCATGAGCAGTGTGATCTTTAGAATCATGGCAATGGCGAAGGCCTTGCGAGGAGGAGCGCCACCGCTACCACCCACCCACCAAAACCAACGACTTGGCCACCTAGCCACAAGGATGGGGCCGAACCCCACCGGATCCAACGAACCCCAGCCCGGATCTAGACCTCCACGCCGTAGTCGGGCCACCGGCGCTGCCCACCGACGAGGGGCTGAAGAAGAGAGGAGAGAGAGGCAGAGGGAGGCCACCTCGCAAAACCTCCACCGTTGGAGACGGCGCTGTCTGCCAGAGTGCCTTGGAAGCCCGGCGGCGGCGGCCGGGTCGGCTGGTGACGCCGCCGCCGCCGCCGCCACCGGGGGCAAGTCTAGGGTTTTGTGGAGGCTACGCCTAGGAGATCTCATGGGGTCTTCCTTTTCATTCGTTCGGGGCAACGACAAATGGCTTTAACAACCAGCACTAAGGTGGGTTATTATTCACCAAATTACAACAACGAAGCTCATCCTCTACGTGGCCAGCAACCAAGAGGACCGACCAGAATGCTTGGCTGACATTTTTGTTATTTTGCTCATTCCAAAGTTTTCAGGGTGTGGATACCTCCTTCCTCCCTCCCTCCCATTTCAGCAAACATCAACGTCGCAGTCAGGGGCCGATGAGCTTAGGGCGACACCGTTGCCGACTGCCAACACAGCATAAGCTAGCTCGGTGTGTCATCTTCCTTTTGTTTGCTCAGTCACACTAGTGGCAGTGCCAGTGCAGATTGTCGGATCCTCCTTTTTTCTCTCTCCCCATGCTTGATCTACCTTTCTCTCTTTATAATAGGGATGGCAATTGGGTGGGTATTACCGGGTACGCCTAAGTCATACCCATACCCGATACCCGGAGCTATTACCCATATCCAAACCTGGAGCTATAAACGGGTACAAATCCACACCCATACCCATACCCGATGGGTACCCGTACCCGCCCACTCCATATGTACAAATTATTGAGACATAATGCTTAAGAGCCTAACAAGCAACAACAAAGTATATTTTTGTTTAAACACATGATGTTTTGTTGACATTAAGATATATAAGTACACAGGCAATTTTAAAATTTAAAGATTTGAAGTAACAACTACTAAATACTATGTCATAGTAAGCATAATTAATTAATTTATAATTATTTTGGGTACCCATGGATACAAAACAATACCCATACCCATACCCATTAATTTCGGGTACCCGTACCGGATATCCATGGGTAAGAAATGGCACCCATACCTGTACCCATCGAGTTGGGTACCCGCGGGTACCTGAACCCATGGGTATTATTGCCATCCCTACTTTATAAGTGCCGGATCTACCTACTTCCCCATCTCTCTCTCATGTTCGATCTGAAGATAAAGATGAACGGATTTGAGAGAAGATGGTCAGATTTAGGGAAGATGGTCCCCTAATTTAGCCTAAAATATCATCAGGTGAGTGTTGCAATATCTCAGTTGCTCTTATGAAACATTTTATTTCCTTTTATAAAACTTTCTTAATTTTTCCTAATGTGTTTGCAATGTTCTAATTCAAAAGTTTCAGTGTTTTCACTCGATTGTTGCAATTCAATTGTTGAATCAATTACTTTTCAATGTTGCAGTGGTTTAATTCAAATATTTTGCTGTTTTCACTTGAATGCTTCATTGCTCCTGATTCAAATGTTGCAGCGGCTCCCTTTCAATGTTACAGTGCTTACTTTTCAATATTGTAGCAACCGATTTAACATACTGCAACATCGCCTGATTTAGTGCAACATTTGATTTAAAGTATTGTAGCAACTGTTCCAATGTATTGCAACGACATCTGATTTTTTAAAAAAACATCAGACGACCGATGCCTAGTCCAGTCCTACTTTTGATGTTTCATAGGCTAATAAGAACTTTCACCATGTTGACAAATGTTTTAGTGCCTTAATTTTAATTTTTCAGTAGCTTTGTTTGAATGCTTCGGTAGGCTAACTTAGATGTTTCATCATGTTTATATATGTTTAAGTAGTTTTGTTTCAATGTTTAGTACACTAATTTGAATGTTTCACCTTGTTTCAATGTTTCAGTAGGTTCAGCTCTTACCTTCTCGATGGATTCAAATCCTACATTTCGGTGTCTTAAACGTGTTGATGTTACCTATGGATACATACTCAGGGCAAAGATGCAGAAGAATGAGAGAGCATGATGTGGCAAAGCCGACGCCGAGCAACATGCAACTGCACAGACGAGTGTCACTATGCGCCGAGCTAGGTACACGGCTGATGAAACACAACGGCACACATGAGTCGAGCGAACACGTCGCATTGGACGGCGGGCGCTGGCGTCGTTGCGTCGGACGGCCGATGCGTATAGCCCCCTTTAGATTTGCCAATAAATTAACTATCAATCACAACAGGCCGTCTCCAGTAATCTGGGGCCCTAGAGCGAAATGCATAATGAGGTTCTAAATTTATGAAAAATTCATATTTCTAATATAACTAAGACATAGTTTCACTCAATTATATAGCTTCAATACTCCCTCCAGTTTGATAATTCCTATCGTTTTAGACATGATCTCACATACCAAGAAAGTATTAAATATCTCGTAGTACTCCATATGGTTAAATAAATGCTTGTAGCTTAGTGGTTGCTCCCACTTTCCCATGAGTTAAATGTCTAGGTTCGAATTTTGATGCTACATTTTATTTACATGCATACCCAACAAATGGTTTTAGGGCCACATAAAGTTTTGCTTGCAATCAATGCATCCTAGAACGACAGGAATTTTCCAACTAAACACAAAACGCTCCAGCGATAGAAATTATCAAACTGGAGGGAGTATGTGTTATTTCGTACAATATTTAGAAATATATCAAATATTAATGTTAAAAGACTTCGAGACACTACAACATTCGGCAATGTACTTTCGGGATTCATGCCTTGATTTTTTAAAAAATACTCTCTCCGTTTCAAAATATAAGGCGTGCATGTATTTAGAAAAGTCAACGTTTCTAACTTTTGACTAAAAATTAAGATAAATATATATATGTTTAGTGTTGCGCATGTCATATAGTTGGATTCATATTTGAAAATACTTTTATATGATGTTAATTTTATAGTTATTGATAATATATTGTGAGAGCAAATAATGGTCAAAGTTCTGCATTAAAGACCGCGTCAAAAAATTATATGCCTTATATTTTGAAACGGAGGGAGTAGGTACGAGTATCAGCATAATAACACCTTGGTTGCTTGCTCGAGGCCATGAGTTCCATACTCGAACCCCTGTAAGGCCGTGGCAAAAAAAAACTCATCCTATGCATCCTACGAGATCTTTTCGTTGAAAAAATTGTTCAAATAACACAGTGAATTTGTAGGTCAATTTTCATGTGAGTATAATATGCGAGACCACCCGAGTCACTAAAATCGACACTGTGTTATTTGAGCAAATACGAATTTTATAAAGTGACGTTGAACAATTCCTCTTTTCGCCCTATGGATATCCGTTCTCGATTCTACACTAGCCATGGAAAACCAAAAATACATAGGGTGTTCATTGATAAATACTCACTCTGTTCATAAAAACAAGTCGCTATTAACTTTTGAACATAACTTTAACCATTCGTCTTATTCAAAAAACTACGTAAGTTATCATTTTTTTTTTATTTTTTTATCATTTAAAGTACTTTGAACATGATTTATATTTACACAAGTTTGCACTAAATTTTTGAGTAAAACGAATGATAATGGCGTGTTTAAAATTCAACGACGACTTTTTTTTACTACCGGAGTTAGTACTGTAGTACTGTACTAATCAGGGCCTCCAAACGAGAACGTGTTCTTTGTGGACGGACCATGCACGATGCCACGATGGTCGCACGTGCCTGGCCTTGCTGATCAGCTCGTCGCACGCGGGGATTCGCCTGCAACTTTTGACCGAGATTTCGTGGCGCACGGTGCGCTTTACAAACGAAAAGACGAATGGTCTTTTGTGTTGCTCACGACCAAACCGTTCGGATCAAATATATTTTGTACCTTAATAGTATAGGCAATTGTAATTATTTTGATTGAAGAGCTAATCTAAATATAGTATTGTACAATAAGATACAACCACTCCATGACATATCTTAAACGATTGAAGTCAAGAGGTTAGTATGTGGGCAACGTATCACATGGCTTCCTCTACCTGTGTAGGAAAATAAATAAATAAATACACACACACTCTCATCAACTTACTCTATCTATGTATTAAATTATAAATTTAAATACGTTATACATTAATAGTTACAAAAAGATAAAATTCAATTAATTTTAAATTATTTATATTTGTTAAAATCTTCTCTTTTGAATAACTTTTAATATGGAATGAATTTGATCTTGAAATTTTATACATAGGTAGAATAATGAATGAATTACATATATAAATTTTTATAGATTTTTCTTAACTTTTATTAGTAGGTTTGCACCATGTGTACACGAAAATCTATGTACACATGATATATGTTGTCTAGCATGTGCAGGTAGCCACAGCGTGTTGGGAATTGGAGTTGCTAAATTATGGTGCACTTACTTCGGTCATAAATATTTGACATTTGAGATACGCACTGACCAAAGTTTAAAAACGTAAGACACTAATATCTTTCTTAATAATAATATAAATAAAAAATGTATGCATAAATTTGTTTCGAAAAAACACCTCAATAATATCATAATTTTATAGTGTTTTTAAAATAAAATTCAATAATAGCTAGTTATCAAACTTGCGTTTTGAAGAAAAAAATCAAATATTTATGACCACAATCTAACCCACCAAAATAAGTGGTGTATATTTCCTTTTTAGTTTTTCCTGAGATCGAGATAATCTCTATGCATTTTTTGTGATAATTACAATGGGATTTTCTACAACTCCTGGCAAACACGCTGGCAAAAGAACTGTTCCACCGTATTAACGCATGTATGACAGGCTTCACATGATTCGCAAAATAATGATACTACAAGAAAAGCAGTGCATCTGTGCATTCCACGACTCAAGATGCAAACAGAAGTTTTAGATCTTCGATTTACCACCTAATTTTCCAGACCATTTCGGCTAATACAAATTTGCAAATAATAATTCTAGTTTTTTGATTCAATATGTAAAACTGGGTAGTTTCACTAATCGGCAACACTAAAGAAGACATAAGCATGAAAAACTGGGTAGTTTCACAAGATTCTATAGGAAACCAACCAAGCAGCTTAGCAGCATAGTTCACATGCCGCTTGGGCCACAAACAGAAGTACTGGTAGATAGTTATAGAGAGTGCTAGTCATTACCCCCTCAAAAATCAGAAGCCAGAAACCTCCGGTACACCGCTAGATGAGTACCACCATGAAGGTAGCTTAGTTTTCTCTTTAGTCCAAACAAAGTGAGGAACAGCTCTCTACCGTTTCTTTTCCGGCATTTTCATCAATTCAGTTTTCCGAAGGCAGATGTTGATGGTGGAGTTCCTCTCGACCTTGTGCTTCTGAAGAGTATCCCCAGCAGACAGAACACGCCCCCTGTACAATAGAAAGTACATCCCATTCCTAATAGGCAGCATATCTTCGATTTTTTTCATGACTTCCTCTATTGTGGCCAACAAATTGAAAACCATTGTTAAGGTCTTCCCTTCCCATGTCTTGATGAAGATCTGGGCACTCTGCTCCAGCAGGAGAGTATCATTATTTTTTATACCCTGATTCTGCAACGTTTGACTGTCTATGTATAGCATACCATCACAGGATAAAGGCATTGTGATTATCTGTGTGGACACAGGTATACCCTCCAAGGTCTCAATCATCAACTTGACATCAGCAATAGTATACCAGCATTTGACATCAAGACTTATAGTTCTGTCTGTTTCACCTCCAACAAGGACAAAGACACGCAAATGGTCGGTAGGGCAAACCAAAACATGAAGAGTCTGGTTGTTACTAAAATCACACATACTTAACAACTGGTTGTCCTCAAGCTGTTGACCTGCATACATCAGGGTTTGCTCGTTAATATGAATTCCCTCCTTCTGTTCGATCTCCACCTTGACATCAGCGACACTGCTGGATTTCTTCACATTGAGCTTGATGGTCTTTCCAACCGAGGGAATCCGCACAGATATTTGTACCCCATCAGTTATGTAGAGGTTGATAGAAGAGTTGGTCATGATGTTGTAATCTGAAAGCCTATTCTCATTCTTCAAGTGAATCCCAGCAAAGAATAGCTCTTGATCGCTTTTGTCAATCCACTCGATGGCACTCAATTTGGATTTGATCACATCAACTGTATCAGTGCCATTCACATTGAGGGCGACTGTTTTCAGCATCTTCACATAGATCTGGACATAAGAATGGAAATACTAAGCACCATCAAGCTGTTACAGATATAGCCACCTATTCTACCGTTAGAAATGTGTCAATGCTTGCAAAAAAGGGATATATACAACAGCAATAACACCAGCATGCCGAGATTTAAGAAGAAAACACACAGGACCATACAATAAGCATCACAAATAAACCTCAATCAATATTTTCTGTCAAGGGTTTAAACCGCGTTTTTCGTGGTTTTGCGGCGAGGCCTGAAAAAAACTATAAAAGCTATAGCGGGCTATCGCGGAAGCTATTCTATTTAGCGTTTTAATATGAAAATTATATAAATATGAAATATTTTTATAATATTAGTCAATCCAACTAAATAAGGTACATACATGTTATTTTAGCAATACTTGTAATCTAATGGATGTCCATATGATTATAAAAGCTATATAATGATACCATTGATATAGAACAAATAAATGATCACTTCATCAAGTTTCTCTATAATGAACTTGTACAATAATATAAGTTCAATGATGTAAGAATGAGTGAGGACATAACTAAACATCTAACTTATGGTTGGATTTTCAAAGAAAATTTTACAAAGTGGCATAGCGGAGCTATATCGGTTATATAAATAGCGGAAATAGCGCTGAATTCAGCGGCTATAGCGGGCATAGCTGTGTTCGCGGAATTTTGGTACTTAGCGTAGCGTTTTACGTATAAAAAAGCTATAGCTGGCTATTTAAATCCTTGTTTTCTGTACTTTTTAAGCATTGAATATTAAACTTCATTCCATACTTCCGCTCGACTTCTCCTCATAACATCACTCATTAAATATTTGATGATAACAAAGGAGGATCCTCATAAACTGATCAAAGTAAATATGTGCAGGTTGAAGTGATGAGCGCATTTGAGATCTTTAGCTAGAGACTAGAGTTCCAAGAAACTAACCACCAGCACCAGGCATTGATAAAAAGAACTCACAAGCTATTCAGCACTAAACACTCCCTACAAAATAAACAATTTGACATTGACAGCTGTGGCATCTCAAGACCAGGATCAAATGAAGCGTGTTTGCCCTGATCCCCACAGAAATCGAGCCCATATAGTTAGAAGCTTCATAATACACAAACAACTTCTAGGTCCTTCATACTCCAATTTTTTATAAGGATAATTTGCTCCTCTAAGTCTCAATGACATGGTTTTTACCCGTCTACCCCACATATTCTACTGGTTCATCGAGGAAAACCCCCAATTTCGCCAATAAAAACGAAGCAAATCCTCACAGAACACTCCATGCGCACAATTCAAATCGCCATAAACGCCACCTCTTCTCGTAGGATGGGAATCACTAACCCCGGCACGCGATCATCGATCGCCACCGCGCGCGCATTCCTCGATCCCGCGAACGATCGGGCGTTACCGACTCGCATTCCACCAAGAACCACACGCACACAAGCCGGCGATGACCGGGGGTAAGGTTCGCTAATAAGCCCAAGAAAGCGGCGCGCGGGGAGGAAGGCGCAAACCTTGTAGCCCTGCGGCGGCTGCTGGTTGGAGGCCATGGTGGTCCGCCGCTTCATCCCCCAGCTCCGGCCGCCGATTCGCCGGCGCGGTAGGAGTGTGGAGGGTTTCGTCGCGTCGTCAGCTCGTCTAGTACAAACAGCACTCTCTCTCTCTCTCTCTCTCTCTTCGCTTCTTCCCCAGCTTCTCCGCTGAGTCCGGAGTCCGGACCCACCACAGACCTGAACCGACGCGCGGTTGGAAATTGGAATGTTCGCACAGACTACAAACGGGCCTCCCAGCCCGTCACGGCCCGTTTTAGATCCGGTCGTCTTATCTGAATATCTTAACATTTTATATTTTTTATTTTCTGAAATAAATAAATAATATTCCTTTTATTAAAATTAAATAAATAGACGCCCGTGACCCGTCGCCATTCCATTTGGCGGGATATAAATCTCACCTATTCAATGATCAGGTTTTATATATTTTATATAAGTCGGCCATTGGGCGGGTGAGATTTAAGCCCTGTTCTTTTGAGCTGATCAGAACGGCTGAACAACTGAACTGCTGGAATGACTGAATTTCGAGAGCTTCTAGCGGTAGTCTTGAGATTCGGTTCCATTTCATTTGACTTGTTTTTTAAAGCGTTAGGACCTACCTTCAAAACAGCGAAAAACGAACCCAAAAAACTCCAAGCATATGTCTTTTCAAAACATAGATAGGCCATTAAATTGTTAAGCCGTTAAGCTGTTTTTAAGCTAAAAAGAACAGGGCCTTCCTTTACCTATTTAGAAAACGTACTCTCAACTCACTCTATCTATGTATGAAATTATAAATTCAAACACATTCTACATCGACAGTTACAAAAAGAGAAAATTCTATTAATTTTAAATTATTTATATTTGTTAATTTTTTCTCTTTTGTATAACTTTTAATATGGAATGAATTTGATCTTAGAATCTTTATACATACATAGAGTAATGAATAAATTACATCTATAGTTTTTTTAAACATTATTGACTTTTATTAGTTGGTTTGCACCATGTATACACGAAAATCCGATGTACACATGATATGTTTTCTAGTATGTGTAGGTAGCCACCACATTTTGAGATACACATCGACCGAAGTTTCAAAACGTAAGGCACTAATATCTTTCTCAATAATGTTATAAAATAAAAAATGCATGTATAAATTTGTCTCAAAAAGTTCTTCAATATATTATAATTTTAGTGTTCTTAAAATAAAATACAATAATAATTAGTTACCAAACTTGCGTTTTGAAGAATGTGCAGAGTGTGTGTGTGTGCGTGTGCGTGACACCAAAATAAGAGCATCCAAAGAGGCCTTCAAATTTTCCCCGCATCGCTACAATAATCTTCATAAAGGTTTACTGCTACTCATATGGACCAAATTCCCTCCTAATGCATTTGAAAAATTTTGAAATAGAGGCCATTTTATAGGGTGTGATGGGGATGCTCTAAGTGGTGTACATTTTCTTTTTAGTTTTTCCTGAGATCGAGATAATTTCTATGCATTTTTTGTGAATAATTACTGTGGAATTTTCTACAACCCCTGGTAAACACGCTGGCAAAAGAACTGTTCCACCGTATTAACGCATGTATGACAGGCTTCACATGATTTGCAAAATAATGATACTACAAGGAAAGCAGTGCATCTGTGCATGCCACGACTAGATGCAAGCAGAAGTTTTAGATCTTCGATTTACCACCTAATTTTCCAGACCATTTGGGCCAATACAGATTTGCAAATAATAATTCTATTTTTTTATTGAATATGAAAAACTGGGTAGTTTCACTAATCGGCAACACTAACGAAGACATAGGCATGAACGCTGAAGCTGTGATTCTATAGCAGCTTAGCAGCATCATCATTAAATCATTAATCATTGATTTGTACAAAATCAGTATCAATAATAGATACAAGCGTGAACACTCGCATCGCCCGCTCGCAACGTGGCCCGCCTCCTGCCCGGCGCCGCCACACCCGTCCGATCGCGTGAGCAACGCAGATCCGACCGTCCGTTTTTATTTAACGTATAAGACGATTTTTTGGCCCACGTATCAGGAATGCGAGTGTTTCGTCTGGTTGGTTAGCTCGCTTGGTTCATTGCCTGGGAGACCCGGGATCGAATCCCGCAGGCTTCGCTTTTCTGGCTGGCCTCCGCGCGTGCGCGTGCGCATGCGCATTTTGCCCGGCCATGCCGCCGCTTTTTCCTCCTGCGTGTGCACGCGTTTTGCTCGGGCTTGCGTGCCATGGGTGCGCGTGTGCAACTAGTAAATTGTACAAAACGGAGAACTTGCGACGCTGGGGCGCCACGTGGCTAGTTTGCCCGCCTGGCGAGATCGCAGCCATCGGATCGCGCGAGCTCGACAGATCCAACCTTAGCGTATAAAACTTTTTTTCCCGCACAAATTCCAAGCGCGCGGGTGATTCGGCCGGTTGGTTAGCGCGGTGTGTTCGTTGGCTGGGAGGCGCGCGTTTGAATCCCGCCGGCTCCGCGCTGCCCGTATTTTCGTCGCGGCGCTGCCGCGGTTTTTTTCGTACGCGTTTTGCTGCGCTAGCGAGCGCCATGGGCATGTCCATGCAGCTAGCAGTTCTACAATGATGTTCACATGCCGCTTGGGGCACAAACAGAAGTACTGGTAGGTAGTCATGGACAGTGCTAGTCATTACCCCCTCAAAAATCAAAAGCCAGAAACCTCCGGTCTACTGCTAGATGAGCAGCACCATGAAGGTAGCTTAGTTTTCTCTTTAGTCTAAGGCCCTGTTTGTTTAAGCTTGTTTAAGTTGCAGCTTCTCTAAAAACTGTTTTTGGAAGAAGCCTCACAAAAATCAAACTTCCAAAAAAGTTTCATATCACAAGACAAATTGAAACTTTTTGTGAGCTTTTGCTTCTTTGAAGGGATCCAAAAGCCTACTGTTTGTTTGAAACTTCCGACTTCGCTAAAAAGTTCTAGAAATTTGAAACAAACAGGGCCTGAAGAGTGAGGAACAGCTCTCTACCGTTTCTTTACCGGCACTCTCACCAATCCAGATTTCCGAAGGCAGATGTTGATGCGAGCTGACTCGGGATGAGCCACCTCGTATGCACGAGCCCCAGGTCCCAATCCGGAGCGACCCCCTGAAGATGACAAAGAACTCGCCGCGCCGTCGCGCAAGCGAGGGATTTTGGTTGTTTTCGGAGTCACCGTCTGTGCTAGATTTGTGGCATAATAAGCATGCCAGTTTCTAAGTTTATCAGAACTTTAAACAGACTCGGGATTACACAACTGAGCCATCCTAGTCTCCTGCCACAGAAAAGCAAAAGCCGACGCAACTAACAGGCCAGAAACAACAGCAAACCAACAAGATTCAACTAACGGCAAACCTGGTAGCAAACTCCAAAATCTTCGCCTCCTGTTGTGCGCCTTCTCCTCCGACAGTAGACTCGATCAGCGGCGGCGGTAACGGATGTCGATGGTGGAGTTCCTCTCGACCTTGTGCATCTGAAGAGTATCCCCAGCAGACAGAACATGCCCCCTGTACAAGAGATTGTACGTCCCTTTCCTAATAGGCAGCATATCTTCAATTTTATTCATGACTTCCTCTATTGTCGCCGACAAATTGAAAACCATTGCTAAGGTCTTCCCTTCCCATGTCTTGATGAAGATCTGGGCACTCTGCTCCAGCAGGAAAGTATCATTATTTTTTATGCCCTGATTCTGCAGCGTTTGACTGTCTATGTATGGCATACCATCACAGGATAAAGGCATAGTGATTATCTGTCTGGACACAGGTATACCCTCCAAGGTCTCGATCATCAACTTGACATCAGCAATAGTATACCAGCATTTGACATCAAGACTTATAGTTCTGTCAATTTCACCTCCAACAAGGACAAAGATACGCAACTGGTCGGTCGGGCAAACCAAAACATGAAGAGTCTGGTTGTTACTAAAATCACACGTAGTTAACAACTGGTTGTCCTCAAGCTGTTGACCTGCGTGCATCAGGGTTAGCTCGTTAATACATATTCCCTCCTTCTGTTCGATCTCCGCCTTGACATCAGCGACACTGTCAGATTTCTTCACATTGAGCTTGATGGTCTTCCCAACCGAGGGAATCCGCACAGATATTTGCATCCCATCAGCTATGTAGAGGTCAATAGAAGAGTTGGTCATGATGTTGTAATCTGAAAGCCTATTCTCATTCTTCAAGTGAATCCCAGCAAAGAATAGCTCTTGATCGCTTTTGTCAACCCCCTGGATGGCACTGAATTTCGATTTGATCTCACCAACCGTATCAGTGCAATTCACATTGAGGGCGACTGTTTTCAGCACCTTCACATAGATCTGGACATAAGAGTGGAAATACTAAGCACCATCAAGCTGTTACTGATATAGCCACCTATTCTATCGTTAGAAATGTGTCAATGCTTGCAAAAAATAGAAATATACAACAGCAATAACACCAGCATATTGAGATTCAAGAAGAAAACACACAAGACCATAAATAAGCATCACAAATAAACCTCAATCAAAATATTCTGTGATTTTCAAGCACCGAATATTATACTTCATTCCACAGCTCCTGTTCGACTTCTCATAACATCACTTATTAAATATTTGATGACAACAAAGGAGGAGCCTCATAAACTAATCAAAGTAAACATGTTTAAGTTGAAGTAATGAGCACATTCGAGACCTTTAGCTAGAGGCTAGAGTTCCAAGAAGCTAACCACCAGCACCAGGCATTGATAAAAAGAACTCACAAGCTATTCAGCACTAAACACTCCCTACAAAATAAACAATTTGACATTGACACCTGTGGCATCTCAAGACCAGGATCAGATGAAGCGCGTTTGCCCTGATCCCCACAGAAATCGAGCCCATATAGTTAGAAGTTTCATAATATACAAACAACTTCTAGGTCCTTCATACTCCAATTTTTTATAAGGATAATTTGCCCCTCTAAGTCTCAATGACATGGTTTTGACCCGTCTACACATATTCTACTGGTCCATCGAGGACAACCCCCAATTTCGCCAATAAAAACGAAGCAAATCCTCACAGAACACTCCATGCGCACAATTCAAATCGCCATAAACGCCACCTCTTCTCCTAGGATGGGAATCACTAACCCCGGCACGCGATCATCGATCGCCACCGCGCGCGCATTCCTCGATGCCGCGAACGATCGGGCGTTACCGACTCGTATTCCACCAAGAACCACACGCACACAAGCCGGCGATGACCGGGGGTAAGGTTCGTTAATAAGCCCAAGAAAGCGGCGCGCGGGGAGGAAGGCGCAAACCTTGTAGCCCTGCGGCGGCTGCTGGTTGGAGGCCATGGTGGTCCGCCGCTTCATCCCCCAGCTCCGGCCGCCGATTCGCCGGCGCGGTAGGAGTGTGGACTGTGGAGGGTTTTGTCGCCTCGTCGCCTCGTCTAGTGCAAACGGCGCTCTCTCTCTCTCTCTCTCGGCTTATTTGGTTGTTGCCTAATATTGCCTAGCGTAAGGTTAGCAGTAAATTTAGCTGCTGTTTGGTTTCTTGCCACGTCTAAGGGTAGGCTCGCCAAATAATTCTGTGGTAGGTGTTTGGTTGGTTGCCCCACAATTTTAAAAATAAACATGCAATATGGCACCACTAGGTTCTACACCTTCTATAGTATTTATGTTCAAAGTTTCATAATTTTTTGACGTGGTTTACTATTTTAAATAAATCAATTTGACGCTCAGATCTACATAAAAATATGATTTTTCGGAATTAATTCACCAATTGGCCTCCGGCTGGCTTACTGGGCTGATAATGGGCCGAAAGTGGCTGAGGGGAGGCATCCTGGAAGAGTATTTTAGAATTATGTATCCACTTATTGACAACTAGGACCCGCCTGTCATTGGCTCATCACAACATACACACTGGCCATCATCTTCAACCTCTGGACGCTCACTTTTCTCCTCCCAGAATGCCATGACCGCACTAGAAGAGCTCGGCTACGCGGTGCTAGGCTACTTGAGGACTCTGAGAGATGGCCAAAATGGATTGAACTCACCGAACCACACCTAATGGCACAGGTAGCACGGTGAACGGCGCGGCATAGCGGCGGCTCGACGTGCTACACCTTTGGCGAAACGAGCTGTGGCAACTACGGTGGTGTTTTTTTTGGCCACACATTTGGCGAAACAAGCTGTGGCAAATGAACTGCATCGCGTCTAAGGAGTTGCGGCTCACCTAACCTTAGTAAGGAAGCAAACACTAGCCTAACCACCTGTGGCAAGCCTAACCTTAGGTGTGGCTCACTTAGGCAGTGAACCAAATAGGCCCTCTCTCTTTGCTTCTTCCCCAGCTTCTCCGCTGAGTCCGAACCCACCACAGACCTAAACCGACGCGCGGTTTGAATGTCGCACAGACTACAAACGGGCCTCGCAGCCCGTCATGGCCCGTTTTAGATCCGGTCGTCTTATCTGAATATCTTAACATTTTATATTTTTTATTCGAAAATGCTTCAACACGCTGCCCACCAGTGCTGCCCAACACCAAAACGCATGCGGAATGCTGATGCCCGCACTGCTAGAAAAAAAGTGCTTTTCATTTTTTTCTATTTAATTTTCTCATTTTTGTCTCTATTTCATATGGAGTCCAAAATGCATAGAACAAATTTTATAATTCATCTAAAATCCTAATTAACTCATTTTAAATACTTTTTTATTTTCTAAAGTTTTAATTATTTTTCATTAGCCAAATTATTTCAACAGTCTATACAAATTGTTTCCAATAGACTAACTAGTTGTTTCAGTTGGCTAGACATATTGTTTCAATAGAAAAAACTAATTGTTACACTTGAATAGACATATCGTTCCCGTATGCTAAACTAATTGTTCCAACATGCCAAAAATATTATTCCAATAGGCTAAACCAGTTGTTTCAACAGACTAGATAGATTGTTCCAATAGGCTAAACTAATTGTTTCAACATGCCAGACATATTGTTCCAATAGGCTGTACAAATTGCTTCATCAGGTTAGACAAATTGTTTCAATAGGCTAAACTAGTTGTTTCAGCAGTCTATATATATTGTTTCAATAGGCTAAACCAATTGTTTTAGCATGCTATATATATTATTCTAATAGGCTAAACCAATTGTTTCACTTGGTTATACGTCCACTAGGCAACAGTAATTGTTTCAGCAGACTAGCCATATTGTTTCCATAGACTAAACTAATTGTTTTATTAGGATAACAAATTGTTTCAGTAACTTTTTTATAGCAACTTTGGTCTTGTTTTGTTCGTAAAAATGCGAGGAGCACAACGGTGCAAACGGTTCGTGCATTGGAGCAACCAGTCAAAATCTATGGCCATCGAAAGAGAAAGCTGAAAAGAATCTTTTCGCTGACATCGCTGCATGCATTGGACAGGGGGAGCACGGTGCGCTGCGCGTTGCGGTGGGCTGGGTCGGGGCAGCGTCCGACGCGTCGGACGTCCGTCCCCAAGTCCACGCCTTTTTATTTTCTGAAATAAATAAATAATATTCCTTTTATTAAAATTAAATAAATAGACGCCCGTCGCCATTCCATTTGGCGGGATATAAATCTCACCTATTCAATGATCAGATTTTATATATTTTATATAAGTCGGCAATTGGGCGGGCGAGATTTAGACCCTGTTCTTTTGAGCTGATCTGAATGGCTGAACAACTGAACTGTTGGATTGACTGAATTTCGAGAGCTTCTCGCGATAGTCTTGAGATTCAGTTCCATTTCATTTGACTTGCTTTTTAAAGCGTTAGGACCTACCTTCAAAACCACGAAAAACGAACCCAAAAAACTCCAAGCATATTTCTTTTCAGAATATAGATAAGTCGTTAAGCTGTTAAGCCGTTAAGCTGAAAAGAACAGGGCCTTAGCCTCAATGGCCAACCAGAAAAAACCATCAAACCAAATGGTGGAATTTATCCTGCATGAATTAGCTTATTCAGGGGAAGAATAAATCTCACCATTTGGTTTGACAGAATTTTAAATTCCGCCCAACCAATAGGTAGTTTTTTTAGCTAGCCGTCGATGTTAAATGTTATCCGTCCGGTTGGTGGCTTATATAAAATCGGTTTGTCGAATAGACGGGATTTATATCTCGCAGATGGAATGCGAAGGACGTCTATTTTTTTTATAAAATACTAAGGAATCGGACCAAAGTAAAGTATCAACCAGAAAAACACACAAAATTAAGGAATATATATATATATTTCAAACTGAAGTAGAGGATTATATGGCATATAAACCGTTAAAACTTGACAATGTACTAATGATACCTTATGTTCCACTGTTGTTAAAAAAAGCACTCGATGCAAATAAGAAAGTTTCACGAAAACAAACACAAAGTTTATAGGTAAAAAAACCAAATTTCTCATATACAGTTACGAGATTCCATGTGAAAATAGGGGATGGGCTTCCCGTTGCAAATAGAAAGCTCGATGAGAACAAATGTTCAAACAAAAACCAAATGATGCGCGTTCATTTAAGATTCCATGCAAAAATGAGTGTGGACCTTTTGATGCAAATAAAAAGTTCTAGGAGAACAAACACAAAGTTCATCAAATAAAAACCAGGTTTCGCATGTACATTGCTGATATTTTATGTGATAATAGGAGATGAGTCTTCTCCTAGCTAGCCCTCTTCTTCTCTAGATCCAACGAACTCCCACATTGTGTTTGTCAGATCTGATTGCCAAAGCTTGCTAGAGATTGGGAATAGAGAGCTATAGTTAGAGAGATGGAGAATAAAGAGCTAGAGAGATGATAAAAGAGGATAAATAAGGAAAGAGGGAACGCGAAGCAGCGGCACCGATGGTCGATGGCCGAGAGTGCTAGTGGAAGTGGCTAGTGAGCAGGAGCGTAGCTCGTGCATCTCCTCCATGCATAAGAGCATCGTCATCAGGATCTCTATATTTCATTCTCTATATCTCTCTTCTTTAAATCACTATTGTATTCCCTATATTTTCATCATCTCTATCAGAGTTTATATTCTCGAAACGATATATAAATTCTCTAAAGAGACTCTACGGAGCCTTCAAATTTAAAAGCAGAGATAAAGACTCTGCTGAATCGATATAAAGATTGAGACTGTTCATAATAGTATTTTAAGGAATCTACTTACCATGCTGTCGCAACCCCGGCTTCACCGGGATCCACTCACAATCCATTGCTAGTCCCAGAGATCAATGCTAGCAACTTGCGAGCGACAGTTTGTTGAACATCATCACACAATCACAATTATCTAACAGAAATTATATATTATGCAAAAGTAATTGTTACTCAACTACTTATTATAATATTTTAATTAAAGATGACATAATATTGTCCATAATATATCAGAGTGCAGAAATTCACATATGCAGCGGAAAGGGTGTTATGATGCTCCAATCCGACACTTGAGCGCCAGCTAATCCTCATCAAAGTCCGGAACAAGATCCTCCTGATCCTGTAGATACACCGGACCTAATTAATCCTTCTCATGAATACAAATTTATCCGTGGTTTGTATAATGAGTACACGGCTACCCAGCAAGAGTCCTTATAAATGATGCAAGGATAACAACAAGAATAGGGCGGCTATTTTGCATAAAGACCTACTCTAGTCAAATTATTTAAAGTGTTGTAAAACAATTTGTAGAGCAATTAGTATTTATACAGGTTCCCAAAGATAACACGCAGAGCTCGGCTTCAAAAGCCCCTCTAAAGAGCAAGACTTGCCTCGATCAACTCAAACTACACCAACCCATCAGGTTAATTATTAACACGTGAGATTACCATGTACGACCTTCCTCCCCTCCCATAACCGTGGGAACGGCTATCATGATAGTTTTAACTCTGCAGAGTGTAGTACACTTTACCCACAAGCCGAGTGAAACTTTTGCATCTTAGCTCTTCCTTAGGAGCCTAGACTAAATAACAATACAAGACGATTCATTAGTTCCTTCTGTTAACACCGATATCCCCTCTAAGGTTTAGACACTCAGGTCCCCCTCTTGAGCCAACGGACCGCAGCCCGATCTTTTCAAAGTAAAGTGTGTTAACAGTTTTCCCTAACTACTAAGCCAGGACTAGCACATGCAGGTCTTACATGCTTAAGCTAGCACTTATGGTTGCGCTTGTATGGTTTAGCTGGATAAGCACACGTCCAAAGTCCTTAGACCAAGGTGACTACCTCCACAACACTCCTCAATCCACATAACCACCCGACTTGCCACCTTTAGTCAACACACGCCACGTAGGTTTTAGTTGATTAAGTTATATATAAAAAGTAACTCAACACCTCCAATTATACCAAGTCACAAGAGTAATTAAATGATGAACCTAATCAACTACCAACCCACGAGCACTAGCAACTATGCACAAGGATAGGCTAGGAAAATAACTAAGGCAGCAATAAACAGGTTAAATTCACAGGGTCAATGACGCAGTGTGAATATATTAGGTTTCTCCCTTCCCATCATTTCATGCATGAGAAAAGTAAATAAAAACAATAAAGGGTGAGTTTTGCAAAGAGTAAATTGCACTGTAGCCCCCGGAAGTTGGCACCATGTTTCACTTAGCCCCCGAAAGTTGTAAATTACTTTGCCGGCCCCTCGAAGTTGGCACCGTTTGCACCACAGGCCCCGCACCGTTAGCGCTACCGTTAAATGATGACGTGGATGCTGAGGTGGCCGTTAAATGCTGACGGGGCAGTTAAATGCTGATGTGGCAGCTGACATGGACGCCATGCAATCATAAAAAATCAGGAAAAATTAGAAAAATCATAAAAAAAATTCAGAGAAATCATAAAAAATCAGATAAAATCATAAAAAATTCAGAAAAATCATAAAAATTCAGAAAAATCATAAAAAATTCAGAGAAATCATAAAAACTCAAAAAATAATAAAAAATTCAGAAAAATCATAAAAACTCATAAATATCATAAAAAATTCAGTGAAATCATAAAAAAACTCAGAAAAATAATAAAAAATTGAGAAAAATCATAAAAAATTCAGAAAATCATAAAAAAATTAGAAAATCATAAAAATTCAGAAAATCATAAATAATAATCAAACACGCCTGCTCCCTGCGTTGATGAGCTACATGCATGCACTGATTGCACTTGATTCGGCGAGATCGATGGATGTTAGCACTCAAAACAGTCGATCCCTACATACGAACTGTACATTCATACTTGCCCAAGTATCTTCACAGGGCGCGCGTGAGCCTCCGTTTGGTTGGCTTCAGCACGTACTGTATACGGCGTGCCATGCATGCGTGTACTGCTAGTCAGCTATGTCGCAAGTACGTGTCCTAGTTTGCTCCGTTTAAACGTGGTAGCCATCTACGCTAGCTAGGTACAGGAGGACCATGCATGCATTACAGGACAGATCAACTTTGGGACCAACCTACTTGCACGGCCTCTCTGAATTTTTTTATGATTTTTCTGATTTTTTATGATTTTTCCGATTTTTTATTATTTACCGAGTTTTTTATGATTTTTCTGAGTTTTTTATGATTTTTCTGAGTTTTTTTATGATTTTTTTGAATTTTTTATTATTTTTCTGAGTTTTTTATGATTTCTCTGAATTTTTTTATGATTTCTCTGAATTTGTTATGATTTTTCTGATTTTTCTATGATTTTTCCAAATTTTTTATGATTTTTTCTGAATTTTTTTGATTTCTCTGAATTTTTTTATGATTTCTCTGAATTTTTTATGATTTTTCTAATTTTTTATGATTTTTCTGAATTTTTTAGGTTATTCTTAATTTTTTTCTACTTTTTAATGCCACGTCAACGCCACGTCATCATCTAACGGTGGATATAACGGTCCAGGGCCTGTGGTGCAAACGGTGCCAACTTCGAGTGGCCAGCAGAGTAATTTACAACTTTCGGGGGCTAAGTGAAACAAGGTGCCAACTTCCGGGGGCTACAGTGCAATTTACTCTTTTGCAAATTAGGAAGCAAGATGCAAGCTATCTTGCCTTGGTAGCACTCCGAGTCTTGGGATTCTCCTTCGAACGGCTCATGGAGTCCTACCAAACAGCGTGAACACGGACGATCTATGCGTAAATCGGGATGCAACCAAATAAACAACAGACAATATATTTTAATAAAAATATTGAATAAGCTATGGCCGATAATGCCTCGGTCTTTCAATCGTGCATCGGATTTTAGCAAACTCACTCCGGAATATTTTTCTCTTTGCTGGCGTCGCTAAACGCTCGCTCGGCAGAGTCGGCGACGACTGCACGCAAAACGAGGTGCACGCGCAAAGGTTGCTGCAAGGAGAATTCCAAAAAATACCAAATTATTACAGGAGGTAATAAGGATCAAAGGTTTAGGAGAAATAGAAAGAGAAAATTGCACTGTAGCTCCCGGAACTTGTAACAAGTTGCACGAAATCCCCTAAACTTTGAAATTGCTTTCTCAGCTCCTGGAACTTGTCTCCATTTGCACCGTTAGTCCTGGGCCGTTAGGATCCGTTAGAAATTCCGTTAAACGGTGACGTGGCGCCCACGTGGCCGTTAAGTGCTGACGTGGCCCCAAAAAATCCGAAAAAGTTAAAAAACCTCAAAAATCTATTAAAAAAATCATAATAAATTCAAAAAAATCATAAAAAATCTAGAAAATTCATAAAAATCAAAAAAATTCATTAAAAAATAATTTAAAAACATAAAAAATTTAGAACACCTAAAACAAAATCCAGAAAATTCATAAAAATTAATTTTAAAAGATAGCAAAATTTAGAAAACCTGAAAATAGTCCACAAAAATCATAAAAATGTAGAGAATTCATACAAATCCAAACAAATCATTTAAAAATATAGAAAAATTTAGAAAACCCGAAAATAATTCACAAAATTCATTAAAAAAATTCAGGAAAAAATAAATCATAAAAATCATTTAAAATTGACAAAATCTTGGAAAACAGAAAAAAAATTCACAAAAAAGCTAAGTGAAGTTCTGTTTTTTTTTTTTGAAATTCTTTCAGTTTTTTCTATTTTTTGTGAATTTTGAAATGATTTTTTGGATTTTTTAATGATTTTTGTGAATTATTTTCTGGTTTTTCTAAATTTTTCTAGATTTTTAAATTATTTGTTTGGATTTTTATAATTTTTGTGGATTATTTTCAGGTTTTCTAATTTTTTCTAAATTTTTAAATTATATTTTATTAATTTTCTTGATTTTTTAGGTTTTCTAAATTTTCCTATTTTTTTGAAAAATATTATGAATTTTCTGCATTTTTATGATTTTTTTGGATTTTTTACGAATTTTATGAATTTTTTTGTTTTTTATGAGTTTTTATAGATTTTGTAAGGTTTTTTTAAATTTTTTTATTTTTGGGGCCACGTCAGCACTTAACGCCCACATGGGTGACACGTCACCGTTTAACGGAATTCCTAACGGATCCTAACGGCTCAGGACTAACGGTGCAAACGGAGACAACTTCTAGGAGCTGAGAAAGCAATTTCAAAGTTTAGTGGATTTCATGCAACTTGTTACAAGTTCTGGGAGCTAAATGCAATTTTGTGAAGAGCTACTGTTCACACTAGATGGTAAAAGGGGCTGGGGTTTTGGTCCACCGTAGCATCAAAAAGGGGGTAAAATCCCCAATTCCCTTCTCTTTCTCCTCAGCCAAGCACTGGAGAGAGAAAGGAGGGAGAGAAAGGAGGAGGCCACGGGGGAAGAGGGAGAGAACCACTGGAGAGAGAGAGAGAGAGAGAGAGAGAGAGGAGGAGGCGGCGGCCTTGGGGAGGAGGACCACGGCGGCGACTTTGGTGGGGGCGGCTCCCAGCGGCGGCGTGCTCAGACGAGGCTGCGCTCCGGCGGCGGCGGCTCGTCTGCAGCGCGCTGGGGAGGGGCAGAGGCGGCGGCATGGCTGCAGGGCGGCGGCGGCGGCTTGGCCTCTGGCGGCGCTGGGGTGCAGGGCACGGTGGCGGGCTGAGCTGGGAACCAGCGGCGGTGGCTCAGCAAGGCGGCGGCTGCTGGGCCAGGGGCGGCGTCGGCTTTTCCCCACAAGCGACGGCACAGGGGCGGTGGAGGCGCCAGGGCGGCGACAAGGCGTGGGCGACGGCGACGCTGCTGCTCTGGGGCGGCTCCAGCGCACGGCGACGGCGTGGTGGCGCTGGGCACAGGGCAGGGCGACGCTCCAGCGAGGACGGCGCCTAGGCGGCGGCAGTGGAACAAGGGGGCGACAGCGGCGGCGCGGGGCAAAGGCTCGGCGCAGGCCTGGGCGAGCACCGGCTCGGCGGCGGCCCGGCTCTAGCAAGGGCGCGGGGGCACTCCATGGGAGCATGGCGGCGGCTGCACCTCCACGGGGCAGGGCGGCGACGACGGCTTGGTGAGGGAGCAGGCCAAGGGCGGCGGCTGTGGATGGGTTTGGGGAGATTGGGAGAAATTGCTAGGGTTTTGCTGGGTTTATATAGTGCAGATGGTAGGGAAATTTGGCAGGGAGACCAAAGGAATACGGCCTAGGATTTGGGCCCATAATCGGTCTCCACCGATGTCTCGAATTGGGTCAAGTTTAGACCGGATTAGGGTCAGGGTCGGTTTAATGAGTCGTTAACAATACCGACGCTGGACTTAGGCCTGGTTTGGTTCTTGGACACCAAATCAGAAAGGGAAAGGAAAGAGAGTTGGATCGGTCATAAGTCCAATCGAACATAGGTGGACAACTGGCTCGGCAAGGGAGAGTTAGTGAAGAGTTTCAAGGGGCGTCGGCATGATAGAGTAAGATAGATGTTCAGACGGCCAGGGTTGCAAGTGAGGGTCGGTTGGGTTCGAATTACAACGTACGGGAGTGGAGCCAGGGATCGGATTGAGAGAGAGGAGAGTCAACTGAGTGGGGGTCCGGGTCGGTGTGACGAGGGTCGATGTGATGAGATTATTGTTGGTTTGAATAGAAGGGCCGGTGAGATACGGCTCGGGTGAGAGAGGAAAAGAATTCGCTTGGCCTATGATACAAAGGAGGTCGATCGGGTTTAGGTTCGATCGATGGAGAAAAAGGAAAATGGTAGTGGAAAGATGAAGGAGTGGTTTGCTTGCGACTGACCTAGGTGCAAGGAAAGAGGTTCGACCATGGACTAGTCTTAGCCGAGTGAAACGACAACCCACTAGGGTTTCGATGGAGATTAGTTGAAAATAGGGTTTCAGGTCGTTAGACGATGGTCGGCCGACAAAGGGCAAGGCTCGGCCAAGTTATGGGGAGAGATTGATCGATTCGGGTTTAAGTCGAGGAGAGGAAAGGGGTCTGTATTGGAGGATGCCAGGGTTTTGATCGGGACGGGCGTTCGGGTGTGGCCGAGGAAGATTAGGGTTTCGGGGCTTGTCGGTAGAGAGGAGCGGACATTCGACCGGCAAGGGTTATGACAGAGGTCGACCGGAGGTAGGGATTTGGCCGAGGGAGGGAATGGACGACCAGCTTAACCAGTGGATTTTATGGTTTCAGCCGAGAGTCGAGCTAGGGTTTCAACTGAGAGAGGAAGTTTTCAAAGGAGACTCGACCAGGGTTTTGGCTCGACCAAGTTTACAAGGAATGTTGATCAGGGTTTAGGGACTTGATCGACTCGACAGAGAGAGAGAGTGACAAAGGTTGGCTCGATCAGAAGATCAGGATTTCGGTCGAGCTAGGTTTTAGTAGAGAGACAAAGTCAGGGTTCCGACCGAGGAACGGATAAAAACGAGGAGCGAGCTTTTGCATATAAATTTGTAATTTTGTAAATTAAGATGAAAATAATTTAGTAAGATAAATTCTTATATGTAAATAATTGTTTGAAAATTTAGGGATTTTCATATAGAAAAACAATAGAAATTATTTTAACTTGTTTTTCTTTTTAAATAAGAACTTGGGACATTCTAATTTTTTTTTTTGAGAATAAGAACCCCGGTAATACATTACCAAATAGGAGTGACGGCTAAATCGCCAGCCACCCAAAGTAATACAAAGGTAGGGGTCTTACAACCAGAGATTTGAGCCCACGCAGGGTCACAGCATACGCCCATTAACAAAGACAAATGTAATGCCGAGCCAACACACTAAACCTCCAATTCTAACGAACTGGTGAAGATGAATCTTGCCGAGGTTGTCGTCCGAGCCGCTTCCAACAGCCTTGCCCCGCCAACTTGGCACAGGGTAGAAGAACGGTGGCCAAGCAAAAGAAAAAAACCAATATGGCGCAAGGCCGGCCACCACCGACGAAAGAGAGACAGAACAAACCATCCCCAAAGAGGAAGACGAGGCCGCGAACGTCAAGCAGGAGTTCATCCGCACCACTCCCAGAGTTGGGGGAGACACAGACGACATAGCGGTGAGGGTGCAGGAGCCCACCCCCCACACCACCACGGCAAGGGAATCCACCGCCGAGAAGCCCACGGGGCCAATCGGAGAGGAAGACCAACTCCGGCAACTACCTTCAAAAGCCGGCCACACCGCCGACCGAGAAGAACCTGTAGGAGACCAAAAGCCTACAAGGAACGTGCATCCTAACCAGATCCAAGCAGCAGGACACGACCCTATGAACCCTAACCCTAAATTACTAGAACTCATCCTCAAGCCACGGGCCACGGGCCACCCGCCACCGCCAACACCCTTACAACCAGGAAGCTGCAGCCCGCCGCCATCGAAGACAAGGCGGATTCTAGATCTGGACGCGAGGGGAGGGGGGGACGGCCGAGGGGGGAGAGAGGAGTACCGGAGGGAGAGAGGGGAGGAGGAGGAGAGCTGGGTCCCTCCTTCCTGCTCGGCGAGGACGCCGGAGAGGAGGAGAGAGGGCCCAGCAAGAAAAGTCACCCGCTGAAGTCGCTCATGAAGTCGCCTGGCCGCTATGAAGGCCATCGATCCGTCTTGTTGGACATTCTAATATTTATTAGGATGTCACACATGCTCTAAGGAATGATAGTCTACAGGGCCACAAGAAAGAGAGAAAGAATATAGAAAAGATGGACCACGCCCATATGAAAGTATTGCGCGTACGTGGAGCAGGCAAGCAGCGCGTGGCCGGATGCGCGTTCCATCGCTAACATCCGCCGATCCGCGTACGGAGTTCTCATAATAAGTTTTTAATGTCTGTGAAAGTGCTCTAAAAAGCTAATATATACTCCCTCCGTTCTTTTTTGTTTGACGCTTTTGACTTTTGAACACATATTTGACCATTCGTCTTATTCAAAAAAATTATGTAAATATCATTTATTTTGTTGTGACTTGCTTTATTAATAAAGATACTTTAAACATAGCTAATTTTTTTTGCATGTTTGCACTAATTTTTTGAATAAGACGAATGATCA
Source organism: Raddia guianensis (assembly GCA_036346415.1). Taxonomy (NCBI): domain Eukaryota; kingdom Viridiplantae; phylum Streptophyta; class Magnoliopsida; order Poales; family Poaceae; genus Raddia; species Raddia guianensis. Next base: position 21,483,943 of record CM070543.1, on the reverse strand, counting down.
AAGGTGTGCTCAAAAGTCAAAGGCGTCAAATAAAAAAAAGGAGGTAGTACTTCCTCCTCTAGTTCTAAAAATCATGACTTGAGATATGTTCAAATCAAAATTTTAAAACTTAAGTTATAAGCATATTTTGAGCTTTTTAGATTGGATATAAAGAAATCATACACATACATGTTCATTTTGAAAAAAAACACTTTTATAATATCATAGTTAGTTAGTGAATCATATATATATAAATTGCAATAGTGATTAGTAGCTGAAGTTGTATTTTAAGTTCGTGCTAATATTCGAAATATCGTGTTTTTATGGACTAGAGGGAGCAGCGGACATGAAGATCTTACACAACACTTTAGAACAGACATGCAACTTTCTAGGCTGAACCAAATCAGTTATTAACTTTAATTGATTAAGATGTGAAAGAATCAACTGAGAGTAGGATTCTTCATTTTCGTCTCACTGATTTCAAGAATGGAAATAGGCAAATCTGCACATTTGTGTTAGCTGTGCTGAAAGGTGGTGCTTTGCTTGCGCAGAATATGCACCTAGTACAGAAACAGATGTCAAAATTCTGAGTAGAGAACGCAGCCATGTGCTCAACTATAGAAGTACACTAGCAGGGTTAGCGCGCCCATGGCGCGCCACTGCAAGTCCCTTTACATGTGAGCAAATGTGACATCTTCTATTTTGTCGTATGTCACTTGTATTTTTGAAAACTCAAAGATAAATTAAAAGGGAATTGTTATATATGAAACCCTGATTTAAATTAATTTAAACTAGATTTAAGCCAAAACCCTATAAGACCTTTTTGAAAAATTCTAGAAAAATTCCTATAAATCCAAAATTCCATGATTTAGCCACCCTTCAAATTTTAAGCCCAAAGCCTAAGGCTAGCCTATGTTTCCGCAGTGTGACGACGTTCTGTCGGGAGCTCGTCGACCCAATGAAATGACGAGCAAACGTGGAAGACCTAAGCCCAAACTTGGTGGAGAGATATTTGAGGCCCAAACGTACATTTTTTCCTAGCCGTGTCTCCGGCCTCGGTGCGCCACAGGCATGCGAGCATGTCTAGTAAGCATGAAGGTCAAGTCAGTGATTCAGAGCGACTTAGCAAAGATACTGTTCATAGGCGCCGCCCGACCGGCATCGGCCGGCTCGGCCTCGGTCTGGCTTGCCGCCGCCGGCCGAGCTCGCCGAGGAAAACGTGGCAAGCCGGGTCGGGCCGGGCTTCGTGCTTCGGCCCGGTTTCGCTCAAATCGAAGCCCGAAGCGTCGGACTAGGCCAGGCTCGGGCTTGGTCCCACGGGACTGGGCTTTTCCAAGCCCGCCCCGGCCCGGCCAATGATCAGGTCTGCTTAGCAGCATAGTTTTACAATGATGTTCCTTGATCTATAAAGTGCCACGTTTTATCAAAAAAAAAATCTACAATGATGTTCACGTGCCGCTTGGGCCACAGACAAAAGTACCGGTGGGTAGTCATAGACAGTGCTAATCATTACCCCCTCAAAAATCGAAAGCCAGAAACCTCCTGTCCATGGTTCACAAAACCGTCGGTTAACCGCGGCTAACCGCGTCTCCACGGGACCTGGTTAGATAAGCCGATGGTTTAGGGTTTAGAGGTTTGGACAAAATTCGTTTAAATAAATTTTGAATGTAAAATATACTTGAAATTCCTAAAAATACTATTATTTATTCCAAGCATTTTGGCTTAAACAAAATTTAAAAATTCAAATTTCTAATGTATATTTTAAAGAATTTTACTAATTTTCTCCGGTTTTGATATTCTTTCCTCAGAAACCGTGGTTAGCGAAAAACCGCCGGTTAACCGCCAAAAACCGTGGCTAAACGCGAAAAACCGTCGGTTAACCGTCAAAAACCACGGCTAACCGTAAAGAAAATCGGAAGATGGAGTTTTGAATTAAGGACAAAAATTGTACGGAACCACCGGTTAATCGGCTCCACGCCATGGCCGGCTCGGAGAGCTACGACGGTTTTGCGAACCCTGCTCCGGTCCACTTCTAGATGAGCAGCACCATGAAGGTAGCTTAGTTTTCTCCTTAGTCTAAAGAGAGTGAGGAACAGCTCTCTACCGTTTCTTTACCGGCACTTTCACCAATCCAGATTTCCGAAGGCAGATGTTGATACGAGCTGACTTGGGATGAGCCACCTCGTATGCACGAGTCCCAGGTCCCAATCCTGAGCGACCCCCTGAAGATGACAAAGAACTCGCCGCGACGTCGCGCAGGCGAGGGATTTTGGTTGTTTTCGGAGCCACCGTCTGTGCTAGATTTGTGGCATAATAAGCATGCCAGTTTCTAAGTTTACCAGAACTTTAAACAGACTCGGGATTACACAACTGAGCCACCCTAGTCTCCTGCCACAGAAAAGCAAAAGCCGACGCAACTAACGGGCCAGAAACAACAGCAAACCAACAAGACTCAACTAACGGCAAACCTAACTCCAAAATCTTCCCCTCCTGTTGTGCGCCTTCTCCTCCGACAGTAGACTCGATCAGCGGTGGCGGTAACAGATGTCGATGGTGGAGTTCCTCTTGACCATGTGCATAGTATCCCAAGTAGACAGAACACGCCCCCTGTACGAGAGATAGTACCGCCCTTTCCTAATAGGCAGCATATCTTCGATTTTATTCATGACTTCCTCTATTGTCGCCGACAAATTGAAAACCATTGCTAAGGTCTTCCCTTCCCATGTCTTGATGAAGATCTGGACAGTCAGCTCCAGCCGGAGAGTATCGTTATTTTTTATACCCTGATTCTGCAGCGTTTGACTGTCTATGCATGGCATACCATCACAGGATAAAGGCATAGTGATTATCTGTCTGGACACAGGTAAACCCTCCAAGGTCTCGATCATCAACTTGACATCAGCAATAGTATACCAGCATTTGACATCAAGACTTATAGTTCTGTCTCTTACACTTTCACCTCTAACAAGGACAAAGACACGCAACAGGTCGGTCGGGCAAACCAAAACATAAAAAGTCTGGTTGTTACTAAAATCACACATAGTTAACAACTGGTTGTCCTCAAGCTGTTGACCTGCGTACATCAGGGTTTGCTCGTTAATACAAATTCCCTCCTTCTGTTCGATCTCCGCCTTGACATCAGCAACACTGTCGGATTTCTTCACATTGAGCTTGATGGTCTTCCCAACCGAGGGAATCCGCACAGATATTTGCATCCCATCAGTTATGTAGAGGTCAATAGAAGAGTTGGTCATGATGTTGTAATCTGAAAGCCTATTCTCATTCTTCAAGTGAATCCCAGAAAAGAATAGCTCTTGATCGCTTTTGTCAACCCCCTGGATGGCACTGAACTTCGATTTGATCTCACCAACTGTATCAGTGCAATTCACATTGAGGGCGACTGTTTTCAGCACCTTCACATAGATCTGGACATAAGAGTGGAAATACTAAGCACCATCAAGCTGTTACTGATATAGCCACCTATTCTATCGTTACAAATGTGTCAATGCTTGCAAAAAATAGAAATATGCAACAGGAATAACACCGGCATATTAAAATTCAAGAAGAAAACACACAAGACCATAAATAAGCATCACAAATAAACCTCAATCAAAATATTCTGTGATTTTCAAGCATCGAATATTAAACTTCATTCCACAGCTCCCGCTTGACTTCTCATAACATCACTTATAAAATATTTGATGACAACAAAGGAGGAGCCTCATAAACTAATCAAAGTAAACATGTTTGAGTTGAAGTAATGAGCACATTCGAGATCTTTAGCTAGAGGCTAGAGTTCCAAGAAGCTAACCACCAGCACCAGGCATTGATAAAAAGAACTCACAAGCTATTCAGCACTAAACACTCCCTACAAAATAAACAATTTGACATTGACACCTGTGGCATCTCAAGACCAGGATCAGATGAAGCGCGTTTGCCCTGATCCCCACAGAAATCGAGCCCATATAGTTAGAAGCTTCATAATACACAAACAACTTCTAGGTCCTTCATACTCCAATTTTTTATAAGGATAATTTGCCCCTTTAAGTCTCAATGACATGGTTTTTACCCGTCTACCCCACATATTCTACTGGTCCATCGAGGAAAAACCCCCAATTTCGCCAATAAAATGGAAGCAAATCCTCACAGAACACTCCATGCGCACAATTCAAATCGCCATAAACGCCACCTCTTCTCGAAGGATGGGAATCACTAACCCCGGCACGCGATCATCGATCGCCACCGCGCGCGCATTCCTCGATCCCGCGAACGATCGGGCGTTACCGACTCGCATTCCACCAAGAACCACACGCACACAAGCTGGCGATGACTGGGGGTAAGGTTCGTTAATAAGCTCAAGAAAGCGGCGCGCGGGGAGGAAGGCGCAAACCTTGTAGCCCTGCGGCGGCTGCTGGTTGGAGGCCATGGTGGTCCGCTGCTTCATCCCCCAGCTCCGGCCGCCGATTCGCCGGCGCGGTAGGAGTGTGGAGGGTTTCGTCGCGTCGTCAGCCCGTCTAGTACAAACAGCACTCTCTCTCTCTCTCTCTCTTCGCTTCTTCCCCTGCTTCTCCACTGAAACTGAGTCCGGACCCACCACAGACCTGAACCGACGCGCGGTTGGAATGTTCGCAGAATTTTTACTGTACTGGCTTTAATTTATGGGAAATGCTTTCCCTGTCGGACGCCTGCGGCCCGGTCCAGCAAACCAATAGCGTGCGTGCCTCTGCTGATGCTGCTAGCAAAAATGTGCATTTCATTTTTGCCTATTTAAATTTCTCTTTTTTGTCTCTATTTCATCCGTAGTCCAAAATGCATAGAATAAATTTCATAATTCATCTAAAATCCTAATTAACTCATTTTAAATACTTTGTTATTTTTTATTTTTCATTAGCCAAATTGTTTCAACAGTCTATACAGTTTGTTTCCAATAGGCTAAACTAATTGTTTCAGCAGGCTATACATATTGTTTCAATAGAAAAAACTAATTGTTGCACTTGGCTAGACATATCGTTCCAGTAGACTAAGCTAATTGTTTCAACAGCCCAAAAATATTGTTCCAATATGCTAAATCAATTGTTACAACAAACTAGATGGATTGTTCCAACATGCTAAACTAATTGTTTCAACATGCCAAACATATTGTTCCAACCGGCTGTTGAAATTATTTCATCATGCTAGATAAATTGTTTCAATAAGCTAAACTAGTTGTTTCAGCAGGCTATATATATTGTTCCAATAGGTTATACCAATTGTTTTAGCATGCTATATATATTGTTCCAATAGGCTAAAACAGCTAATTAACTTGGTTATACGTCCACTAGGCAAAAGTAATTGTTTCAGCAGGTTAGCCATATTGTTTTGACAGGCCAAACTAATTGTTCCACTAGGATAACAAATTATTACAGTAACTTTTTTATAGCAACATTGGTCTTGTTTTGTTTGTAAAAAAGCGAGGAACGCAGCGGTGGAAACGGTTCGTGCATTGGAGCATCCAGTCAAAATCTATGGCCGTCGAAAGAGAAAACTGAAAAGAATCTTTTCGCTGACGTAATCGCTGACATCATTGCATGCAAACAGGGCGCGCCTGCGGTAAACTTCGAAACAATGGGGGTGAAATTTTGTTCCGGTGTGAGATGCACAATTAATTCAGCTCAAAACATTGCACTGGACTGGGCCGGCGGAGCGTGCGACGCACGCACCCGCGTCGGACGTCCATCCCCAAGTCCACGCCATAATTTAATTCAAAATTTAAAAAATAATTTCCCGTTTAAAAATTTTAAAAAATAGCCTCCCGACGCCCGTTGACTGGGCGTTATTTATAAAACGCCCACCCATTCGGCGCTATTTAAATACCGCCCGGCCAGTGGGCGCTATTTAAATAACGCCGGCCAGTGGACGCTATTTAAATAGTTCCTGCGCTTAATATAAGTCGCCCGTTGATAGGACATTTTTTGGTCCACTCCCCTCCTGCCATCGCTCTGATCGTATTTTTTTGTCCGCAGCGTTTTTTCCATCGGATTCCTGTTTGCCATGTGCTTTTTCACTTTGGATTCCTGCGGGTGAACTGCTACACAATCACTTCTTGCCTGCCACTCTCACTTCAGATTCCTGCTTCCTGCTCACACTGCAGCGCCATCACTTCCTGCCTGCCACACTTGCAACTAGACATTTGTCGTAACGCGTTTTGCTAATAAATTAATAATTAGTGATGAATTAATTAGATGATTTTGATAATTTAATTGACACACACGCTCGGCTATAAAAAGGGGAGCAGCAAGCAAGGTATTCAGACGAGCAAAGTGTTGGAAGCACTTCACTTTAGAAGCAACCTCTGTCCACGAGTATAGTGACATGGAGTTGCTATCGCCACCAAGGAAGTCTGTTCATCAATCTGTTCCAAGAGATGTTCAGCCGCCCGTGTGTTTCTGCGGCAGTCTTTGCATTTTAAGAATGTTTCAAGACACGTCTTACACTTACGGGAGATGGTATTGAAAGTGCGCAAACTATGCGTACGACCGAACACCCGAGATGAAGAGGAAGGCAAAGTACAATGTAAGTGACTTCTTACTTATTTGTTTCATAAGGAACATATAGACGCAAAAGCTAACTTCAATGTTATTAGCCTCCATTGTGCGAGTTTGTCTAATATTTGGACGCGGAGCAGACTCCCGCGCAGGAGCGGGAAATGCAAAGAGAGACGGTGAGGAGTTGTGCTATGGTCGAGGAACGGTGGCAAGACTCCCTTAAGGAAGAAAGAAACAAGGTTGCGAGAGAGGAGTTTCAAGCACAGCGCGAAGCAGACCGGCAGCGGCAGTTGAATGAGCGTGAGGCGGACCATGCCAAAAAGCGCGAGAGGGCTGTTAGAGCTAGGGAAGCAGGACCTAGCGCGTTTGCGAAGGGAAAATACCCCCGCTGTACCCTGTAGAATAATTATCGTGTGGAACAACTATGTTTTGAAATCTTCTAAGGCATGTAGGTTTAGTTATGATGCGCTAATATGATAAATTATTTTATGCATCATACGTGCCATGACTTGTATCAAGTTAATGAAGTTGTCTTAATATTTAATCATCGGTTTTGAAAACCATAAAATTTGACGGTGACAACCGTGAATGATAGGAGAAGGTAAAATGACACTTTGTTTTTTGTGACTTGAATCGGAATACAAGTACGCGTGCATTTAAGGCAATTGATCTAAAAAATGACATAGACAAATGCACCATCTAGTACTGCATGAATAGTTTTGTTCGAAGTCTGGGTCTTCGAGGTGCCCGTACTTCCTCTGAAATTTATTTCGTCTGTAGCGCACTAGTTCGTTCGGACTGTCGGGGTAGTGACATCCACAAAGGCATGTATAATTGGTGCATGGGGTTCACCTCATATTGTGGGTCAAGAACTAATCGTCTTCGCTGCCACTCTGTCTCTTGTGCACTCGGTAGACCATTTACTCTGCGCTCTAGCCGTTGTATTCTTCCGTGCAGAGAGTTTATATATGTCGATGCTGCCATTGGGTATGGATCATCCATCCATTTCGTAAAGCCATAATCCTGTGTCTGCGAACATTCGAGTATATTCTCAATAATCTTTTTGTAACGTAATAAGATTATTTTTGATGGTATACGCACCTCAAACATGGCACATCTGTAAAACCTACGCCCCGTAAAACCATCTGCAACACGATCGAAAATTTGCACGATCGTGTCGACCCCGTGGAGGCACTTCGGCCATCCTCTATAGAACTCCGGATCTGTAAGCATCGTACGATTTGTGTTGTAGTGAGCTCTCGATACGACCGGTAAATCTTCATAGGGTGCGTGTGCTTGAACTCCTGGGCTATATGAAAGCCACCATCTTGATGGCACGAATGGACGAGTAGTAGTATGCATGTTATCCATGTACTACACATAAAGAGGACGATAAAACACATACAACACATATGTAAGCAGGTTGAACATAATAAAATCAATAAATATAGTCATAATTAAACGGATTGAAATAAGATGCCACCTCCCAAACTCCTGAAGATACAGTTCTAGTGCAAGGGACGAGTTTTTGAAAACGATATATCTACTACGGGTGTTTATGCGGTGCGAGATTCGTGGGCACCGGGTGTGTGATTTAAAGGAAAAAGACCTCGGATTCCTAGCGGTGCATGAGCGAGGAGCTGCTTTTTCTTCGACGTGTTGTCACATCCGGTGTAGAAGCACTGTGCGAGCAGCTTTTGCCTGTTCGTGTTGTCACATCGCTTTATGAAACAGTAGGTGCCACCTTGTTGCTTGTCGTGCTGTCACGTTGATTTCAGCTGCAGTGTCCACTGACGGAGAGAGATAGGAGACACGGAAGGACATGTTTGCACCGACGGAGAGAGAAAGGGGAGGGATTAACAACCGTTTGGACTAAATGTGCTCACGTACGAAAATGACGATACGATACATAAACTGTTAATAGAGATACATAAAAGCACGATATGGTCTCACGGCATGGAAATGACGATATCATACAAATACATGAAGTCTCACAGCACAACCTAACGGAAGCCGCGTTGCCTCCGGCATGCAGGGCACAAGCGTTCCGTGCGGACGTGCAACTCTAGTGTACGCCTTGTCATTTCGAGACGATTTTCGAGATCTGCGATCCTTGCGTGGAAAACCATCATGTATGCGTCTGCTGCCATTGGAAAAGGATCATCCATCCACGATGCCATACGATAATCATTTATCTGTTTTGGAGGATAGAAAGTTATGTTACATTCTAAAATATATTCGTTCCATATGAAGGTAAGTAAACTCACTGCTTATAGAGGACATCGGTAGAATCTCTTTTCGGTCCAACCAGAGACTGGCATGTCGAAGGTCTGCAGCACTGCATCAATTTCACATGCACACTTGGGCCAGTCCCGGATGATGTGAGGGCCGGGCCGCAGCATGATTGACTGCGTGGTGTAGTTCTGTTTCATTTTAATGGAAGGTCCTCCGATGGGTAATGGGTGTGGCCTCCTGGCCCGGCAGATTCCCACCAACTTGGCCTAATCCATGCGTTGGTGGACCGTTGTTCCTATTACGATGGTTTCAGCAGATGGAGAGGGGAAAACGATGCGTAGGTATGAATATCAGTGAATGGCACGGCCTCACTTATATAGGGAGCGAGATGGAGAGGGGGGAAACGATGCGTACGTATGAATATCACTGAATAGCACATGCAGGAACGTCGATTATTGGAACAGTAAAAAGTGATATCATTGGCAGCCACCTCGAGCGAGCATGCGTGATGGGTCGAATCATGGAACATGTTGTCCTTTTGTGAATCAGAGAGACAATGCTGACGTGACTGGTCAATTTCACGAACAGTAACGGTCAATTATTGCGTAGCGGAGACGGCGCATGTGAGATGAGTCCCTTTCACGAAGCGATATCCCGTATGGCGTATATGCGCCGATTTGTTTGTGCGGGAATCCATGTCGAAGCGATATCCTGTATGGCGTATACCTCCACCATGTTTGTAGACATGATTACATATCTACGGCATTCTGAATCATAGAGCAATGCCCACTTCTCTTTTAGGCGGTCTTCAATCCATTCTGAAAAGTTGGTAATTCTTCTGTTCCTCATGTTACCAGCCTCTCTGGTATGCTTCGTGGTAAGCTCATCCAACGTATGTCACAGCCGATTGAACTTACGCTGCTGATTTTATTTACACAACCGCTTAAACAGATTCATTAAGTGCTTACTCTTAAACTGGTTAAAGAAATTCGCACCTATGTGTCTCATCCACCACCGGATATGTATGTCCGACCACTGAGCAGCTCGATAGTCAGAGCCAAGCTTAATTTCTTCGATCACCGTCAACAATCCAGCATGTCTGTCATGAATTATATAAACATCTGGTCTGCCAACAACAACTGCATGCTTTACCCTCTCTAAAAACCAGTACCAGCTCTCAGTATTCTCACCTTTCACAAAAGCAAATGCCACCGGCAGAATCTGGTTGTTGCCGTTAATGGCAATTGCTGTCAGGATTTGGCCCTTGTACTTGCCAGTTAGGAATGTTTCGTCCACACATAGAACTGGAGGACAATATTGAAATCCCCTGATGCATTGTCCTAAAGCAAAGAAAACCCGCTGCAGAACAAACTTTCTAATATCATCGCCCTCTGCCTCCAACTCTTTGTACTCATAATATGTTCCCAGATTCCTCCTAGCTATGGCCGCCAACAGGGATGTCATATTAGCATAAAATGCTTCGTATGTCCCAAACCTCATCTCTAATACCTTTTGTTTTGCCCTTCAAGCAGTTGGATACGAAATGATGTACTAAAATTGTTCCTCCATAGCTCTAATGATACACCGAGGCTCATAATTTACGTTTTGTACTATTTGAGCCTGCATTACCTGTGCTACCATTGTGGATGTTAGGTTCCTGTGCTTCTAACTTACCTGAGTCACTGTACAATTATGCTCCCTTACTATTGAACAAACCCAGTATTCAACCCATTTTTCTTTAAAGGCATGCACACGCCAAGGACAACCAGGGACCACACACATCACATCCTACACACTTCGGCTAGACTTCACAACCCTGAATTCTCTCATAAGTGAGAATGTCCAAAGCTTCACGGCTGTCAGCAATTCTTTCTTTGTGGGATACGTCGCTCCTTGAGTCACCTCGTTTTGGTGGTATTCCCAGGCTGCTTGAGTGCTTTCTCGGATAGATAGCTCCGCAAAGTTCGATGAGTTCCACTCCACCGGCACGACATTTTGAAACCCACTGGTACTGTCATCGTCGGACACATCTTCCTTAGGGACTTGCTCGTGCTCATCATCCTCGGCCTCCATCTCCGCAACTATAACTTCAATATGCTCCCCCTCATCTGTCACACCTGTGGGTTCCTACGTTGTTTGTTGCTCACTTGATCCCTCCCCTACCTCCTCTAGCTCCTCCACCTCTTCGTGCACAACATACTCAGTCTAGTCACCATGTACTACATGTGCTCCTTCAACATCCGTACTTTCGACAGGTTCAACCAAACCTTCTTCAGTTTGTTGCTTGTATTTCGCCTGAACAAGAAGTGTTAGTGGCAGTCCTCGTTCAGTGGCGATCTCGACATAACGCCTCCATCCTCGGTTGCCTTTATCGGTAGCAACTCCCAATAAGGTCTTTCCGTTGCACGACTAACAACAGCGCTGATATCCAGACCATATTCTTCGGGGTTAATTTGGAACGTCCTTAACAGCCAGTTTTCTAGCCCTGCTAACTTTCTCTCCGTAGGCCTAGATATCCCCAACATCACTAACTCGAACATAGATAGGTCTACCCCGTCTGGATCAAAATTGATATCCCCTTGTCCATAATGAACATTAAAAAATTTTCTGTCCGACATTGACCCTGAAAAAAAACAACTACTAATAAATTTTTATTTATTCCCGTACTGACAAAAACATCTTAAAGATTTATCGCTTTTAATCCTTTGTACTATGCATTAAACCTACGTGCATTATGCTTCATATAAATCGAGCCAGCTACTACCTTAACGACAAACCTACACATGCTCTCTAAATTTGTAAACCCTTACCCTAAACTGTAAAAAAAATAAACATATGCACTAAATCAACGTATTACCCTCCCTTACAACCTTAGTTATAACCCTAAATATAGTCTACAATCTACCATACATATTATAAAACATTAAATCCTAAAACTAATTTACATATGTCATACAAAAACCATATCGAAATATTATCATAATTTAAACCTCTAAATCGAATGTACATAAAAATTACAGAAAACATACCTAATTATTATCGCAACCTAATAACTATATCTAGGCATCAAACGGAATATTCAATTTACCATGTGGCATATTGCTAACCTACCTTGTTTTCAAACATTACAAAATATAAATAGGACAGGGCTATAAATTTACCTCTTTTTTCCTCTCCTCTTCTCCCTCCTCCTCTCCCTCTCCCTCTCCTCCTCCTCCTCTCCTCTTATCTTTTTTCTGCCGCGGGGGGCTCCAAATGAACACTGTGCTGATGCAGCGCTGGCCGCGCGAGGTCGTGGGGGATTTAGCGCCCTTTCATCGGGCGATCCATTCCCGCGCCATATAAAACGCCCACTGGACGGGCGGTTTTTATAGAACAGTGCAAAAAACGCTAGACGAACGGGCGATTATTACCTCGAACATGGCCTCGGCTGTTAACCCTATTAAACGCCAGTTCATCCGGCGCTAATAACTGTGCTGCTTTAATAACGCCCGTTTCATTTATGGCGCCTGATGGTCCGGCGCCGGAGGGCTATTTTTTTAATTAATTAAACCGGCAAATTATTTTTTCATTCTGAATTAAAATAAAGTCAGAACAATATTTAATTCATGTTCGCACAGACTACAAACGGGCCTCCCAGCCCGTCACGGCTCGTTTGCGATCCTGTCGTCTTATCTGAATATCTAGGGGTGGCCAACGGCCAGCTTCGTTCGCCCGAAGCCAGTTCGCTTTGGTTCGCTCTTCGTAATCGAATGAACCGGCCGCCCGATTTATATGGGTTGGTTTATTTTAATTAAAAATATCTAAATAAATTAAGAAAAACCACTATATTTTACGATTATACACTATAAATTGCGTTAATACACTATATATCATTAGAAATATATATAAATGAATTTATTTAATTAATTAAATGTGCGCCCCGCCGCGTGTTTCCCGCCGCCTTCATTGCGAAGTCGCCACATGTCCCGCTTCGCCGCCGCTTTGGCCATTGATCGCCACGTCGCTTAGCGATCGTCACGCCAAGACGCGCCTAAGCCGTACACGCGTCGGACGCCGCCGCTACCACGCTCTCGCTTCGCGCGCTTCTCGTCCGCGTCACACATTTCAATTGCCACCCGCCACGTGGCAAGGCTAAGTCGCCGCCGCCGCCATAGCAAGAACGCTGTCACCGCACGCCGCGCCGCGCCGCTCCGCCAATCGCAAGCCGCGTGTCGCTTCTGTACGCTTATGCGCAGGCCGAGCCGTCGGTTCGGCCGGTTTATATTTTTCCAGGATTTCTGATTTTCTCCAAACTTACATGATTTGTTTAGTGAGCATCTAAACTCCAAATTTTCTGATTCTAGAGCCATTAAATCCCATAAATACATTAGAATTTTATATATTTATTTGATGTATATGTTATGTTGATAATTTTTTCGTTCTTATGCATTTTGCATCTACGTGTAGATCGTCTGTGCTCCCGCTGTTCATTGTTTTTTCAGGAGCTTTCCGAAGGAGGACCACAAGGGCCGGAGTTCTACCATGGCAAGATAGATTGCATCTTGCTCACCTATTTTGCAAAATTCACCTGTTTAACTATTTTATTTATTTTTCTCATGCATGAAATGATGGGAAGGGTTAGAGTACTATTTATTCACACTGATTCATCTATCATGTGAATTAGCCATTAATTGCTGCATAATTATTTTCCTAACCTATCCTTGTGCATAGATACTAGTGCTCGTGGGTTATTAGTTGTTCGGTTATTCATCATTTAATTAGCTTGTGACTTGGTATGATTAGAGGTGATGAGTTACTTTAATAACCTAATCAACTAAAACCTACGTAGCGTGTGTTGACTAAAGGTGGCAAGTCGGGTGGTTTTGTCGTGGAATGAGGATTGTGGTGATGGAAGTCACCTTAGTCTAAGGATCTTTGACGTGTGCTTATTCGGCCAAACCATACAAGCGCAACCATAAGTGCTAACTCTAGCATGTCAACCAACATGTGTTAGTTCTGGTTTAGTAGTTAGGGAAAACTGTTAACACACTTTATTTTGAAAATATTGGACTGCGGTCCGTTGGTTCAATAGGGGGACCCGAGCTGTCGAAACCTTAGAGGGGGTATCGGTGTTAACAGAAGGAATTAATGAATCGCCTTGCATTGTTAATTGGTCTAGGCTTCAAAGGAAGAGATAAGACACAAAAATATCACTAGGCTTATGGTTAAAATGTGCTACACTCCGCAGAGGTTAAAACTATCATGATAGCCATTCCCACGGTCATGGGAGGGGAGGAAGGTCGTACATGGTAGTCTCATGTGTTATCTAATTACCTGATGGGTTGGTTTTGTTTGAGTTATTCGAGGCCTGTGCAGTTCTGCAGAGGGGCTTTCGAAAGCTGAGCTCTGTGTGTTACTTTGGGAATTTGTTCTTCATTACTAATTGTTCAACAAATGATTTTACAACACATTAATTAATTTGTCTAGAATAGGTGTTTATGCAAATTGGCCATCCTATTCTTGTTTATATCCTTTCATTCATTATAAGGATTTTCTTGCTAGGTAACCGTGTACTCACTATACAAACCACGGATATATTTGTTCAGGAGAAGACTCGGGTCCGATGTGACTACAAGATCAGGAGGATTCTGTACCGGATTTCGATCAAGATTAACCATTGTTCGAAGGGTCGGATTAGAGAGCATCGTCATATCTTTATTCCGCTGCATATTATTTGAATTTCCGCAACTCTGAACTGTACTATATGGTCTTATTCAAACTATTGTAATAAGTGGTTGTGCTACAACTACTTTTGCATTAATATATTATTTTCATAGTTAATTGTGATGGCGTTGTATGTTCGACAATCGTCGCTCATGCGTTGCTAGCATTGATCTCTGGGACTATGTGATGTTCGACAATTGTCGCTCTTGCGTTGCTAGCATTGATCTCTGGGACTAGTAATCGATCATGAGTGGATCTCAGTGAAACCGAGGTTGTGACAATGCATAAGAGCATCGCCAGCAGGATCTCTATATCTCTCTTCTTTAAATCACTGTTTATTCACTATATTTTCATCATCTCTATTAGAGTTTCTATCCTCGAAATGATATATAAATTCTCTAAAGAGACCTTAGGGAACCTTCAAATTTAAAAACTGAGATAAAGACTGCTGAATCGATATAAAAATTGAGACCGTTCACAATAGTATTTTAAAAAATCTACTTGCCATGCTTTAAGAAATGATAGTCTGTAGGGCCACGAGAAAGAGTGAAAGCTTAGGATAGTGCGCGTGGAGTAGGCAGCGCGTGGCTGGATGCGCGTTCTATCGCTGACATCCGCCGGGTTCTGCTAATAAGAATGTATGTGAAAGTGCTATAAAAAAATACTACCTTCGGTCATAAAAAGAAGTTGTCGTTGAGTTTTGGACATGCCTTTAATCATTCGTCTTATTCAAAAATTTAGTTCAAATATGTAAAAATATAAGTTATACTTAAAATACATTTAATAATAAACTAATCATAACAAAATAAATAATATTATATAAATTTTTTGAATAAGATGAATAGTCAAAGGCGTGTCCAAAAGTCAACGACGACTTCTTTTTATGACCGGAGGGAGTAATATATATTTCCTCCTCTAGTTCTAAAAACCATGACAGTATTTGAGATATGTTCAAATCAAAATTTTAAAACTTAAGTTATAAGTATATTTTGAGCTATTTAGATTGGATATAAAGAAATCATACACATATATGTTCATATTGAAAAAAAACAGTTTTATAATATCATAGTTAGTGAATCATATATATATTGCAATAATGATTAGTAGGTAAAGCTGTATTTTAAGACTCTGCTAATATTCAAAATATCGTGTTTTCATATACTAGAGGGAGCAGCTGACATGAAGATCTTACACAACACTTTAGAAAGCAGACATGCAACTTTTTAGGCTGAACCAAATGAGTTATTTCCTATCATTTGAATTGATTAAGATGTGAAAGAATCAACTGAGACTAGGATTCTTCATTGTCGTCTCGTCTGATTTCAAGAATGGAAATAGGCAAATCTGCACATTTGTGTTAGCGCTGCGCTGAAAGGTGGTGCTTTGCTTGCGCAGAATATGCACCTATTACAGAAACAGATGTCAAAATTCTGAGTACAGAATGCAGCCATGTGCTCAACTATGGAAGTACACTATAAATGTAGGCGCTCCCATGGCGCGCCGTTCACCGGCTCCTGCTTACAAAAAAAATTAGGATAAAAAATAACTAACATTTATTCTGATAATGTTCAAACCGACAACCCATTAAAGCGTAGAGGATAAAATCTTAATACCTTTTTTTAGCAAAAAGCTAACAAATAGAGTGATGTAATAAAGCATTTGTTAATTTTTTTTAATAATTTTTAAAATTTCAAATTAATTCATTTTTAATATTTTTTAAAATTTTGAAATGACCAAATATTTTTTAGAACTTCTACAACAAAAATTCTTTCATTCCCATTATGCTTAATTCATTTTCATTGAAACTTATTTATCTCAAATGCCTATTTTTTTATGAGCCCTTATTATCATGAAGCTATGGTTAACGCCTAAATCTTTTTATAGGCCCTTATAATGAAACTATGGTTAATAGTCCATATATAATATCATAGTTAGTGAATCATATATATATATATATATATATATATATATATATATATATATATATATATATATATATATACAATAGTGATTAGGAGCTAAAGTTGTATTTTAAGAGCGTGCTAATATTCAAAATAACGTGTTTTCATGAACTAGAAGATCTTACACAACACTTGAGAAAGCAAACATGCAACTTTTTAGGCTGAACCAAATCAGTTATTACATATCATTGAATTGATTAAGATGTGAAAGAATCAACTTGAGACTAGGATTCTTCATTTTCGTCTCATCTGATTTCAAGAATGGAAATAGGCAAATCTGCACATTTGTGTTAGCTGTGCTGAAAGGTGGTGTGCATGCTTTGCTTGCGCAGAATATGCACCTAGTACAGAAACAGATGTCAAAATTCTAAGTACAGAATGCAGCCATGTGCTCAGCTATGGAAGTACACTAGAAATGTAGACGCGCCGTTCGCCAGCTCCCGCCGAAAAAAAGAAGACAAGAATAACTAACATTTATATTCTGATAAGGTTCAAACCGACAACCCATTAAAGCGTAGAGGATAAAATCTTAATACCTTTTCAGCAAAAAGCCAACAAATAGAGTGATGTAATAAAGCATTTGTTAATTTATTTTTTAATAATTTTTAAAATTTCAGATTAATTCGTTTTTAATATTTTTCAAAATTTCGAAATGACTAAATATTTTTTAACTTCTACAACAAAAATTCTTTCATTCCCATTATGCTTAATTCATTTTCACTGAAACTTATTTATCTCTAACGCCTAATTTTTTTATGAGCCCTTATCATGAAGCAATGGTTAACGCCTAAATCTTTTTTAAAAGCCCTTATGAGAAAACTATGGTTAATAGTCCATATTTTGAAGTTCTTTTTAGTTTTTTTTATTTTAATGACTAAATATTTTGATGACCCTTACTATGGAATTGTGGTTCTATTTTGTATAGGTTTGGCCTTATTTTTTTTATTTGGCCAAAAAAACTAGAAGGAAAGGAAAGAATGTGCCATTTGCTTAATTCATATGTAAAGATTTGGTTTTAAATGAACTTTTCTAATTGGCCATAAAAAGGTAGAACGAAAGAAAAGAATGAGTTATTTATTAATCCATTTCTCAACTAAACCAAATTCTTAGAAATACTCATTTTTAAATTTTTGATGGACATTACAAGATATTACGACACATATGATCCGTTCTAAAAATTCGAAAATGAAAAGAAACAAACGATTGATTAACTCCCCAATCATACATTTTTATCCATTTTCTGTTTTTTTTTCTCATCTTAAAAAGGTGAAAAAGAGTGTAAATATTTCTATGACCGCCACCATGGAATCGTGGATCTATTTTATAAAGCTTTGGTCTTAAAAATCTTCTTTAGTTGGCTACAAAAGGCTAGAACAAAAGGAAAGAATGCATTATTTTTTAATTCATCTAAAAAGAAATATTTTTTTGTTCCTTTATGGATCCTTACGAAATATTATGACGCATTTGCTCCATCCTAAAAATCTAAAAAAGAAAAAAGTGATTGGCTAACTCCGCTACTATAAAATTTTATCCATTTTTTTAATTCATATGTAAATTTAAAATAAATTTTGTAATTGGCCATAAAAAGGTAGGACGAAAGAAAAGAATGAGTTATTTGACCTATTTATTAATTTGTTTCTCAACCAAACCTAGAATTCTTAGGAAGACTCAATTTTTTTATTCTTTTATGTATTCCTACGAAATATTACGACGCATTTGCTCCGTCCTAAAAACCTAAAAATGAAAACAAATAAGTGATCGGCTAACTCTATTTTTTTTATCCATTTTCTATTTTTTTGTTTTTTCAAATCTTAAAATGTTGATCCACTTCTATTTTTAATTATTTTCTCGCATTCTAAAAAAGGTGAGAAATAAAGGCAACGGGGAGAAAGTAAAGAAAATAAACGCAGTTGGGATGGAGCTGGGATTTGAACCCAGTCTCTGAGGTTATGCAACTACACTTCATACCAATTGAGCTACGCGGCATGTTATGCTTATGTGGGGGAAAAGCAATAGAAACCAGGAGGGGTTATGCAACTACACTGTATACCAACTAAGCTACGCGGCGTGTTATCCTTAAGTGGGGGGCAAGTAATAGAAACCAGGAGGCAGGAGAGGAAAGTGAAAAATCAAAAAAAGGGTGTTGTGGTTGGGATTCGAATCGTGGGCTGCGACCTGAAAGCTTGCGCCGGTGACCAAGTGAGCAACCAATCCGTCTTGTTCATTTTTTTTGCGTACAAAATTATTTTATATATAAAACAAGAATGGACGGCTGGATGGAGCTAGCGTCTGCGATCGGATGGCTGCCATTTTTCGCAGACGTTTCGCACAGAGGATGACAACACTAGCACATTGCTAATACATAGATGGATGCAGGGCGCCAGGGATTTGCGTATGTGTGTGGGACTGTGGGGTGTAGGGATTTGCGACCGTGTGGCCAAGAGGCCCAAGTTACCAAAAAGGTAGGCTATGTTCTATCTGTAATTTTTGCTTCGACTGGTCTCCATAGGCGGAAATCATGTGCTTAACCGCATCAACAAAAACCACTAAGGGACGCTCAGTTAGATAAAAGATTCTTGAGTTTCTCTAGAACTAGGTATTTCATATCACCCTAGGACGATAGAGCTGGCCGCCTTGGAAAACTTCGTCCAGTCACCAACCCAGAGCAGATTTAAATTTCGAAAACCTAAATATTTCATTCTGGACCCAAATTCATGACATTTCGGCAAAAGAAAAATAGAGATTTTGAATTTTAAAAATAAAGTTATCAAAATAACAAACAAAAAAGTTAAACATGTTTGACCCGCTGTGAACTACCCACCAAGTTATCACATGTTTTTAAAAGAAGGATGTTATGAATTTTTTTATAGAAAAAAGTCTATATTACATCCTGAACTATAGACCTTCGTCTGAGTAACCCCCCGAACTCACAAACCAGGTATTGTAGCCCAGGAAACCTGCAAACCGGCGCACTTAACACCCCACAGCGGTTTCATGCCTGGTTTTGCCACGCGCACACGACATGCCCATTTCTCCCGTAGACCTCCGCCCGCAACCAGCCCGATGCTGCGTTTCTTGCTCCCGCTCTCTCGCCGCCGTCGCCAATGCCGGCGAAGCAGGGGATGATCAGAGCTCGGTGATGGGGATTCTTACGCTATTTGAAATAATCCGCAAGCGGACGGATACCACTTGTAGTTTTCACCCGAGAGTATTACAGATTATCGAATCCACAGGGAACGAGAGAGAAGGATAATACTAATAGAGAAGGATAATACTAATAAGGATAAGATAATAGGACCGGTGACACACACAAAGGAGTATAAAAAGATAAGTTAGGCAGATAGTTGGGAGGACAACGAGAAGAGTATACAGTTCCTTAATAGTTCAATCAATTATCAGGTTGAGCTAGCATATATGAGTTTGGAGATTTGTTTTAAGAACTTCGTCAGAGCTCGGCCGATTCACTACAACCCGCTATCAGTTAAGAACACCGAATGGTTATGACCACCCCCGATTGGGCCCTACTGGTTCAAATCCTAACGCAGTGGATTACATGTGAGATAAATATCAGATAGATAGGGCTGTCACCACCTACCATCTACCACATAGTACGTTGGAATGGGTGTAAACCAAGTCAGAAATACTCTTAGACATCACGTTTGCTATTATATCCGATCACTCCTCCCCGGATCCTAGGAAGACGATTCAAGTTCAATACTTAGGCTATTCTAAGCATATGAGAATGAACTCAGACTAGAAACCAGATAAACTTAATCAATCGTTATAATAATTCACACTTCCCACTTTGTGTAAATATGTTTAGCACAGATAATGAAGACACTTATATTATAAAAGCAATGCCTTACAAAAGAGAAAGGATACAAGAGCTATTACCCGAATTTCCGAAGAAGATTCCGGAAGTCCGAGCTTGAGCTCGACTCAACTCTAACTCCCAAACTAACTACTCTAACAAGTGAAGAGTAACTCCAAATGAGAGAGATGTCGTGTGGTGTGTGTTCTCAAGTGAGGTGAGGGGGTCCTTTTATAGCCATCCGCAGCCAATGAGTGATCTCCACACCATGGGACACGTGTAAGCAAGCCACCATTCAAAAGAGAATTCAAAGGGGATCTCGAGGAGGTCGGCTGACCTATCTCGGTTGACCGACCGGGCTTCGATTGATCCAAGTCATCCCCTTTGCCTAGTATGCTTCTTGTGCGGAGTAGATCTTTCCCTTGCGTCGGTTTTGGCAGCTAAGATCGGTAAAATTGGCTTCCTTAAGAGCCAAGTCACCCAATTGTGAAGGAAGTGCTGCTATTGGATCAAACCGACTTGAGTGGATGGTGTAGATCTATTCATTTTGTGCTTCTTGACCACCTGGGAGAAAATGGAGTCGGTTGGACGAAAAGTCCAGGTTCACTAGCCAAGGTCCGGTCGGCCGACCAGCTTCTAAGCCTAGTTCAGCTCCGGTTTTTCTCCACTTTATTCCTGTGGACAAATACTCACCAAAACTTGTGGAAATTTATGACTTTAAATAAAATGCAAGCATAAACATTGATTTTCCTCCAAATTACCGGAGTTCCGGCATATGTTGGAGTATAATTTTGCAGTTTAGTGGATGCCAACACGTAGATTGACTTATTATTGCTTGCGAAGCCATCCAGGTAAATCCGCAAAAACTTGCCGTTGCTTTCCATCGATTTTGGTGGGGTTTTCGTGCAATGTTTCGGTAGAACATTAGGTGATGATTTGGGTTGTGAATTTGGGAGTTAATGTCCTAGTTCGGTTTATAGTTGATTTTGCAAAAACATTTGGCAATTAATCTGGACAATAGCGCCTGTGTTGACATCTAGGGTTTAGGTTGAATGGAAGAATTGTGTATTGGAGGGGATTTTGATGCATTAGGCATTGGGCAAGTTCAATATATGTTATTTTAGCATATTCATTGTACATTTGGTCGGTTAATAGCACAAAGTTGCAACCTTTGTTGCATTACACTATACTTTTGGGTCGATTTGAAATTTTTGTATTATTCATGATATTTGGCATGCATATCTATAGGGGAAACATACATCCACGGGATAAGATTGGGGTCAGATTCCATTTTAATGGGGAATTCAGGACAATGATGGGGAATGGCATTTATCAGATGATGACATGGAGGCATCCACTGATGATGAGGAGGCAAGGGAGCTGAGAGAGAGAGAGAGAGAGAGAGAGAGAGAGAGAGAGAGAGAGAGAGCGCCAAAGAGCTGAATAAGTCAATGAGGAATGGAAAAGAGTTGGTTGCTTTTGGTGATGAAGAAGAAAACTTGCAAGATGGGAATGAGACTGATTACTTTGAGTCAAGTGAGGACTGCTCATATGAGGATGACAGTGCTGGAGAGGTAGTGAGGAAGAGAAATGGTCATACCATATTTGATGCCAAGGCAGATGTGCCTTTTTTCTATCTTGGCATGGTGTTTAGAGATAGAAAGCAGTTCAAAAAAGCTCTTGTCAAGTATGGTTTGGCGACCCATAGACATCTCATATTTACTAAAGATGAGAAAGAAAGAATCAGAGCAAAATGTTCTTGGCCGAACTGTCTTTGGCTCATATGTGCTGGCATAACCAGCAAATCCACTTGGTTTCAAGTGATCACATTAGTGAATGAGCACAACTGTCCTCCTAGGAGAGACAACAAGTTGGTCACATCATATGTGATTGCGAAGAGGTATATATGCAAGGCAGATAAGAGACACTCCAAGTTAGAAGGGACATTGGAGCAGAGCACATTTCAGGTTAGGCTCTAACTGTGACTCTATAGATAATAACATGTGTGAGTCCTTCAACAACAGCATCATGAGCTCTAAGTTTCATCCAATCCTATATATGTTGGAGTGCATAAGGACCAATGTGATGGTTAGTATGCAACCAAATAGGACTAAGGCAGATAATTGGCAAAAAATCTTTCCTAACATCTTTAGAAAACTTAAGCAAAACATTGAAATGTCTGCTCAATGCCATGTACTCTGAAATGGCAAAGATGGGTTTGAGGTTGAGGGAGAGTGGATGAGGCACACAGTCAATCTGCAAGAGAGGACTTGTTCTTGTAGATATTGGTAGCTGTCATCATGCTATCAGTGCTATGTATAAGACATCAAAAAATGTTGAAGATTTCATTGTAGATTTCTATAGCATTCATGAGTACAAAAAAACCTATGAACATTGCTTGCTACCAGTTGAGGGAAAAGAGAAGTGGACTTTGTCTGGTCACCCTAAGCCACATCCACCTGTGCATGTCAAATGCCTAGGAGGCCTAACAAAGAAAGGAGAAGGGAGCCTACAGAGCCACCAAAAGGAGCCAAGTTTTCTAGGGTTGGGACTATAATTAGGTGTTCTTTATGCAAAGCCGCTGGACATAATGCTAAAAGATGTTCACTGAACTCAGGAGGTGGGAAAAAACAATCAAGCCACATCAATAGAGCTAATGCAAAACAGAGGAAACAATCTGAGGCATCAACTTCTCACAATGCATCAACACATCAGCATGTAAGTTTCTACCTTGGCCTTGCACAGATATGTACATTCTAATGTATCCTATGCTAATGTGCTCCCTCTTATTAACAGCTTGCTGTACCACAGGAAAGCTCTTCAAGCAAAGCACCTTCTACTGCTAGGAGGAATTATGCTAAAAGGAGGTCTTCTAGGCTTGCTTCTCTGATTTTAGGATAACTCATGTCACTTTGGTGTCCTTGTGATAGTCTTTTGTCAACCAAGCATCACTGTAATATATGTGGTTCATCATTTTTTTTGCTGAAAACTTCATATCAGCAATTGCTCTTGCATGTTTAGATGTATTCTGTGCTGCAAACTATAGAAACTGCTAACTATGTGGTTGCATGTAAGGGTTGATGAACTTTGGTTGCATAAAGAGGCTATGAAAACTTTTATTCTCATTTGTCTTCTAATTTGTAATGCATGTTGTCTTTGTAATATTTTGGATCCCGCTATGGTTGCCTGCTGCTATATATGTTATAAATTTGAATATGGATGGATGCAGTAGCTATGGAGGGAGTCCGTTATTTCAGGTAGGGGTTATTTGCCCTTTGCATCACAACTATTCCACTGTTGCAAACAACCTGACGTGTCTCATTTTAATGGCAAAACCAGGCACGAAACCACTGCGGGGTGTTAAGTGCGCCGGTTTGCAGGTTTCCTAGGCCACGATACCTGGTTTGTGAGTTCAGGGGGTTATCCAGACGTAGGCCTATAGTTCAGGGTGTAATATAAACTATTCCTTGTTATATTTTAGTCTGAAGTTTCATAAAATTTGTTGAATTCAAATTTTTTTTGGGGAGTTGATTTAAAATTTCGCTTTCAGCCGAAATTACCAAAATTTGTGAAATTTCAGCGAAAGAAAAATCCCTGACCCAGAGTAGAAGCCTAGGATTCCAATTAGAAGGACTAAGGCCCAATTCTTTCCATCTTAACAGCTTAACGGATTAACAGCTCAACGACTTTTGTACGTTTTGATAGTGTTCGCCTAGACGCGCGTCTAGACGGTCTAGACGACGACTAGACGCTAGACATTGGCATTCCGTCTAGTTCAGGCCCTAATCGCAAGAGCTAGACGGCTAGGCCGTCTAGACGGTGGAAAACGGTTCTGGACGGTCTAGACGGCTGCGCTGAACGGTGTTGGATGCGACTAGACGATGAACGCGGCTGTCTAGACGTGCGTCTAGGCTATTGTAGTTTGACTAAATGGAATGGGGCTGTGGGCGATGAGGTAGCGAGCGGGAAAACGAAAAAATTGGCTCGGCCCGCGTCCATATGGGGGAATATTAGCCCAAGCACGAGCGCCGTCGCCCGTCTCTGCGCCGTCCCTGCTCCAGTGGCCGCGCCGCCGCCACCTCTGCTCGACTCGTCGCGCCGCCGTGAATGTATAGAATTATAGTGTACATGTATAGAAAGGTATGCCCCAACTATCTCACTTGAAAAATATAGGGTGCATGTATAGAATTATGATTTACATAGCAATTTTCTTTGCATATTTGCTGGTATTTTTGCTGATACAGTAGAAAACGTCTAATTCATCTAGACGCGTCTAATCGTCGTCTAAACCGTCTAGACGCTAGACGGTCGGTGTCTAGGTGAACACTGTGTTTTGAAAAGACATATGATTTGAGTTTTTTGAGTCCATTTTTTCGTTGTTTTGAAGGTGAATTCTAAGGTTTTAAAAAGAAAGTCAAATGAAATGAATCCGAATATCGAGACTACCTTGAGAAGCTCTTGAAGTTCAGTTATTTCAGCCGTTCAGTTGTTCAGCCGTTCAAATCAGCTCAAAAGAACAGGGCCTAAGGGTGGGGTTCTGGAGCGAGGCCGCAATACCCTACCACACTTGGGAGAAAAACCCACATTCAAAGAACAGATGCATTGGAGTTTTTGGATTTCGGTAGGGGGGGTGGGGGCAAACATAATAGTTCAGCAGGTAACAACGAGAACATCAATTGTAAGCCTATGAGGATGTAGTCATGCAGAGGAAGCCAGACGAAAAACTTGCATTTGGAAGTCATGATGTGTAGGTTGTACGCCGACAAGAACATCAATTGTGAGCCTACGAGGATGTAGTCGTGCAGAGGAAGCCAGACGAAAAACTTGTATTTGGAAGTCATGATGTGTAGGTTGTATGCCGACACCATCGCATTGAAGAGTGTAAGCTGACTTAACTGAGAAACGTTGTTCGGGAAATGCCAGATAATGATGTAACTTCGGGTGTGTTTGGATTAATCAAGAGCAAATACGTACAATCATAGCCTTACCGGACACGGTTTGATGTTTAGTTGGAGCAAAAAAAATTCTAGCTTTTAATTGACACCGAACTTGGTCATGATAACTGCCTAGAAAACCTTGCCGTTGGAGAAGAGTCGAATTTCCTTTCCCTGTTTGGGCAAGCTAACATTGTCGAGGAATTGTGGCATTTACTCTCTCTTAATAAAAATATAAGATATATAAGATGTGATTTAACTTAGCTTATTCTTCAAAACTATACTTTAACTTAATTTCTTCGATCAAATATCATTTGTAATACAAAATTGTGACCATTAGAAAATTTGAAATCTAATCTTATTATTTGTGCATCATGCAATCTATAAGTTGAATAAATTATTGATCAAATTGAAAAGTTTAAATATTAAAATGCTTGTGCGCTTTATCTTTCAAAGAGAGGGAGTGGCAACACAAGAACTACAAAAAAAAAAAAAAAAAACCTTTGCCCGCCATGGTTTGGCCCAATTAAATGAGCTAGGTGGCCAATTGCCTAGCTGGTAAAACTAAAAGCGAACAAGCAATCCAAACACTAATATCTAACTTAATTGGGCCTGTTTGTAGGGCGGGCTCGTCCACCTCTAGGATTGATAATAATTAGTTCAGGCTTTTTTTTGAAATGGAAGATAAAATTACTTTCAAGAACCAAACATCGAGTTGATACAAAGTCTTGAAATATCTCCCAGCCTCTGCATACAAGATACACACAGCCAAAAAGAGGGACAAACACACTCTCAGTGACACTCAATCCTTCGACTAGAACGTCATCCATGAGCCTGAGAAAAGAGAGCCTTGGCCACTGTCGACGGTTGAGATATCAGTCCCAAGTCAACTAAGGTTCTTGAGAAGGGGAGATAGAAGACACTGCCGAGCAGGGCAAACAGCAATCAACGAGTAGCGTACAAACACAGGGTTTTTATACTGGTTCAGGCCTCCCCGGGGAGATAACAACCCTACATCCAGTGCTTCTTTATATGAAGAAGGGATTACAAGAAAGAACTCAGCGAGACGAACAGATCTCGACGAGAATATGGGTGTACAAGAAGTAGTATGCGATCTACTCAAGTCTGATGATCTTGGCCAATCTTCTCATCGTCTCGGCCCCCTCTACACGCAGTAGGGGTCTGATTTATATAGTGTCAAACAACCGACCTACCGGGGATAAACGGGCCGGGCTGACCACGAGGACGTAACGGACTCGTATACATGCCAAATATATCCGGAGGTAGATAAGGTATATCTCCAATTCTTGAAGATCACGACTTCTGCTCCAATCCAGGAAACCAACGTCCGGGTCTTCACGTAGCCGTGTAGAACTCTGTTCGAGTCGGACTCAAACAGAAAGTCTTGGCCGCCACGCACCGTGGCAACCAGAAGGCTGTTCGGCAGGATGCACATGGGCCTGATAGAGCTCTCTAGGGAGCCAAGCTCTAGGAGGCTGTTCGATTAGGCCATCAGGGAGTGGGCTATGGTAATGGGCCGTGATTTTATCCCCGAAAGCTAGCCCCCGAGACTCAAGTGGAAAATCTCACTAGAGTGGGGTCTTCCCCCTTGAGACTCCAAGTCACAAAGAGGAAAATTTTTCTGCTACAAAGATGTGCAACAGACGACCGAACAGATTATGGTTCAACCGATCAAGTCTTGTTCGAGACAGAACAAACCCACCCAGTGCCGAGCAACTCTGTTGCGTCGAACAGGGAACCACATCTGTCCGAGCAGAGCAGCCAGCCCTCGATGCAGAAATAGGAAAAAGTATCCGTTGGCAGATTTCAACGGTAACTTTCACTGCGCAGTCAGAACGGGCGATCGTTTTTACTAGCCGTTGTAGTAAGAAACTAGCCGTTTTGTGGCAAAAAACCGTTGTAGAACTGCTCGGACTAGGGCTACAAAGAGCACCCAAACCGCCCGCGGCTTGCCATTTCTGCTCTCGCGCGTCTTTCCTTCCCAAGCCCTATTCCAGCAGCGCTAGCATCAATCAGCCGCAACCCACCTCCAAAGCTGTTTGCCAATCCTGGGGATTGCTATGGCCAAGTTCGCGGACACTAGCATGACCGAGGAAGACATGAAGACCTTGGAGGCCGAAGGACACGTTGACGCCGGCAGCTCGAGACTGCCCGGGGAAGAGGAGATGCCGAAGCCGCTCGAAGACGAGTTCGTCAACTTCGAGCTCTTCACAATGTTTGGGCTGAGGTCTCCCGAAAGCGATTTTGTGGAGGCCCTCCTGAACATCAGCGGGCTGGAGGTTGCAAATCTCAACCCAACTCGTTTCTCCAGAAGGCCATCTTCGCTCACCTATGCGAGGGCTATCTGGGCGTAGATCCGTCGGTGGGGCTGTTCCTCCATTACTACGCAGTAACGAGGAGCTGCTCCGCCGCTTCCGGGCTGGGGTGCTACTAGCTCCGGGCAACTGCCGACGATGCGCCGTACCCCCGTCCACCGCTGCTCGACTCAATGGGAGCGTGGTGGATGAGGTGGTTCTACACCAAGCGGAGCGGCGACAGCAAGCTCTCCTTCACCGGACAAGCGCCGGCGAAGGGGACGTAGATGCCACGGCCGGAACCGACCAGCAAAGAGTGGTACCTGACCCGGAAGATCGCCTCCCTCGTGGGCCTCGGGCTCACGGGTAGAGGGATTATTCGGGACTTCGTGGCGAACAAGATCTGCCCGCTACGGAAGAGGTCCTACCCATTCTACAAGATAGAATATTGGGAGGACATCACCTGGGAGAGCTCGGGTAAGTTCCTCAAACGCTCAACCATTTTTGGTGAATCATCCGAACATGGACTAATCCTTTCTTCTGTTCGAGCAGTGAAACCTACCAACGCATGGGTGGCCGAGCAAGTTGACGCTATGCTGAAGGCCGCCAAGAAGGACACTGAGGTGACCGGAGTGTGGTGGCCTACACATGCCCAAGTAACGTGCTTGTCCGTTCATCAGAGGTAACAAACGCAAAAACCCCATCTGAGTTGCTAGACTTACACGATTAGGGCATGCTCACATTCGCCTCCAAATATGTAGGACGAGCAGTTGATCATCGGCGGAATCGTTGATGAGGTCACAGAGTCCGATAAGGAGGGAGCGGGAAAGGGCAAGGCCAAGGTGGCCGTGAAGCCAAAGGTGGCCGCTGAGCCGACGCGGAGCTCGCCGCGCCGCAGTGGCCGCCAAGAACCTTCGAAACCCCCTGCTGTGACGATCCGCGCCGAGCAGGCCAAGCGCGCGCGTGGCCAGCCCTGAACGCCCAAGCTCCTCCCTCCTCACCGAGCAAGGCGACGAGGAGGTACGGAACCTGACCCAATGGCTAAATTGCTACGCACGGGCTCACCCGGGCCACATGGAATGGCTACAACAGATCGCCGAGCAAAGGAGGCTTGAGGAGGAGGTCGCGCGCAAGGAGGCCTTCCTTGCGTTGCGCAAAAAGAGCGCTCAGCTCAGCAAGGAGCCGAGTTTGTCGCCGCGGGCGCCCGGAGGCCAAGGCGAACCAGACGCCGAGGAACCACCGAGCAAGAAGCGCAAGCTTTGTCGCGGAGCAACGAGGAAGATCAGGCTTCCCGCGGCTTGTACAGCAGGTATGCAAAGGCGAGATTTTCCCCCTTACACTCTACCGAACCGCTGAAAATCTTAACGCACTTTGTTCATCAGCTGCCGAGGAGGAGATCGCCACCGATGACGTGAACGCGGCGATCGAGCAGTCCCTCTTGCCCGAGCACCTACACGGTGCGTCGTGGACAGTGAGGTTGGCCGCCCTCAAGGACAAGCTGGCTGCATGGACTGTGCTCCCGCCGGGCTCCACCGACCAGATCGAAGCGCTGAGGGGTGCAGTGGAGCGGCTCGAAGCCGAGGAGGCGGGGCACGAGGCCATGAGGAGTGGGGCCAAGGAGTTGGCTCCCTCGGTTGCCCGGGTTTGGACCGAACAGACGGTCCTGGGTACTTCGTCGCAGGGGCAACTCATCCCTGTGGCGACGGAAAACTCTGGCGAGCAGGGCGAGAGACCTGCCATCGGAGAGCAGGGAGATGGCCGCGAGCAGGGGGCACAAGTCTCCCTGTCCGCGATCCCACCGACATCACCAAGCAAAGCGACGCCAGTCTTGCCCGAGGTTACTCGGGCGGAGGAAGAAGAG
The DNA here is from genome assembly GCA_036346415.1 of Raddia guianensis. Classification (NCBI taxonomy): domain Eukaryota; kingdom Viridiplantae; phylum Streptophyta; class Magnoliopsida; order Poales; family Poaceae; genus Raddia; species Raddia guianensis. The sequence continues at coordinate 21,454,617 of CM070543.1, read as the reverse complement.
GAGGTGCAAGAGCTCGGAAGCGACAAAGATGCCGCCGCCAGCCCTCCCAGGACTGAAGTTGCCAGGGAGAGGAGGCGAGCCCCAAAGCGCGCGCCCAAGAAGGAGAAGGCGCAAGATAGAGAACATCGTCTCATGGCGAGCCTGAAAGCAACAGGCTTCGCAACCCACGGCCTTGGAGAGCGCCCTCGCCGGAACTTGAAGACTAGGCTTCAAGAGGTAAACCCCAAACGAAGACTTGTTCGTTTAAGCTACCAGAAACTCAATGTAACGGATTTGTTCTTCTCTCATTCAGGTCTTGCGGGGCACCACGGAGGACTTTGAAGAAGGCGTCGCCATTGAGCGCGGCACCATTTTGGGAGCCTTCCAAGAGTAGCGCCGGACAAGGGGGCCCGAGGGGGAGCTCCTCGCCTCGGCCAAAGGCCGGAGCCAACTCAAGACGAAGGTGAAGAAGCTCAAAGCCCAACTGTCTGAAGAGAGGCAGTCCTCCGCGGCCCTTCAGGAGCAGGTGTCGACCCTGTGGATCTCACAGGAAGATGCCGAGGAGCTTCGCGGGCTGGCTGTGAGGGCGAGCACCGCGGAGAAAAGGGTCAAGGAGCTGGTCGAGCAGCTCAAGACCGCCGAGCAGCACCGGAGTCAGAACGAAATTCTGACCGAGCAGCTGCGGGCCAAGACCAAGGAGGTCGAAGCCCTCCGTGCAGAAACCAAGGAGCAGGCCAAGCACAGAACGGTCAGCAAGGAGGAAGCCGAGCGCCTCCGAGCTGAAGCGAAGGAAGGGATCAAAGCCCAAAGGGAAGACCTGTGCCTCATCCTAGAGATTGAAGAGCTGAAGGAGCAGCTTGCTTCTAAGTAGTAGCCGTAGGGCTGTACCCAAGAGAGCCTTTTGTACATGTAGAAATTTGTTAGTTGAAATGAAGCCTTACCTTTTTTTCTGCAAAAAGAGCAGCAAAAGATAAGAACGAACAGAAAACTAAGAGCAAGGCAAAACAGCGCTAGAAAGTTTTTAGAAAAAACGCTAGGACGCCAAACCTAACTTCCACCCCACAGTATCTGCTCAAAACCTGAGTTTGCGAACTCGGACAGGTGCACAAGCAAAAGAGCGACACCCTAGCCTCCGGTACGGACGATGCTTGAAGACCTAAGTTTGCGAATTCAGGCACGTGCGTAGAGACATAAAGCGATACCCGCATCCTGATTGACTCATTCCACGAACCGCTCGTCAACGTAAGTTAGACGATTCCAAAGGTAACCGAACAAAGAAAGTGCCTCTGCCGTGGGGGGCTTACGAGAGCAGGCTTTGCCAAGTGGTTGTGCCGAGAGCGGTAAGTGCCTCCGCCGCGGGGGGCTTATGAGAGCAGACTTAGCCGCAAGGCGGAAAGCCGTGTTACGCAACCCTGAGTTCAGGAACTTGCTGAAACTAGATGCGGACAGGGAAATCCTGAAGATCGTAGAGCAAAGAGTTTGCAATACCGGGTGGCCATCAAGTGTTACCAGAGAGATAGTAGTCTGAGAAGACGAGATGTGAAAAAGGGCCGCAGGGAGCCACGAGCATTCACTGTTAATTGGATTGAACTTTACATGGCAGCCCGAGAGACTTGGATGAATCAAGACGCGAAGTTTGTAAAAAGCGTAGAGTTAGGAAAACAACTAAAAGACCTACACAAATAACTTACGAAGCTGGTCGATGTTCCAAGTGCTGGTCAGCTCTCTCCCGTCCTCCATTGCCGATTTAACGTTTCTCGGCGAGCCGTAGATACGACCTTGAACGGGCCCTCCCATCGGGGAGTTAACTTGTTGGCATTCGACAGGTTCTGGACGCGGCGCAGAACGAGGTCGCTCACCTTCAAAGCCCTTGGTCGGACGGATTTGGCAGCGTGCCGGCGAAGATCTTGCTGGTAGCGCGCCATTCTGACTTGTGCCCGGTCGCGTGTGCCTTCGAGGAGGTCGAGTTCGAGCAAGCGCTCTTGCTCTGTGTCAAGCATGTTGACCGAGCTCGTGCGAGGCTAGCCGAGTACCACTTCGGCGGGCAAGATGACGTCTGCACCGTAGACCAGTTGGAAAGGAGTTTCCCCGGTTGCCCGGCTGGCTGTGGTGCGCACGGCCCAGAGGACGGAAGGAACTTTGTCGACCTAGGCTTTATTGTGTTCTTTGAGAGTCGCAAACACCCGCCGTTTGATACCCTAAACTATATGTCCGTTAGCTCGCTCGATTGCTCCATTGCTCTGTGGATGTGCCACAGAGGCGAAGCAGACCTTGGTGCCTAGTTGTTCGCAGTATTCCTGGAATAGCTCGCTTCTGAACTAGGGACCGTTATCGGTGATCAGCTTTTGGGGAATCCCGAAACGCGTGATCACATTGCTTTTGAAAAATCGCACAGCCGTTTTGGCGTGAAGAGATGACATAGGCTCGGCCTCAATCCACTTTGTAAATGTGTCGATGGCGACGAGCAAGTGTGTACAACCCTTGAACCCCTTGGGGAACAGGCCGACCAGATCCAGACACCATATGGAGAAAGGCCATGATGGGAGGATCGTTTGGAGCTCTTGGGCGGGCTTATGAGCTTTCCGGACGTAAAATTGACATGCCTTTCACTTAGTTACCACATCCCGGACATCCTATAGCGCTGTGGGCCAGTAATAGCCCATGCGAAACGCTTTGCTGACCAGAGTCCTGAAGGAGACGTGGTTGCCGCAGGCACCCTCGTGTATGTCCCTAAGAAGGAACACACCCTCCTACTGCGAGATGCACTTGGAGAGTACTCCCAGAGCACCTTGCCGGTAAAGGATGCCGTCCACAAGCTTGTATGGACTAGCACGCCTTATAAGCCGGGAACGCTCTGCTTCGTCGCCGGACAGGGTCCCATCTGCAAGGTACCGGACAAATAGCGTTGTCCAGTCTGCAGCCTTCTCGATGATGGAGACAGCACCACCTGTCTCTTTTGCCTCGTCCGGAGACGTGATAGAGGGCTTATAAAGGTGCTCGACGAGCACCCCCTGCCGGGCAGGTTCGCGTGAGGATCCAAATTTGGACAGTTGGTCTGCCAAGAAGTTGTCCTTCCTAGGCACGAAGAGCACCTCAAAGAATCAAAAGTGTCGCTCCAACTTCCTCACTTCAACCAGGTATCGCGCCATTGAGTCATCGCAGCACTGATACTCCTTGTTTACCTGATTGATGACCAGCTGTGAATCTCCCTTCACAGTTAGCCGTTGGACGCCGAGCGACTTGCACGCTTTTGTCCCATGAGAGAGCCTCAGACTCATGGGCGTTGTTAGTTACCGCAAAGTGCAGTTGGATAGAATACTGGAGTTGCTCTCCTTGAGGGGAGAAGAGAACAAAACCAGCCCCCAAGTTTTCAGTGCTCGAGCCATCAAAAAACATGGTCCAGGGGTTTCTTCAGGTTGCTCGGAGCTTCACGATTAGCGGTAGGTCCATTCAATGACAAAGTCACCAGACTGGATTTAATAGCGATTCAGACACGTAATGTCGAACTCTGCTAATTCCATTGCCCACTTAGCTATGCGTCCGCCAGCTTCCTTGTTCCATTGGATTTCGCCCAGAGGGAACTTGGTCGGGACCAGCATTTGGTGCGCCTGGAAATAATGCCGAAGCTTCCTGGAGGACAAGAGCAAGGCATAGAGCAACTTTTGGACCTCAGGGTAACGCTCCTTTGTTTCATGAAGTACCTCGCTCACGTAATAGATTGACCGCTGGATGCCTTCCCTCTCCACCGTCAAGACCGCGCTTACCGCTTGTGGCGTGCAGCCAAGATACAGTAAAAACTGTTCGCCATGTTGCAGGGTAGTCAAGATAGGTGGGTTGGACAGGTATTGCTTTAGATCTTTGAAAGATCTGTCAGCCTCCTCTATCCATTCGAAGCCATTGTGCTTGTGTAGGGCCTTGAAGAAAGGCAGCCCGCGTTCGTCTTGACGGAAAATAAACCTGCTTAAAGCAGCCATCCGCCCTGTGAGGCTCTGGACCTCCTTAACGGTGGTCGAAGCCGTCATGTTTTCAATGGCCTCGATTTTTCGTGGTTAGCGTAAATTCCTTGCGAATCGATAACATAGCCGAAGCAAAGATGTCAATCGAACACCAAAAGTACACTTCTCTCGATTCAATTTAATTTTGTGCTGGTGAGATCATGAAATATCTCGCCGTGTCTTTTACATGATCCGATGCATACTTGTTTTTACTACTATGTCGCCAACATAGACCTCCGTGTTCCTTCCGCTACCGTTCTAGAAAAGTTTTCTCCATTGCTGCGTTGAAGGTGGCACCAAAGATTGCGCAGACCGAAAGACATGGTCGTAGCGTAAAGTGTCAAGGGGTGATGAAGGCGCTTTCTTCATCCTCGGGGGAGAAGCTTATTTGGTGATAACCGGAGTAAGCATCCAAAAAACTCAAAAGCTGGGCCTCCGCAGTCGCGCCGACCAGCTGGTCTATGCGAGGCAACGGAAAATTGTCTTTAGGATAAGCTGCGTTGAAGTCAGTGTGGTCGACACACATCCTCCACTTGCCGTCTTTCTTCTTTACGATCACAGGGTTGGCTAGCCACTCGGTGTGATCAACCTCGCGGATGAATCCAGCGGCGAGCAGCTTTCCAAGCTGATCCTTAATGATCCCCTGCTTGAAATCCGAAAAGCGACGAAGCTTCTGGCGAACAGGCTTTTTGTCCGGTCGGACTGCCAGTTTGTGCTCGATAACCTCCCTTGGGACCCCGGGCATGTCAGAGGCTCCCAGGCAAACATGTCTGCATTAGCTCGGAGGAAGGCAACGAGCTCGATTTTCTATTGGGGGTCTAGATTGGCTCCCAAATAAACTGTTTTGGAAGGATCGTCAAGAGACAGCGGAACTTACTTGGTCTCTCCCCTGGCTGGAGAGATTCCTTGGGACGGGCAGACTTGGTCTGCGGCACTTCGGGACCACGCGGGGGAAGTTGGTCGACCAGGGCCAGGGACTGCTCATCGCAATCTAGAGCAGCTTTATAGTTGCCCTTGACCGTGACCACGCCGCTGGGGTCTGGAATCTTCACGCAGTGGTAGGCATGGTGGGACACGACCATGAATTTTTCCAGAGATGGTCGGCCCAAGATCGCGTTGTAGGCAGATGGGAAATCCACCACGTCAAACGTGATCAACTTTGTAAGAAAGTTGCTTGGGCTGCCGAAGGTAACGGGCAGAACAATCTGCCCCAACGACCGAACAGCATCTCCCGGAACAATCTCATAGAAGGGAATTGCGACCTCTTTGAGCTTGGAACGAGGAATCTGCGTCCCGTCCAAGACTTTTGCGAAAAGCAAGTCCAGTGCACTCCCGCCATTGATCAGGACACACCCGACTCTGGCGTTGCTGATGGTCGGAGCAACCACTAGCGGGAGCCGCTGAGGCTTGGTCATCCCAATGGGGCAATCCTCCTTAAAGAAAGAGATGGAAACATCAGTCCACTTCATCGCCTCGGGCTGTGGTTTGCCCTTCTCGACGTTGTGGACCTCCCGAGCAGCTTCCTTGAGGCTGCGCCGAGAGGGATAGGCCGAGAAGCCGCCAAAGATAACGGCTATGTGGTTCACGGGCTCTGGATAGTCACCATCATCGTCCCGATCACCATCATCGGTTTGGCGCTTGGCCTTGCCGGCATCACCTTTTTCGGGCAGAGTGGACATGGGGCCTTTGCCGTTGTAGAAATCCTCGAGCTTTGCAGCCCAGGTCCTGCAATGGCGGATATCACGGCCGTAGCCCTGGTGGAACTGGCAATATCGGTCACCAGGACCTTTCTTGCCTTGGTCGCCTCCCAGCCAGGCTTCTTGCCCTTGTAGTTATTGGCAGGCTTCTTCTACCCGTTCTTTGGAGGAGGTGCACGATCTATACCCGCAACGGTATTGTTCGAAGCACCTTTGCTCTTTTTCTTCTGTGACTTCTTGTCACCAGGATTGGTGTTGCCATAGCGATCAGCCGTCTTGAAAAGATCATTGGCGGTCCAGGTCTCATTGATCTTGAGAACTGGTGATGCTTCGTCATGACACCGCTTTTGAAGGCGCGACAACCGAATCGTCCGAGATGTTCGAGATCGTGTTATGGATCTTGATGAAACGCTTCACGGTTGCGGAGGGTCTCCCATTCATCCGGATCATCCGTGCAGTCATCCTCCTTGCCCGACGCACGTAATGACTCTGAAAATTGGCGAGCAGAGCGTCACAAAGTTGGTCCCAAGAGTGAATGGAACCTTCCTGCTGATTGAACAGTCACGTCCGAGCAGCACACTCAAGAACAGTCAAAAGGTAATTAGCCATGACTAGCTCGTCACCCCCGGCTGCCATGATGGCGGTAGCGTAGATGGAAAGTGTCGGGGATAAAATCACGGCCCATTGCCATGACCCACTCCCTGACGGCCCAATCGAATACCCTACCAGGCCCAAATTCCCGAAAGTCCTATCGGCCCATATGCATCCCGCCAACAGCTTTCCGGGCCGGCATGGTGCGAACGCCAAGGAATCGTGTTTGAGTCCGCCTCAACAGAGTTCTGCACGCTACGTGAAGACCCGAACGTGGTTTCCTGGATTGGAATAGAAGTCGTGATCCCCAAGACTAGGAGTATGCCTTATCTGCCTCAGGATATATTTGGCATGTCGAGTTCGTTACGATCTCGTAGTTAGCCTGGTCCGATATTCTCTCGGTAGGTCGGTTTGCTCTACACTATATAGACAAGGCCCCTATTGCGTGTTAAGGGGTCAAGCCATCACTGATAGCGCACCTGATCTTCGCATCATCGTCTATTATCTTCTTGTACACCCATAATCTCGCCGAGACTTGTTCGTCTCGTCGAGCCACCTCTTGTATTCATCTCTGATATATAAGAAAGGCTGGACGTAGGGCTATTATCTCTCCCGAGAGGCCCGAACCAGTGATAAAAACCCTTGTCTCCCCTGCTCGCTGTTGATTGTCGCTCGTGTTGTTCGGCGTGTCTCCCATCTCACTTCTAAAGAACCTTAGCGACTTGAGATCGTTATCTCAACCGTCGACAGTTGGCGCCGACCGTGGGGAATAGCAGATCTAGCATGTCGAACTCTATCAGCGACCAGGAGATTCTCCCTGAGGACTACGACTCAGAAGGGCAGGATGTCTCTACCCCTGCCAGATCGTGTCGATTCCTTCGATCTTGATCGCCTTCCAGATCTGGTTCCCAGCTCCGTGCTCGGGGACTGGATCTCCTTGCACCGGGCAGCTCTTCGCCCGAGGCGCCCGTCTGGTCCCCGCGATGAGCTCCGTGCTCGGGGGCTGGATCTTCTCGCGCCCGGCAGCTATTCGCCCGGAGCGCGCGTGTGGTCCCCGTGACGAGCTCCGTGTTCGGGGATTGGATCACTTCACTTCGCGCCGGGCAGCTCTTCGCCCGAAGCGCGCGTCTGGTCCCCACGATGAGCTCCGTGCTCGGGGGCTGGATCATCTCGCCCCGGGCAGCTCTTCGCCCGGGGCGTGCGTCTGGTCCCCGCGATGAGCTCCGTGCTCGGGGACTGGATCAAAACTCCTTCCAGATCCCGGGGCTGTTCGCCTGACAGTGGATGACGGGAGAGAACTGACCAGTACTTGAAACATCGACCAGCTTTGTCACTTCCTCGTGTAGGTCTTTCGTTTCCTAGCTTCGCGCTTTTTCTCAAATTTCGCGCCTTAGTTCGTCCAAGTCTCTCGGGCTGCCATGTAAAGTTCAACCCATTGAGCGGTGAATGCTCGCGGCCCCGCGGTCCTTCTCACCACTTGTCTTCTTAGACTACTCTTTCTCTCTGTAACACTTGATGGTCTGTCCGACTTGCGAACTCTTGGCTCCACGATCTTCGTGGTTTTCCCGCCCGTATCTAGTTTCAACAAGTTCCTAAACTCGAGTTGCGTAACACGATCCAAATTCGTGGCTAAGCTCGCTCGTAAGCCCTCCGCTGCAGAGGCACTTACCGCCACGGCACAACCACTTGGCAAAGGCTGCTCTCGTAAGCCCTCCGCGCGAAGCACTTTCTTTGTTCGGTTACCTTCGAATCACCTAACTTACGCAATGAGCGCTTCGAACGGGTCGATCAGATACGGTGTCGCTCTAACTTTCTACGCACGCGTTTGAAGTCACAAGTTCAGGTCTTCATGTATCGTCTGTGAACGGGGCTAGGGCGTCGCTTTTTCTCTTGTGCACTGCTCGAAGTTCGCAAACTCAGTCCTCGAGCAACCGCACAACGGGCCGGAGTTAGGCTGTTGCGTTCTACCGCTTTTTCCCAAAACTTTCTAGCGCTGTTCGCCTCGCTCTTGGTTTCGCTCGTTTTGTCTTTTGTTTGCTCTTTTTGTGGACTCACCGCTCGGTCAGACTCTCGCTCTGATTCAAGCGCTGCTCGGCGGACATGAGCTACTCGGCCAACTCCTCGACCCTTTCTTCCGCGATGCTAGTCCTCGCGGCCAGTGCGCGAAGCTCCTCGGCTTCTTCCCGAAGAGCCTCGGAGGACTGCCTCTCCTCGGTCAGTTGGGACTTGAGCTCAATTTCGGCAACCCCGGTACTTTTTCAGTTTTTCAATTCCTTTCCTTAGCGTTGGTTTTCCAAAGCCTCGTTGGTCTTTCGCTCCCGTAGCGCTCCCCACGTGCGAGCATGTCTTTTTATCTGGCAACGACTTGTACATCTCCGGTTAACCGAAGCGGTGCACCACCGATGGAGTTCTGCCCACCGTAAGCCGATTCTCATCGCAATGGGCATGCCCACCGTAAGCCGATTCTCATCGCAACGGGCACTCCTGACGCTGGTTCCGCACCCGCCGAGGCGACACCAACGCTGCACGGGTCCATGCCCGGATAAGATTTCGCCTCGCACGTTTTGCTTGCGGCTAAGGTCCCGATCGCCTTCCCTGGTTAGCTGTCTTAGCCACAGCGGGGCTGCACTTGTCCGCACACGTCTTCTTTATCCATGCTATGTCCTTCCTGGCACGGTAATCCAGAGCAATGCACCACCTACGGAGTCCTGCCCACCGTAAGCCGATTCTCATCGCAACGGCACTTCGGGCGCTTGCCCGTGATTCGCCGAGGTGACACTAACGCTATCGGGGGACGTACCCAGAAAAAATTATGCCTTGTGCGGGCAGGTCGTCTTTTGCGTGTTTTCCAAAACTCGCTTTGCTCTTCTTAGTGTTGACACCCAAATTTGGCAAAAAAATCGAATGTTCAGGAAAAGCCGAATATGATGAGGTTTGTTTTGCCAAATCGGAAATGGGCTTTATCGGCAAAGAGGAAAGGCGGAATACTGATACTTTTAAGACTTCGGAAGAAATACGATGAGATCAGAAGTGCGTCGCGGTAAACTAGGTCGTATCGGTATCTATTTTGTAATACTATAAATAGGACCTTAAGTCTCGAGAATAGGGATCGAACATTCAATACACAAAACAATTTATCGAATCCGATCGACTTCGTCGAAAGGCTTCAACTCGCAGGTAGAGCTATCTCGATGAGATAATCGATTCTCTCCTTGTAACCCGTATGCATGGCTGCATCATATTGATCTCGTGTATACAAAGCATGTCAGACTGTCTCGGGATTTTTCGATCTTTGATATGTTCTCACATATTGCACTGTCTCGATGTAATCGATCTGTAATATGTGTTTATCTTGTAATGCTGATCATCAAGTATTTCATATGTTTCGCTAAATTCGATGTATGCAACTGTCTCGTTTAATCGATCTTGTATATGTTTTGTTTGGGGATTTGCATCTGTTAATACTTGCCGATTGGTGTTACATCTACCCTATTAGTCTTTAAATCTTTAAATCGGTTTATTGGCTTACATCTAGCTTTAGATTTGAATACTGTCTTGGCCTGACCAATCTATTCTAATCTATTTCTCGATTTGATCTAATGCGCTGATGCGAAGGTTTATTGCTAATATTATACCAATAATAACAAAAAGAAATAAGAGATTTAAATTTGATTATTATTCTGTATTCACTTGCTCTATCGGACCTGGAGCCGATAGAATCTATAATCGGATATTTCAAAGCCGATTATAGAAAAACCTGATCTGGCTATTTCAAAAGCCGATTAGGGTTAATTTACTGACGATTTTCTCCTTGTTAATGTATAGGTCAAATTGACTGGCACGCTTGGTTTTCCTTGTTGCGACACAACCCCAGAGTTGACGCTTCGGCACGTGTGTTCGCGAGAAGCTAACTTTTCGTGTCAACACTTAGAGTCTGTTCTTGCTCTCTTTTTTCCCTTACTGGCTCGTTTCTTGTTTGTCTTCTGCAGGAAGTACAGAACAGGAACGCCGACCGTGATGGTCGCGGCGAGGTTCCGTGCTTCCCCACCAAACCGATGTCCGTGATCCTCTCTTCCTGTGTTTGTTCGCGCATGCCCAGGAATTGACTCACTCCACGAGCGTATGATTTCTTGTCTTTGCCCGGCACTGACCTTCACAGTTCGGCTAAGTCAAGTTAGTGCGCCACCAACGGAGTCCTGCCCACCGTAAGTCGATTCTCATCGCGAACGGGCATGCCCACCGTAGTCGATTCTCATCGCAACGGCACTCCAAGCGCCGGTTCAGATTTGCCAAGACAACGCTAACACCGCCGCAAGGAATACGCCATGGGTAAAGCGTTGATTTCACTTGTTCTCTTGCGGCTCGACCGCGATCGGGTTGTGATTCACCTCGCGACCGCGCTTCGCCGAGCGCCAGATTCGTCCTCGCGACGAGCTCCGTGCTCGGGGCCGGATTACTCGCACCGACAGCTCTTCGCCCGGAGCGCGGGCTCCTACCGGGTACGTCTTCGCCTGGTCGCACTTTCTAGTTCCTTTAACGAGCTCCGTGCTCGGGGACTAGATCTCCTTACTTGGTTCCTTTGACGAGATCTATGCTCGGGGACTGGGTCATCTTCCCCCTCGTATGCATTGTCTGCTCCTGGCACACGATCTACGTCTGGGGGCACATCACCTTCGCTCCTGAGCACGACATTCGCTCGAGAGCGCAATCTCTATTTTCTCGGGCAAGCTCTAGCCCGAGAGCTGGTTCTCCTATCTTTTCCTAGGCGTCTGAATGCCTGGATGCAGCAGCACGAGTCCGTCTCGCGACTTGCTTTGTTTATTCTCCCGGAAGATCTGATCTTACCGGATGAGGTGGTACGCTCTTCACTAGTAAGAATCCAATCCCTCCTTGATGATGTTCAGCCTCAAGGAGATGATTCACCTTACTTCTTTCGATTTACAGACGAGGGTCGGGTACTCGCCTCGACAGATGTCGCTCGCTCGACGCAACAGAGTTGCTCGGCACCGGCGGGTTTGTTTGGTCCCGAACAAGTCTTGTTCGGTTGAACCATAACCTGTTCGGTCGCCTGTTGCAAGTCTTTGTAGCAGGAAAATACCTCTTCGGACTTAGAGTCTCAAGAGGAAGACCCCACTCTAGTGAGTCCTTCCACTTGAGTCTCGGGGCTAGCCGTCAGGATAAAATCACAGCCCATTGCCATGACCCACTCCCCGACGGCCCAATCGAATCAGCCTACCAGGCCCACCTCGAAAGTCCTATCCGCCCATATGCATCTCGCCAATGCCTTCCTCTGGCCGGCATGGTGCGAACGCCAAGGAATCGTGTTTGAGTCCGCTCAACAGAGTTCTGCACGCCACGTGAAGACCCGGACGTGGTTTCCCGGAGTGGAATAGAAGTCGTGATCCCCAAGACTAGGAGTATGCCTTATCTGCCTAGGGATATATTTGGCATGTCGAGTTCGTTACGATCTCGTAGTTAGCCCGACCCGATATTCCCTCGGTAGGTCGGCTTGCTCTACACTATATAAACAAGAACCCTATTGCGTGTTAAGGGGTCAAGCCATCATCTGATAGCGCACCTGATCTTCGCATCATCGCCTATTAGCTTCTTGTACACCCATAATCTCGCCGAGACTTGTTCGTCTCTTCGAGCCACCTCTTGTATTCATCTCTGATATATAAGAAAGGCTGGACGTAGGGCTATTATCTCTCCTGAGAGGCCTGAACCAGGATAAAAATCCTTGTCTCCCTGTTCGTTGTTGATTGCTGTTCGTGTTGTTCGGCGTGTCTCCCATCTCACTTCTAAAGAACCTTAGCGACTTGAGATCGTTATCTCAACCGTCGACAGAAAGGAACTCCTCTGGGTTTTGGGTCCCATTGTATCTCTCCATGTAGCCAGGTTTGAACTTGGAAGGCCACCTGACAGCGCGGAGCTCGTCAGAGAAAACCTTTCAACCCAAGCCGTACGTCCGACCACCTTCTCCTACAGAACCTAGTCTTGAAAAGACATTAGTCCTATTGCGCGGAGGGACTCTAGTTGAACAGGAAGATTCTGCCTGGTGATACTCTCTCCGAGTTACTCCTCAGTGCTCCTTCCTCGTGGTCGTGACGATGTGTTCGTCCTGAGGGGATCGTCCGTGATCGTCGCGCGCCCGCTTGCCCCTATGGTCGCGGCGACCACACGGACTTGGCGAGCGTTGTCTACCACAGGAATTTTGCTCCTAACGAGTTGCCCTTTGACGGTGACGAGGGTCACGCGATCGATCGGAGCGTTCGCTGTCCGAATCATTCCAGGCAGGCTGACTGCGTTGCCCGGAGGAGATGTTAACTTCGCCTATGAGCTTAAGGCCTTCAGCCAAACGCTCTAAGTGAGAAGTAACAGCGTCGCCCATGAGGGCGAGGTTGGCCTGGTTGATGGATCTGATCACCGTTGCCATGGCTTGAAGTCGTTCTCGACTCTGCTCAAGGGGTCCCGATCCTCGAGGCGTCCGCGCTTTGCCCAACCGGGTCCGGTTACATCGGGATTCGCCCGAGCGTAGAACTTCGCCGGGACTTGGCGGTGCGCGAGGCGGGTCGCGTCGTTGTCGCTTGCGCCGATCACGAATCTGCGCCAAGGTTTGATTAATTGAGGCGTCCAGACTGCGGCAAACAACTTCTTGTTCGCGAACAGCAGGCGCGGCCCCATCCTATTGCCGAGCAGAATTGATCTGCCCGATCTTGTCGGCCGCCGCGGCCCGCGCACGAGCCTCTGAGGTCCCTGCGCCGGCCATGTTGACGTTGCGACGGCTGCGCGTTGGCATACTAGACGGTGTCATCACTGTGTCGCTACAGGAGGAATCCACCGACATGGCCTTGGAATCCGAATGATCTAAACCAGCGTAAAGATCATCGGTTCCGTAATCATCGTCAATGACGGGAGTGTGATCTAAGACCATCTCCGGAACGTAGCCGGAGAGTTCCGTCCCAGATCTAGAAGGCGATCGAGATCGAAGGGATTTATCCGATGTGATTGGGGATGTGACATCATGCCCTTCTGAGTCATAGCCCTCAGAAAGAGTTTCTTGGTCGCTGAATGAGTTCGACATGCTCGAACAGGCTTGATCTACTAAGTCCCCACGGACGGCGCCAACTGTCGACAGTTGGGATATCGGTCCCAAGTCAACTAAGGTTCTTAAGATGGGGAGATAGAAGACATCGCCGAAAGGTGACAAACATCAATCAACGAAAGCAAATGTAATGCATTACGTGGTTTTTATATCGTTCAGCCTCTCCGGGAGATAACAACCCCACGCCCAAAGGCTTCTTTATATGAAGAAGGGATTACAAGAAAGAACTCAGCGAGACGAACAGATCTCGACGAGAATATGGGTGTACAAGAAGTAGTACGCGATCTACTCAAGTCTGATGATCTTGGCCAATCTTCTCGTCGTCTCGGCCCCCTCTACACGCCGTAGGGGTCTGATTTATATAGTGTCGAACAACCGACCTACCGGAGGATAAACGGGCCGGGCTGACCGCGAGGACGTAACGGACTCGTATACATGCCAATATATCCCGAGGTAGATAAGGTATATCTCCAATTCTTGAGAATCACGACTTCTGCTCCAATCTGAGAAACCAACGTCCGGGTCTTCACGTAGCCGTGCAGAATTCTGTTCGAGTCAGACTCAAACAGGAAGTCTTAGCCACCACGCACCGTGCCAACCAGAAGGCTGTTCGGCAGGATGCACATGGACCTGATAGAGCTCTCTAGGGAGCCAAGCCCTAGGAGGCTGTTCGACTAGGCCGTCAGAGAGTGGGCCATGGTAATGGGCCGTGATTTTATCCCCGACAGCCACCTGCACCAAACGATGCGTAGCGTCCATAACTGAAGATTGCAACTCCTGCTTCTGTAGCACAACCCAAGACCGCATCCAGTGGGTAATAGTAAAAATAACCTGCAGGGGAGATGAATTAAGTTTCTTTTGAAAGACTAAATCATTCCAACTCAACCAGAGAGACCAACAAGTGGTTGCTGCTCCTAGTAGGGCTAGGCTTCTATAATCCTTACCAAAACCTGTTAGCCAGTTTCCAAACATGTTAGAAACGCTAAACGGTTTAGAGATTCCCAAAGACATGTGAATTAAGCTCCAGACCATGCGAGCAAAACGACAATCGAAGAATAAGTGCCTAATTGTCTCATCCTCAAGACAAAAGCAGCAGGCTTTACTCCCTTTCCAATTCCGTTTGGCTAGGTTGTCTTTGATGAGAATAACTCCTCTACGAAGGTACCACAGAAAAATCTTGGGTTTTAACGGGGCCTTTAATTTCCATAACTTTCTATTTAAATTAGGAACAACACTTCTAATTAAAGCCTGATAATGGGATTTCACCAAGAACTGACCATTTTGGTGCAGGTTCCAGCGAAAAACATCCTTATCATGTGTGAGCATTATGTTCGTCAACCGCATGCGTAGATTATTCCAAGCTAATAGTTTTGGGCCAATCAGAGAGCGTCGCCAAGAAAGGTTTGGATCGGAAGTGGTTAGCACTTCTGCGATAGTTGCAAATTTCCTTCTCGCAATGCTATACAGCCAGGGATACTGATCTTTTAGAGCTGAACCACCTAGCCAAGTATCTTCCCAGAACCTCACTGGGGATCAACTATAGATAGCTGCACTGCATGACATCTTAGCAGTTGTCCTATAGCTAGACGTCCTTGTGTTGATCATAATTAAATGATAGGGAAAAGCTTGGCACTGAAGCATATATCACAAGCATATATATATTAAGAGGTTGTGTGTTCCTCAAGAAAAAAAGGCTATGTGAAAAATGATCATAAAAGAATTTTCATCCGAAACTTTAAATACATATTCTATATCGTTATTCACTACATATTCTATACGTATCTCTAAAATTATTTCGCACTTTATATATCACTTTAAAAAATTCCTTCTCTACGGCGGAAACTCTATCCCGCACATTTTATTTCATAGCGTTCCCTACGTCTGCTCGAGGCAACGAGGGCCTAGCATTGCAAATTTTTTTGGCATTTTGATGTTTTGGTTCGGATTAGAATCGGTATCTCGAACCCTAAACCAATACATTTTTTTAAAAAAAAAAGAAATAAAAATAAAATAGAAGGTTGGGGGAAATTATCATGGTTTTGCTCGGGATTTCAAAGACTCGATCGAGAACGTATTGGTTTTTTTTTTTAAGGTTTCGTTCAGGTTTCAAATGTTTCGTTTGGGATTTTGGTAAATATATCCTAGAAAAAAATTCATTTCCGATCGTCCAAATACTTTGATTTTTCACGAGTTCAACAAGATTTCGCTTGAAATTTTCAGAACACTTAATTATTCGAGAGGGGAAAAGAAGAAGAAGGAAAGTGTGAACCCTGCCGGCCAGCTGGGCATCTTGTTCTCTTCTCTGGGATGAGACGATCGATGGAGATGATTGCTTGGAAGTTGGAACACGAACGCACGGTTGGTCACACATCAATCCGTCGTCGCCTCGGGCGTACGTGCGTCCGTCGTCCGCAAGCAATCCAAGCATGCATGCACCATGCACGCCAGAGGTCGACGCATCAACCGCGTGCAGAGCTACCGATGGTACGCACGTACGAAATTCGCGCGTGCCGCTCCGGCTGAACGTCGGCTTCGAGATCATTATTTTGCTGTTTCCTGTATCTTCATTCTCTCTACGAAAGTCTCTATCTTAAAATTAAAGATATAGCGGTTGTATATATAGGGCTTCTAAATATGTAGACCGAAAGAGAGGGTTTTTAAATTTAGTGAGTAATATATAGGCTGTTTGGTTCGCTTTCTCACCGAATCCAGATCAGATGTCTTTGCCAAAATTGGTTGGAGCCAAAATGGATTTATTTAAATGGTTGTTGTTTGGCTAGGTGCATGAGATTATACAGGTTGCGTAGAGACGTTGTTTGGTTGACTGCACTAAGAAGAAAATGGCATGGAGAAATTCAAAAGAGGGATGGAACATTTTAAAAAATAAATTCTAGAAAATCAAAATAACAAAAAATCAATTACAAAAATAAAAAATTCAAAAGAAAGTATCATAAATAAATAAATTCAAAAATGAAAATTTTAAACTTCTAAAATTTATATGGCAAGTGTGGTCTCGTTTTGTTCGAAAAAATATCAATAACCCATTTTTGAAATCGGTTTGGTAATAAAAAATACTAATCAAAAGATATATCAAATAAATGAATCAAATGTGTCGCACATGTGGTTGTTGCTATATCTGCGGAGCCTGGCTCTGGGAAACGTCCAATTTGGTTGTATCTCCAGAGCCTGGCCCGGAGGGGTTAATTGCATCTGTAGAGCATGGTTCAGATGGGTAAGAAGACAACCAAACACCTTAATTTTATATCTCTAGATGCAAAACTATTTGGATGCAAACAACCAAACAGCCTAATAAAGGTTCGCGTTTCTAGTTCACAGATAAGATAATTTTTTGGACATTTCTAATAATAGCAAGGCTTACTCCTATTTTGGTATTTTGGATTTCTATACTTTTAGCCCCGGTCCTATATGTTAGCGAAGGACTAGAAAAGCTTTCTAGTTATGAATCGGGTATAGAACCCATAGGAGGAGCTCGGTTACAATTTTGAACACGCTATTACATGTGTGCACTAGATTTTGTTGCTGAATGGTGTATAGAGACATAGCTTAACCGTAACCGCAATACTCCATATATAATTAAATAAGGGAAAGTCTATTTAACAATCGACTTAGATTTACCTTTTTATTCAGTCAATCCTCCTCCTCCCCTCCGTCTTCCTCCCCTCCAGCGACCTCCTCCTCTCCCGTCGCCGCACCGCCATCGATGGGTTTGGGTTTAGATGGGGTTCGGGTTAGGGTTCGGTTCGGGTGTCACCGATTAGAGGATGGCAATGGAGGCGGCAGCCGGTGGTTCGTGGGATGGAGAGAGGCGGCGGACGGGCGGCGGCGGGAGCCGGACGGGAAGGCGGTTGGGGCGGCAGTGGCGGGGGGGGTGGAGGTGACGGCCGGGTTAGGTTGGGCGGGCAGCGTGGCGGAGGTTGGTGGCGGGCGGCTAGGCGCCGGCTGTGGCGTGGCGAGGCGCGGGGGGAGGAGGAGGAGCGAGCAGGGCTGAATCGGGTCGTATGGCGAGGGAGGGAAAGAGGGAAGTAAGAGAGAGAGTGGGGGTGCGGGGTTGATCTGGGCCGTTGGATTGAGATCCAACGGTATTAAAAAAACAGTTTACTAATGAATAAACAGTCCCAATAAATAAATAGTGTCTTAGCATTTGGTGCACATGCGAGAGAGTTCGCTCGCCACGCGCGTGGTCCAACGGATGGACGGCGGCATTGAATCCAGCCGCGGCCAGCTCTCCTGATCACCTCCATCGATCAACGCGCATCGGATCACCGTACACATGTGTTGCCGACCGACTGCACTACCAACACACGAGCAACCGTTCAGTTGGGCCATGCATTAAATCATGAGCATGCGTTGGATGGACGAGCCAAATAAATAGGCTGATCCAAATAAATTAAATAAATCATATTTTAAAAATATTTTTATACTTAATTTACTTTGTTTTTTAAGGAGTTTTTACATACGTGTCAACGGTTGGGATATTGACCCAAGTCAACCAAGGTTCTTCAAGGAGGAGATAGAGACACACGAACAACCACGAACAAAGAACGAAACAGAGACAGGGTTTTTATCCCTGTTCAGCCTCTCAGAGAGATAATAGCCCTACGCCCAAATTTTTCTTTATATCAAAGAGGATTATAGGTGGAACTCTACGAGATCAAGAGGTCTCAAATGAGTAGTATGCTAAAATCTATTGGCTAGGGTCCCCTAAACGCCGTAGGGCCCTGCTTATATAGTACGGAGCAAACCGACTCACCGAGAAATATCGGGCAGCTAACTACGAGATCAGAATCTAACTCATACATGCTAAATACAACCTACTAGAGATAGGATAATCTCCTAATCTTGGGGATCACGACTCCTAATCCAATCCGGAAACCACGCCCGGTCTTCACGCAATTGCAGTAACTCTTGTTTGAGTCGGACTCAAACATGAATCATAGGTCGTTAGCACCGTGTCGACCAAGAAACCGCTCGGCAGATGCACATGGGCTCGATAGAACCTTCCAGGAGCCGGGCCCCGTAGGTCGTTCAACCGACCGTCAGTGAGCGGGCCATGGCAATGGGCCGTAATTCTATCCCCGATAGCTTAGCCCTCGAGACTCAAGTGGAAGGACTCACTAGAGTGGGTCTTCCTCTTGAGACTCCAAACCTTGAAGAGGGAAATTTTGTCGCTACAAAGACATGTAACAATCGATCGAATGTGTCATGATTCAACCGAACAAGACTTGTTCGAGACCGAACAGATTCGACCAAGACCGAAAGCAACTCATAAGGCCGAACAGGAATGACATCTATCCGAGCAGAAAGCACTCACCTTCAAGGCGACATCGAAAAGTACCCGCTGGCGATTCCAACGAACTTCCTATCGCCAAGAAGGAAAAGCAAAGCGACCGCTTTACCTAGCCGCTGTGGTAAAACTAGCTGCTTGACAAAACAGCAGCAGAGCTGCCCATACGGACTATAAAGTAGCTGCCGCCCGCGCCACCACTGCCTCACGCCTTTCCTCTCTAAGCCCTAGTTCCAACCACGCCAAAGATCAAGCACCCAAACTCCACCACCAACCCCGCCTGCCCACTGGAACCGCTATGGCCAAGTTCACTCGGCACTAGCTCGACCGAGGAGGACTCAAGGTCTTGGAGGAAGAGGGCCACATCGACGCCGTAGCCGGAGGTCGCCTGAGAGGAGGATACTCCGAGCCGCCGAGGGAGAGTTTGTCGCCTTCAGCAGCTTCGCAGACTGCTCGGGTTGAGGTCTCCCGAGAGCGATTGCCGAGACCTTCTTGAACATCACCGATTAGAGGTGGTGAAGCTCAATCCGAACTCCATCCTCCAGATGGCTGCCTCGCACACCTGCGAGGGCTATCTGCATCGATCCACCGGGGGGCTATTCCTCCACTATTACACAAAGGACGAGGAGCAGCCCGCCGCTCGGGCGCCGGGTGCTACTACTCAAGCTCCGGCCACCGCCGACGACGCGCACACCTCGCCCCACCGCCGCCGACTCGATGGGTGCCTGTGGGTGAGGTGGTTCTACAAAGAAGCGAGCGGCGACAAGAACTCGCTTTCACCGGAAGGCGCCGAAGGAACCCCAATGCCTCACCGGAGATGTCCGCCGAGGATTGGTACTGACAAGGAAGATCGCCTCCTCGTGAGCCTCGGGCTCACGGGCAGGAGATTATTCGGGACTTCACAAATAATAAGATCCGTCTGTCACGCGGAGAAGGCCCTATCCCTTCTATAAGATAGAGGGATGGGAAGACATTTCAGGAGAACACGGTAAGTGCCTTTAAGACTCAACCTTTACGCTGATTATTTCCTCCAACAGAACTAATAATCCCTTCTGCTCGGGCAGAGAGGCCAACCGACGCATGGGTGACCGAACGGGTCAACGCCATGCTGAAGGCGGCAAAGAAGGATGGGGAGGTCACCGGCGAGGTGGCGTACACCTGCCCACGCAACGTGCTTGTCCGCACAGACGAGGTAAATCACTTACTCCCAGCCTATGTTGCAAGACTTGCAATGTTGTTTAATGCTAATGCTCGCTCCCCAAAACACACAGGAGGACCAACTGATCCTCGGGGGGATCGTAGAGGAACTCTCCGGGTCTGAGAAGGAGAAGGCAAAGAAGGGCAAGGTCAAGGCGGCCACAAAGCCCAAGGTGGCGGCCGAGCCTACGCGAGCTCCTCGACACGGCGCCGCCAGACATCAAAGAGACTGGCCCACGGCGACGGAGGGCGCCGAACAAACCAAGCGGGCTCGCAGCCAGCCCAGCGGGAAGAGACCAAGCTCCTTCCTCCTTGCCGAGCAAAGCGACGAAGAGGTAAAGAACATGACCCTCTGGCTTAGACGTTACTCGTAGGCTCACCCGGGCCATTTGGCGCGGCTACAACAGGTCGCCGAGCAGAGGAGGCTCGAAGAGGAGGTCACGCCAAGAAGAGAAACTTCTCGCACAAGGAGAGGAGTGCTCACCACTAGAGAGCCGAGCGATCGCCGAGAACACCTAAGGGCCAAAGCGAGAAGCCGCTAAGGAGCCCCCGAGGAAGAGGCGAAAATTCGCGAAGAAGATCAGATCAAGCCTTCCACGGCAGTATGTAGGAATCGATCTTTGACCTTCCAACCTTCCGACCGCTAGACTTAACGATCATCTCTTTCTCGTCACCGCCCAAGAGGAGATCGCCACGCACGACGCCGAGGAGGCACTCGAAGGGTCGCTGCTGTCCGAGCACCTACACGGTGCATCGCGACAAAGAGGCCGGGCAAGGCTCAAGGACAAGCCGGCGGCATGGAGCCCGCCGCCAGTTCGGCGAAAGTACTCGACGCGCCAAAAGCGCGTGGAGCGGCCGGAGGCGTAGAGGCAGCGCTAGGCGCCACGGACAATGGGCCAAGATGATGGCTCCGAAGCCGCCAGTATGGACCGAGCAACCGATCTCGCCAGCACTTCGTCGCAGGGCAGCTCACCGAGGCGACGGATTCTCCGCGCAGGTGGTGAAATCCCACCGCCAGGAGCGAGAAGAAGCCCCGAGCGTGTCGCGCAAGTCGCCCCGCCTGCGGAAACAACGGCGCCACCTAGCGGAGTGGCCCGCCTCGCCCAAGACGCTCGCCGAAGAGAAAGAGGAAGAGGAGAGGAGCGCGAGACGAAAGCGCCGCCTCGCTGCCCCCGCTCCCGAGCGTACGCGCCCCGCAAGAAGAAGGAGCGAACAAGGCGGGACGGAACAACGCACTGTCCTCATCCCGCGACGAAGGGGCTTCGTGGACGATGGCTCGAGGACCGCCGCGCCAGCGGTTTGAAGCATCGGCTTGGCAAGGTAAACTCCAAGGCCAAACCTTGTTCGCTTTAATCAGATATCGCAGTGTTTAACTTGATCTTCTCCTCGTGTCTTTAGGGATACCATGGCGAACTCGAGGACGGTATCACCATCGAACGGGCGCCAGATCGGCGTCCTCCGGAGCATCTCCAACGAGGGATCCCGGGCGAGCCCTCTCAGATCGCCCAAAGCCGCGCCGTACCGGGCGAAGCGAAGAAGCTCAAGGCCGAGCCGACCAAAGAGAGGCGTTCTCCGAGGCTCTCTTAAAGAAGCCGAGGAGCTGCGCAAGAAGCCGTGAAGGTCGGGCGCCGCGAAGAGAAGCCGGGCCGACGGTGGCTCAAGAGCAACTCGCCGACGCTGCCTCATCGCGGGACCAGCTCATGGCGGAAGCCAAGAAGTTTAAGGCCCACCGCCAAGGAGGAGCAAACCTGGATCTGCAGCAAAATCTCGACCTCGGGCTTCACAGAAGAGATCGAGGAGATGCGCTGGATGACGGTCTTGCGATCGCCGCAGAGAGAAGAGTCAAGGAGCCGGAAGAACAAATCAAGACTACCGAAAGCGTGAAGTTGGCTGTGAGCGAGGCTCGACCGACCAGCCAAGGCCAAGACCGAAGAGGTCGAGGCCATCCGGCGAAGGCTGCGGCACAAGCCAAGCAGAGCAAGGAAGAGATCGAATGCCTCTGAGCTAAAGCCCGGGAAGGAATCAAGGCTCGTGGTGAAGTCGTGCGCCTCAAGTTAGAAGTTGAGGAGCTAAAGGAGCAGCTTGTTCTAAGTAGCACCGCTGTCAGAATCTCAAGGGGCCTTGTACCTGAAACTTATGATTAACGCAATAGTATTTACCTTTTTTTCCCGCAAAAAGAGCAGCAAAAAGACAACAACGAATGTAAACTAAGAGAAAAGCTTAACAGCTAGGAAGTTTAAGAAAACCGTAGAGCGCTTTGCCTAACTTCCAAATTCTGCAGTAAAATGCCGATAACCTAATTTTGCGAACCCGAACAGTGCACAAGAGAAAGAGCGACACCCTAGCCCCGATACGGACGATGCTCGAGAACCTAAGCTATGAACTCAAGCACGTATGAGAGAGAAAGAGCGACACCTGCATCTTTGCTCGATGTATTCCATAGTCTGCTCATTGACGTAAGTTAGACAGTTCCGAGAGTAACCGAACAAGGAAAGTGTCTCTGCCGCAGGGGGCTTACGAGAGCAGGCTTTGCCAAGTGGTCGCGCCAAGCAGTAAGTGCCTCTGCCGCGGAGGGCTTACGAGAGCAGACTTAGCCGCAAGGTGGAAAGGCCGTGTTACGCAACCCTGAGTTTATGAACTTATCGAAACTAGATACGGGTAGGGAACGATCCTTAAGATTGCGGGACCAAGAGTTCGCAAGACCGGGCAGCCATCAAGTGTTACCAGAGAGAAAGAGGTAGTCTTCAAAAGACAAGAAGTGAAAAAGGCGCAGAGGCCACGAGAATTCACTTAAGTATTGGATTGAACTTTACATGGTGCCCGAGAGACTTGGACGAACTAAGGCGCGAAGTTTGACAAAAAACACGAGGTTAAGCAAACAAACGAAGACCTACACAAAGAACTTACGGTCGGTCGATGTTCCAAGCATCGGTCGCTCTCTCCGCCCTCCATAGCTGTGCAAAAATTTCGGGCGATCAGTAGAAACGACCGTGAACGGGCCCTCCCAACGAGGAGTTAACTTCTTGGCATTGGACAAGTTCTCGACACGGCGCAGTAACGAGGTCGTCCGCCTTCAAAACCCTTGGTCGAATCGACTTGGCGCTGCGTTTGCGAAGATCTTGCCGGTAGCGTACATTCGACTTGTGTCCGGTCGCGTGTGCCTTCGAGGAGGTCGAGATCGAGGAGGCGCTTGCTCATCGTCAACTAAGTTGACCGAGCTCGGCGAGGCGTAACCGAGTATAACTTCGGCGGGCGTGATGGCTTCGCACTATAGACCAATTGGAAAGGAGTTTCCCCGCCTTACCGTCAGAAAGCGAATCGCCCAGAGGACGGAAGGAACTTCGCCAACCCAGCCTTGTTGTGCTGGCCGAGAGCAGCAAATACCCGCCGCTTAATACCCTCGGACTATCTCGTCTGCTAGCTCGCCGATCGCTTCCATTGCTCGTGGATGTGCCACGAGGCGAACAGACCTTGGTGCCCAGCTGTTCGCAGTATTCCTGGAATAGCTCGCTTCTGAACTGGGTACCGTTATCCGTGATCAACTTGTGGGGAATCCCAAAGCGCATGACCACGTTGCTTTTGAAGAAGCGCACAGCCGTTTTGGCGTAAAGAGATTTACACAGTGCTCGCCTCAATCCACTTTGTAAAAGTGTCTATGGCGACGAAAGGTGTGTATAGCCCTTGTACCCCTTAGGAAATGGGCCGAGCAGATCCAGACCCCATGTGGAAAAAGGCCAAGATGGGGGGATTGTTTGGAACTCTTGGGCGGGCTTATGTGCCTTCCGGGCGTGAAATTGGCAAGCCTAGCACTTAGTTACGATATCCCGGGCATCTTGTAACGCAGGGCCAATAATAGCCCATGCGTAAACGCTGTTTACTGTAGTTCAAGGAGGCGTGGTTGCCACAGCACCCTCGTATGTCCCTAAGAAGGAACACACCTCCTCGCTACGAGATGCACTTGGAGAGAACTCCCGAGCACCTCGACGGTAAAGGATGCCGCCCACAAGTTTGTATGGAGCAAAGACGCCTTATAAGCCGGAACGCCAAATTGCTGCCGGGTAGGGTCCCATCTGCGAGGTAATCGGACAAATGGCGTTATCCAATCCATGCACTGCTGACAATGTAGAGACAAGACTACCACTGCCTCTCGCGCCTCGTCCGGAGACGTGATTGAGGGCTTGTGAAGGTGCTCGACGAGCACCACGGAAGCAGATTCTCGTGAGGATCCATACTTGATAGTTGGTCGCCGAAGTTGTCCTTCCGGTACGAAGAGCACCTCGAAAAATCGAAAGTGCCGCCCAACTTCCTCACTTCAACCGTATCGCGCCATTGAGTCATCGCAAGATCGATACTTCTTGTTCACCGGTTGATGACCACCGTGAATCTCCTTCACACCGGGCCGTTGGACACCGAGCGACTTGCACGCCTTAGTCCCGCGAGAGGGTTCGACTCGCAGCGCTGTTAGTCGCCAAGTGTAGTTGGATAGAATATCGAGTTGCTCTCCATTAGGGAGATGAGAACAAAACCAGCCCCGAGTGTCCAAAGTCGCGAGTCATCAAAAACATGGTCCAAGGAGGCTTATCAGTTGCTTAGAGCTTCACGAGATTTGGGAGGCAAGTCCATTCAAAGGACAAAGTCAGCTAAGACTTGTGACTTAATAGCGATTCGGGCAAATAAAGATGATCAAACTCGCTAGTTCCATTGCCCACTTAGCTATACGTCCGCCGGATTCCTTGTTCCGTAGGATTTCTCCCGGAGGGAACGTGGTCGACCAGATTTGATGTGCTCGGAAATAGTGGCGAAGCTTCCGGAGGACATGAGCAAGGCGAGAGTAGCTTCGACCTCGTGGTAACATTCCTTTGATCCGTGAAGTACTCGCCACGTAATAGATTGGTCGCCAGATGCCTTCCCTTTCAACCGCAAGACCGGCCACCGCTTGTGGCGGTAACCTAGGTACAGCAGAGCCGCCGCCATGTCGCGGGTAGTCAAGACGGAGGATTGGACAGTATCGCTCAGATCCTCGAAGGATCTATCGGCTTCTTCGTCCCACTGAAACCATTGTGCTTGCGCAGGCCTTAAAGAAGGGCAGCCCGCGTTAGCCTTTGACGGAAATAAATCGCTTAGAGCAGCCATCCGCCTGCGTGAGACTCAGACCTCCTTTACGGTAGTTGAGCTCATATTTTCAATGGCCTCGATTTTTCAGGGTTGATGTAAATACCTTGCGAACCAATAACATAACCGAGCAACATTCCGATCGAACACCAAAGGTACACTTCTCTGGATTTAATTTTATTCGATGCTGGTGAGATTACGAAAAGTCTCGCCTGTGTCTTTTACATGATCCGAGCAAACTTACTTTTTACAACTATGTCGCCGACATAGACCTCCGTGTTTTTCCACATTGCTCGAGAAGGTCTTCTCCATTAAGCGCTGAACGTGGCACCAAAGATTGCGCAGACCGAAAGACATGGTCGAGCAGCGTAAAGTGCGAAGGGGTGATGAAGGCGCCTTCTCTTCATCCTCGGGAGATGCTTATTTGGTGATAACCGAGTAAGCATCTAAAAGCTCAAGAGTTGGCGTCCGCAATGATCGACCACCGGTCAATACGAGGCGCGGAAATTGTCCTTAGGACAAGCAGCGTTCAGATCTGTGTGATCGACACATCCTCCACTTGCCGCCTTTCTTCTTTACAATGACAGGGTTGGCTAACCACTGGGTGTGATCAACCTCGCGATGAACCCGGCAATGAAAGCGCTTGCTGTCGATCTTTGATGATCCTGCTTGAATTCGAAAAGCGACGGCTTCCGCGAATGTGCTTTTTGTCCGACCGACAGCCGCTTTGTGCTCGATGACCTCCTTGGGACTTCGGCATGTCGATGGCTCCTGTGCAAACACATCTCGCATTAGCTCGGAGGAAGGCAATAGCTCGCTTTCCTATTTGGGGTCCAGATTGGCCCCAAGTGAACTGCCTTGGAAGTATCATCAAGGACAATGAACTTCCTTGGTTTCTCCCCGGTCAAGGGAGACCCTAGGGCGCAGATTTGGTCTCGGAACTTCAGACCGCTGGCGGAAGCTGGTCGTCGAGTAGGGGAGGGCTCGTCACAATCCAGAAAGCAGCTTTGTAATTGCCCTTGACCGTGATTACACCGTTAGGGCCCCATCTTCACGCAATGGTAAGCGTGGTGAGTTACGCCATGAACTTACCAAGAGATGGCTCGCCAAGATCGCGTTATACGCTGATGGGAAATCGACCACGCCGAAAGTGATCAACTCGTCCGGAAGTTGCTTGGGTTGCGAAGGTAATCGGCAGACAATCCGCCTAACGGCTTGATGCCTTCTCCCGAAAGATTCCAGAGAAGGGCATTGCGACCTCCTTCACTTAGAACGAGGAATCAGATCTCGCCCAAAACCTTAGCGTAAAGCAAGTCGAAAGCGCCCCGCCGCCTACTAAAACACGGCCAACTTTGCGTTGTCGATGGTCGGGCGACCACCGATGGGAGCCGCCGAGGCTTGGTCATCCCAGGGGCAATCCTCCCGAGAGAAGGAGATGGGGACCTCGGTCCACTTTATCGATTCAGCCGAGGTTTTGCCTTTTCAACGCTAGGACCTCCCGAGCAGCTTTCTTGAGGCTACGCCGAGAGGTGTAAGTCGAGGAGCCGCCAAGATGACGACGATATGGTTCACGGGCTCTTGATATTCATCATCATCTTCCCGATCACCATCGTCGGTTTGGCGCTTGGCCTTATCGGCATCACCTTGTTCGGGCAGGGTGAGCATTGGGCCCTTGCGGTTGTAGAAGTCTTCGAGCTTTGCAGCCCAAGTTCTGCAATGGCGTATATCGTGCCCGTAGTGCTGGTGGAACTTGCAAAATCGGTCGCTTCGACCTTTCTTGCTTTGTCCGCCTATCTGAGCAGGCTTTTTGCCCTTGTAGTTATTGTTGGGCTTCTTCTGCCCATCCTTGGGAGGAGGTGTGCGATCCATACCAGCGACGGTATTGTTCGTGATCACCTTTATTTTTCTTCTTCCGGACTTCTTGTCACCGTGGTTGTCGCTTGCTCTTCTTCTTCTCATCCACACCAGTCAAGGGCGCTTTGCCCTTGTCAAACGCCTTTTTAGATCGAACACGCTCTGCCGCGTTGGCATAGCGGTCACCACCTTGAACAGTCGTTGGCGGTCCAGTCTCGCTGATCTCGAGATCTGGGTGAGCCGCCGTCGTCGCGGACTCCGCTTTTTAAGGCGCGGACAATGATTCATCCGATATGTTCGGATCGTGTTATGGATCTTAATAAAACGCTTCACGGTTGCGGAGGGTCTCCCGCTCATCCGGATCATCCGTGCAGATCATCCTCCTTGCCCAGACGCACGTAATGCCTCCGAAATTAGCGATCGAGGCGTCACAAAGCCGGGTTCCATGAGCTGATGGAACCTTCTCGCCGATTGAATACCACGCCCGAGCAAAGACCTCAAGGACGATCCGAGGTAATTAGCCATAACGAAGCTCGTCACCCCGCCGCCATGATGGCAGAAGCGTGATGGAAAGAAATTCCTCCGGTTCGAGTCCCATTGTACCTTCCATGTGACCGGCTTGAACTTTGAGGGCCACCGGACAGCCCAAGCTCGCCGAGAAAGCCCCGCAGCCCAAAGCATATGACCGCCACCTTCCCGGCAGTAACCTAGTCTTGAGAAGACGTTATCCTGCGGCGCGGAGGAACTCCCGCTGAACGGGATGATTCGGTCTCGAGAAACTCTCTCGAGACAACCCACCACGCCCTTCCTCGTGGTCGCGACGACGCGCCTCACGAGGGACCGTCTGTGGTCATCGCGCGCGCGCTTGCCTCGTTGTCGCGATGACTACGAGGACTCGGCGGCGACGGCGACCACGGGTAGCCCGCTCATGGACAAGGATCCTTCGATGGTGACGAGGGTCACGCGATCAATCGAGCTGTCCGAATCATTCCGGCAGGTTTGGTCAGCGCTCGAGGAGTTGTTGACTTCTCCTAGAGACTTTAGGCCTTCACCAATCGCCTAGGTTAGAAGCACAAAGACGCCCATACGGGCGCAGGTCGGCCTGGTTGGTGGATCTAATCACCGGCCATGGCCACGGGTCGCTCCCGACCGCTCTAGGGGTTCTGGGACCCCGAGGCATCCGCGTTCGCCCGACCGAGTCCGGTTATGGGGAACTAACCCGACAGAGAAACTTCGCCGCAGACTTGGCGAGGGCACGCGAGGTGGGTCGCGACGCCGTCGCCAGAATCGATCGCAGAACCGTGCCGCGGTCCGATTGATGGAATCGCTGAGGTTGCGGCGAATGACTTCTTGCTCGCGAGCAACCAAAGCAGCCTTTCATCTTGATGCCGAGCGTAGTTAACCCGCCGCCGCCCCGGTACCGCCACGTACCGTGCGCAGATTCTCGAGGTTCCTACATCGGCCATGTTAATGCTGCGGGGGCCATGCGAAGGTATGCTAGACGGTGTCATCGTTGTGTTTCCACAGGTAGAATCTACCGACATAGCGCTGAACCGATAGATCTAAACCGTCAGAAAGATCATCGGTTCCGTAGTCATCGCCAATGACGGAGTGCGATTCGCGGCTATCTCTCGCCATATAGGCGAGACCTCCGTCCCAGATACGGAAAGTGTTCGAGATCGGGCAGATCGATCTGAACTGACAGGGGATGAAACATCCTGTCCTTCTGAGTCGTAGCCCTCAGGAAGTATCTCTGTATCATTGACTGAGTTCGACATGCTCGATTTGCGTGTCCCCACGGTCGGCGCCAGCTGTCGACGGTTGGGATATTGACCCAAGCAACCAAGGTTCTTCAAGGAGGAGATAGGAGACACGCCGAACAACCACGAACAGCAACGCACAGGAGACAGGGGTTTTTATTCTGGTTCAGGCCTCTCAGGAGAGATAATAGCCCTACATCCAAATTTTCTTTATATCAAAGAGGATTATAAGGTGGAACTCAAGAGATCAAGCAGGTCTCAAATAGTAGTATGCGAAAATCTATTGGCTAGGGTCCCCCTAAACGCCGTAGAGGCCCTGTTTATATAGTACGGAGCAAACCGACCTACCGAGAAATATCGGGCCGGGCTAACTACGAGATCGTAACGAACTCATACATGCCAAATACAACCTACGGTGATAGGATAATCTCCTAATCTTGGGGATCACGACTCCTAATCCAATCCGGAAACCACGTCCCGTCTTCACGCAATTGCAGAACTCTTGTTTGAGTCGGACTCAAACATGAATCATAGGTCGTTACACACCGTGTCGACCAAGAAACCGTTTCGGCAGATGCACATGGGCTCGATAGAACCTTCCAGGGAGCTGGGCCCCGTAGGTCGCTCAACTGGGCCGTCAGGGAGTGGGCCATGGCAATGGGCCGTAATTCTATCCCCGACAATGCGGTTTCATTATATAAAAAAATATTGTAAAAAGACTTCTCAGGCTAACTTGGGAATCTCTCTAATGTTGTTACAGAAAACGCATTTTGTGTCGTCGGCCATATCAATTTATGTCGTCGGCAAACGTAGCAAGGACATAACTTGCATATGTGTCGTCAGTAGATAAGGTCCGAGGAAACAAGTGCATGGATGCTATTTGGCGGATGGCCAGGAGTACCTATGTCGTCGGCTTGTGTAAGCTAAGAACACAACTACAACTTTTGTCATCGGCCCTACGAGAGCCGAGGACACAACTCGGCCTACTAGACAGCGCAGTGACGTCCCAAATAGGACGGCCCCACACGTTAATAGTATTTTGTGGTTGTGTCGTCGGCTCTATGTAGGTTGACGACAAAGTGCTCATCTGGGCCCACCCATCAGGCCTCTCGCCCATGACAGCAGGTGGGTCCAGTGCAGTTTGTGTCCTCGGCTGGTAGCATGACCGACGACACAAGTGGCTGGAGGCAGATGACCCTCGCCTGTTTGTGTCCTTGGCAACTGTAAGGGCCACGAGGACACAAACGCCCACCTGTGTTCATGGCTACATCAAAACCGACGACATAAACTGTTGCGGGCACTCATAGTAGGTGGGCCCACGGTTAACTTTTGTAATCAGCTATACAAAGACCGACAATACAAATTGTCAGGTGGGCCCCAATGTCAAGGTGGGCCCCAATGTCAGAACGGCATACCGCCGTTAGGGGTACACTTTGTCGTCGGCCAGGAGCAGGCCGAGGACATAGGTCACAACCAATGGCTCGGCGGGGGATGAGTTTTTATCCTCGGCTTTCCTGTTGGCCGACGACACAAGTCTTTTGTATCGTCCGTTTTGTGTCGTCGGCTCTGTGTCGTCGTCAGCCGACGACACATGGTTTTGTCGTCGGTATTTTGCCTTGACCGATGACACATGGTTTTGTCGTCGGTATTTTGCCTTGTGTCGTCGCCTTTGGCCGATGACACTGCTAGAGATTCTTGTAGTTATACTATACTTATTAACAACACTTCTACTGCTGCTGCTATACTTATAATAGAAAATACATATGCATGCAGCATCGCATCGCATTACATGCGGTGCATGTGCGTGCTTGCATGCATGGCAGGCTATTGAACATTGGTGTAGCTCGGCGTCAGAACCTTTGCTAAGCTTGCTCGTTGCAGTCATGCATGGCGGCAGCTGCATGACGGCCGGCCAGCCTGAGAACGGCTTGCATTGCAGACTTGCAGAGCCATTGATTCCTCTCTTCAATTAATGTGGGTTAGCTCTAGCTGTGCGTGTACAGCTTCGTTCATTCCGCCACTCGAGTGTGGATGCATGTGTATATACTGTGTGCTCAAAACCATGGGAAAGACGAAGACGGCTGGGATGGGATCCAAGGTACAGCCCGAGGATCGATCGATCTAGCTAGCCATTTGAGAATTGAGATCACCGTACTTGGTTTTCATGTGAAGGAACAGTGATTTGAACGAACATTGGTTGGAAGGCATCAATGCATGTCGGTGTAAAGTTTCCATGCATGGCAAGGGTTATATTCCGCTAAAAACAATCATTTTACATCTGTCACGTGTCACACACGTCTACCTTCTTTCCCATTCTATATATATAGTCGCAACAACATTGCAGCCGCATAATTTACTATGCAGTAATCACACAAATCATGTCTCTTTGATTCTACCTCTTAATACAATATTATAGTTGCAGAGATTTTAATTCCTGTTAAGTTTAGTCCCACATCGGATATTGGTGATGGGGAGTACAATTTAAAAGACGTAGACACTCCTCTCCCACCAGGCTAATCTTTTGGGATGAGCTGGGCCAGGACCTAGGTTGTGCTTTCAGTCGGGTCAATAGATGTGAAGACCTAGGTCCGAGACCAAGTGTGCTATGGGATGGACCGGATTGCAACGGGCTCCAACAAGTGGTATCAAAGCCATGGCTGCTAACCCGAAATATCTCCAGGAGATCGCGGTAGGACAGATGGTCCAATGTGTGACGGAGAAGATTGTTGGGTTTAGTCCCACATCGGATATTGGTGATGGGAAAGTACAACTTAAAAAGTGGAGACACCCCTCTCCCAGTCTCGGGGAGAGTCGGATAGGGCTCCAACAATTCCATCCCCTTAAATATGTTCTTTCGTAGGACTCATCGGGGATAAAAGTTATTAAATTGCCAACATTTGTTGCAACCGTTGAGTCATGGTTATTTGGAAAATGAGCATGATATGTTTTATTGGAAGAGTCACAAACAGGACAAATTAAGGTACAATCGATGTATCAGAAGTTAACAAATTAATCCTATTTATTCCAATGTATTTATTTGCAAGCTTATAATTGAAAATCAAAATTTTCGTGTGGTACTTGGAAAGAGATATTATCCTAACAAAAGATAACTTAGTGAAGGGGGTTGACAAGGCAGTCAAATTTTATTATGACCACGGAGACCATTGAACATTTTTATCAATTGCCTTTTACTAACTTTATTTGACGGATTGTTCTTATTGTGCTAGTTTTTATCGTTTGTATAGTCTTGTGCATACGAGAGGAGGATGGCCGTCTGGTCTTGGTCTCCGTAACAACTCACATTTTTTGTGGGCATAGCAACTTTTGTTTTGGTATGTATGATTTTGTCAAAACAATATTGTTTTTAACAATAAGAGTGTTTTCATTGCACATGGTATTTTTAGAGAACCACATAGGTTACAAGCTTGCAAAATGTACGACATCACACTGGAAAAAAATCCTTATGGTTAAAGAACAGATTTTTTTCAATCTAACTGAAGCTTCAGGCACCTCCACGACCACTTGATCCACGTCGAGATTCAAGCTCCAACCCTAAAAATATTTCGGTTTTGCTTAAACCCAGACGACTGGGCTCGCCGCCGCGGCCGCCGACGGGTGGGCCCGGCGCGCTCGCGTGCATGCCCAGTCGCCTGGGCTGGAGTCACGCCCAAAATATTTTACATAATCACTCTTACAACTTTCTCAAAAAAGCAATCCGGTTTTCTTCATTTCCTCCTCTCTCCTAAGCCGGCCACCACACGGTCTCGCTGCCACCGGCGACCACTGCCCCGCTGACACAAGACCACGGCGGCGCGGCTACCATGCACGGCCCAAGCACAAGCTCTGGAGTGGTCGCCGGTGGCGGTGTGACCGTGTGGTTGCCGGCTCGGTAGAGAGAAGGAGGAGGGAGAAAAACTTAATTGCTTCTTCAGAAAGTGACCGAGGTGTTTTTCCGAAATTACCATTTGAAGGATAATTTGGTTTGAGCAGGGAGCTAAACGGGGATCCGATGGTGATCACGAAGATACGCCTGATGGCGTCGGCATCGCCGAACGCTGAACGGTCGCTCTGAATCATCTGACGGCCGGCCCTGGTTGGCGTCGCACATGCATGGCTGTCGATCGATCCGTCCAAGTGCCGGAAGAAAGGCCGGCGAACCATGCATGATGAGGACGTACAACGAAACGGGAGGGCTCGTTTAATTGGCGCCGTTGCATGGCCACGTCGTCGTCGTCATCCGCCGCCGGCGAGTGGCGATGCGTTTTGGCGGTTGCTACCTAATGGTCAGCCGACGCTCTGTCGAGGCCGGCGGCATGCAACGCTGGACCACTGGAGACGCATATACGCATCGATTCAAGAACGGCCTAATTGCAAGTGGAACCGCGCGCTCAATGGTTGTCCATTACTCAATATGCCTGGGGCAAAGTATCAGCTCTGGCAGTGACCGGATATCGAAGGCCCAGGTCATTCGGGGCAGGTCCAATGTATTATTATCCTATTTTTTCTCATAATAATTTTCTCTCTTATATAATAATCACTACATTGGGGACACAATGTTGGATATATATACCAAATAGAAAACGAAAGAGAATAACATTGGCATGACGTCAAGAGCAGAAGGTCCGGCTCAAGAGTAGCATATGGCACCAATCTTGTACACAGGAGCGTGGCAGCCATGTCAAGGCTAGGCGCAGTGGCTCACTCCACGCATAAGTGACTACAGGAACACATCGATGGTCATTGGCCATTGGGCAGAGGTGAGTGGTTGTTGACAGGAACACATCATCGAATAGATATATGCTCATAAGACCGAGGCATTACAACAATCGCAAGGTGATTGTAGCTCAGTTAAGGGCGTGTGATCGCCGGTGGTATAGCCAACATGCAAGGGGCATGAGCCGGTCGGACAGGGGTGAGAGAGAAGGAAGAAGGATTCAAATACAAGGATCCAAATAAAGCATTGCCTTTTCTGCAAAAACACATGAGGGACTAGGAGAACACATGAATCTCATAGAACAATATGCCTGGAAGGCTGAAACGCATATAAGTTTAGAAAATCGCTCTCCACACATGAGAAATTGACACTTTTCTAACCATAGTATGGCATGTTGTTCATACAATTCAGGCGATCGACCATGATCCTAGCTTTCCGACTATAGCTGATCTAGATCCTGCAGCCCGAAATGAATCTTTCTACGGATGTACACATTCCCCGTGGAGCGTTCATGATTTTGGGATGAAATTGTATAGGTGTCGTTCATCATGTATGTATTCTATTCATGTTGCCCCACCGTATGGACCTATATATGGCTCGTACTGCTGGACTGCTGGTAGCTAGATTCCCACACCATACACAGTGCCACTGTACTCCATCAGAGTCTTGCATACTCCGGCAGTAAACTACAAGCGATGCAATGATAATCCAATTCCTTTGAATCATTTTTATTTCTCCTCTTACCTTCTTATGGTTTGAACTTTGAAGCCATTGTTTTAAGGAAAAATTCGATATATGCCACTGTAAAATGGCCGGATCTGAAATATGCCATTACTTAACCAAAAATCTGCTAAATGCCATTATAAAGTGTCATGTCTCTAAAATATGCCATTATGATGTTGTTAACATCTAATCTTTCCTTAATCTTTCTCCTTCCTCCCTAATCTTTCTCCTTCCTCCTTAATCCTTCTGCCCACTCTCCCTCAACTTCTCCTCGGCATGGCCGCCACCCCCTTCCCTTGGCTTCCCCGCCGCCGGCCACCTCTCCTCCTCCCTCACGCCGCCTCCCCCTCATGGCCTCCTCCCATGCTGTCGCCTCCCGTGCGCTGCCTCCCATGCGGCCTCCTCCCGCACTGCCGCCTCGGCCTTGCGCCGCCTGCCTGTGACCTCCACCTCTTGGGCGCTGCTCCTCTTGCCGTCTCTCCTCGCGTCGCCTCCTCCTCCTGCGCCGCCACCTCCCGACGCCGCCATTGCCTCCCTGCGCGACGACGCTGGCTTCACGCGTGGGGTTTCTGCTCTGGGCAGGGAAGCCGATGAGCGGGAGGGTGGCGGCGGCGGTGAGGAGAAGGGGCTACAGGGAGGAACCCGAGGAGAGGGAGAGAGGGAAGAAAGATTAGAGAGGAAGAAGAAGGATTAGGGAGGAAAGAGAAAGATTAAGGAAAGATTAGGTGTTAACAATGTCATAATGGCATATTTTAGAGAAATGACGCTCTGTAATGGCACGTAGCAGATTTTCAGTTAAGTAGTAGCATATCTCAGATCTAGTCATTTTACAGTAGTATATATCGAATTTCCCTTTTTTTAACGGTTTTCAATGGCCATCATCAATGACGTTATATAACTTAGAATGTCTCATACATTATTCACATCTCCTTTCCACTATCCATCTATATTTCTCTCTCTGCTGTTTTATCTGCTGCGATATTATAACGTCCTATGTTAAGACTTGTTGAGATGGCCTACCTCCTACGGACCAATTTTGTTTTTTTTTTTCGAGCTAAACGATTTGGCTTCGTAAAGTCATTTCTCGAATATTTTGGAGTCACTCGGGAGTTTTTAAAGTGGTAGGATCAAACGTTTCGGCTTCTAGTAGTCGCTTCTCGATCGAAACTTTGGAGCACGTTATTTCTTTTTTTAGGTAAATGCGGCATATCAATGATCAAGCAAGATCAGCACAAAGTACATCCCGGATACACTCTAGGGTTACATGACGAATGAGAAAACAGCTAGACCGCCCAGCAGAGCGAGCCAAAGTGTGAACCGCAACATTACACTGACGCTTAACATGCCTAAAAGAGCATTCTAAAAACAGGGTAGCTGAGGTTTTAATATTCTCGATCACAGTAGCCACCAAGGAACAATCTCTGGAGGTAGACCTCAGCCTCGAGATCACAGACATGCAATCTGACGCAAGGATACTCTTACCGTGCCCCTCCTCTAGAGCCATTGACAGTGCACGATGGATCGCCATCTCTTCAGCCATTTCAGGGGAGAAAACACCATTAAGCAGAGCACTGGAGGCCAGCACACAGCTACTAGAGGAGTCACGCATGACAATACCAATCCCCATCTTTTCCGAGCGAAAGATCGCCGCATCCGTATTGATGAAAATGGTACCTGCTGGCGGTGGACACCAATTTGAAGGAGTGGCATGGAGTTCACTCCTAGAGGTAGACTCCAAGTCAGAACCATGCTGCAAGAAATGATCCACAAAGGCAATAATCCTAGAAGCCAGCTGTTGCGGACGTAGAAACACGCCGTTGTTCTTAGCATCATTCCTAGCAACCCACAAATGCCAAAAGGAAATGGCAAGCACTGTGCTTTGAATGGCAGAGCCGCGTCGGAGAAAGTCCGCAATCCAAAAGCACATCTTGGTGAAACCTCTCAAGCCCAAGCCAAACTGAAAATGGTCTTTGATCACCTCCCAAACCGACCGAACAAAAGGACAAAAGAGGAACACATGGTCGATTGGTTCGTCTTTGGCGCAGAAAGGGCAGCCCTCAGTTGCCGGAATATGACGTTTTCGTAGTTGAAAGCTGGACGAAAGACAATCGAGCACCGCCCGCCAAAGATTAATCTTCATCTTCCCCTGTGCTTTGATCTTCCAGAGATCCGCCTACAGTTTGAGATTGTTGTGGAAGAGGGCAACCCCTTGCCATTAGAACTATGAGAACGGAGGAAGGCCTCTGTTTTTCGTAAGGTTGTAAGCTGAACGGACAGTATAGGAGCCCCTCTTATTCGCTGGCCAAGAAATGAAATCCTCCTCCCCATGCTGACTGATTGGGATTTTCAGGATCTCCCTGGCCACCTCCTCCTCGTCGAAGACCTCCAAAACCAAATCCCGGTCCCAGATGCGCCCCGACACCTCCATCAGGAAGTCGACGGTTGCAGCCGGAGGGATAGGGACCCGGGTGCAAAGCTGCTGGCAACGAAACCCCGGAATCCAGTTGTCGAGCAACACCCGCACTGATTTACCATTCCCCACTCCCCAGCGAATACCCTTGAGCAGCAGCTCTCTACCGAAGAGGATATTGCGCCAAGTAAACGAAGAGCCTCTAGGCTGAGAGGCAGACCAGTAGGAAGTGTTTGGGAAATACCTTCCTTTCAGGACCCGGGCACACAAGGAAGAAGGCTCAGTAAGGAGACGCCAACCCTGTTTACCTAGCATTGTTTGATTGAAGGTCGGAAAATCTCTGAAACTCATGCCCCCCAAGGACTTTGGAGTAGACAAACCATCCCACAAGAACCAATGAAGCTTCCTCTTCCCAGCATCAAAACCCCACCAGTGGTCTGCCACGATCTTCCGGATCTTTTCACAAATTGAGAGGGGAATCCGGAAACAGCTCATCACGTAAGTGGGAATAGCTTGAATGACTACCTTTAGAAGGACTTGTTTGCCGGCTCTGGACAGAGGTCGAGCAGTCCGGCCATTCACTCGCTTCCAAACTCTCTCTGGGAGAAAATTGAAACAATTGATCGCCGAGCACCAAATATCCGTCGGCAAACCTATGTAGGTGTCACTAAGGATTTCGGAGTACACAAGGAGGATCGATTTGACCTCCTCTTTGACAGCTTGCGGACACCCATTCCCAAAGAACACCGAGGATTTATTAAGATTGATTCTTTGTCCGGACGCACTGTAGTAGGTGTCCAAAGTTGCCTTCGAAGCACGCACACTTTTTCGATCACTTCGTGCAAAGAAAATACTATCGTCCGCAAAGAGCAAATGGGAGACCGACAGCCCTTGGCGGCCGTTCCTGATCCCAGTCAACGCACCCGAGGATTCCTTCAGATGTAACAAAGAGGAGAGACCCTTAGTGCAGAGTAGGAACAGATACGGGCTAATGGGGTCCCTCTAACAGAGCCCACGGGAAGGCGTCACAGGAGAGGTGAGCTCCCCATTGACACAGATGGAGTACCTTACCAAGGTAACACACCGCATAACCGCATCATTCCACTCTTGGGCAAATCCCAACTTTACCAGACAGATGGAGCACGTTATTTCTAGGTGTTCCATACGTGCTGATCTGAGCAGAATAACAACCGTGCAAATACGAACATGGTGCAAACTTGTCGAAGCGTGCGACTTGTTATGCAAAGATTAAGAGCAACAAGTTTATACTACTCCCTTCAGTTTCATAATACTTATCGTTTTATCTTTATTCTAAGTTAAAGTTTTAAAACTTTATCTATGAATTTTTTTTTAACTATTTGGATTGTGTACATAAAACCACATAGATAAATTCGTATTGAAAAATACTTTGACAATATTATATTTTTTGCACATTTTGTAGATAAATTTTATTACTAATTGATGATCAAAGTTGCATTTCGAAAACTATATCAATGTTTAAAACGATAAGTATTATGAAACTGAAGGGACTAATTAAGGCCCTGACTCCGTAGCTACCTTCTCAAAATTAGCATCCATTGGGTTAGAAAAATGTCAATCTTTCTACCTGTATTCGTGAGGACTCGGAACAACAGCACGTAGTAGGTAGTGATCCGGACGTGCATGTGTGGGAGCTGCAGAGATGGTTAATTAGCGATTGGAGTTCTTGCCCAATATCACATCGCGGCTGCGACTTCTCCTTTTCAATCTTCCTCTTCTCAGATGATCAGTCCTCTACACTACACTTCCTCGCACTATAGGAAACGAGAATACTGTGGTCGGCCAAAAATCTTTTGTCTGCGGCCAAAACATCGTCGATAATGTCTTTAGCTCTATGTTGGTGGTCAAAAG
The DNA here is from genome assembly GCA_036346415.1 of Raddia guianensis. NCBI lineage: Eukaryota > Viridiplantae > Streptophyta > Magnoliopsida > Poales > Poaceae > Raddia > Raddia guianensis. The sequence goes on along the minus strand of CM070543.1, from coordinate 21,416,285 downwards.
AGAGTCCGTCGACATTAAATAACAATGTGGTTGGCTGTAAAATGGCCGACCACACTAGTTACGCCAACTCGTCCGCCTTCAAGCAAATTTGAAATTTGGAGCCACTCAACTAAACTCTATCGGCAGCAAAATTTATGCCGTCGACATAGAGGCACCCAGCTCACGGCATCTTAACGACCTAACGAAACCACGTCAAGGCGGGCCCACATGGCAGACAAAAGACGTCTCTGACATGATGGGCCCACTTATGTCGTCGGCCACTGTTATGCCACCCATAAAAACCATAAAAAACCACAAAGTGTCCGGGGAGCCTTGGCGTCTGTGTGGGCGGGTTAAAAAAAGGCCATCCACAATACTTCATTTTGTGGTCGGGGATACCTCGGGCCAACGACATTTTTTATCCTTTCAAGGTGCATGCATGCGTCTGATCTGATGGACTTTGGTACTGTCATACTGTCAACCTTAATTAGCAGCAAGTCTTTTTCATGGAGATATATATATTAGCCGGCTAGCCGCTCATGCAAATTCTTAATGTCCAAATCACACCTGCCATTCCAAAACCAAAAAAAGAAAAGAAAAGAAAAGAACTTCTGTTTACACGCAGAGATGGAGCTTACCGGCAAGGCCCGCACTCAGCGTGTCTGGCTATCTGCTCGGATAGTTTTTTTTATTTGAAAGAGGGGTAGGAGAACTGCCGACCTATTTCATTGAAACAGGAGAAAATAAAAGAAAAACTCGCAAGCACGGGGGTACAACTACAGCGCAACGCTGCAACCCTGGTCAACGCCAGGACACCGCCGGCAACCACCGGGCCAGAATACATGCCTACAGAAGAGAATGCGGCGTAGCCGCTGCCACCTAGGCCAAAAGCCTTACAAGAGATGGAGAAAGAGATACAGGGGGAGGAAGAAGAGTAGACACCAGCCACAAACCGGCCACACAGAACACCAACAAACAAACGGCTAACGACGACAAAGAGAGACGAGCCAGCGACCACCCGCAGTGCCAGAGCGAACCACGACGCCTCCAACAAGATAAACGACGAAGAATCGCCGTTGTCACTGACCGCACGGGGCTTTCGCCCAACAAGGGAGCAACACATCGGTGCCTCCAGAAGGGAAACGACACTGGAAGCGCCGCCACCACCATCCCAACAAGAGCTGGGCAGGGCTTTCGTCCGAAACACTCAACCCTGACACCACACTGAGGGTAGTTGCATACACGCCCGCACGAAGCACGAACCGAGAGGCACAAAACACCATAGGTACTCGAGCCGAAGACCAATCTGTCCCCTGAAGCTGAACAAGGAAGAAGCCGCCACCGCCATCGTAGTCCTCACGGAGAGAGGGGAGGGTAGGATGTCGGCGAGCAGGACCTTGCCAGGCGAAGAGGACGCCGAGGCACAGGACTGAATGAGGAAGACGCCGCCACCACCATCGAGCACCACGAAGAGAGGAAGGGCTGGCTGGACGGCGATGAACGGGACCCCACTCGGATAGGGCCAAGGTGAAAGCGTCAAGGCCGAAGGGCAACCGAGCGCTGCACCAAGCCGAAGGTAGAGGTGTCTGTCGCGCCGCAACAGGCATCACTGTCCGGAGCCAGCCGGACTCCGCACTGGCGTGGCAACCAGACCGTCAATGCATCGCCGAAGCAAAACACCGTCAGAACGAAAGACAAAGGCATCAGAACCACGTGGCCACCAAAAGGACAGCCACCAAGGCGCCGGCAGGCCACCGATGCACTGTCCAACCAAGGCAACGCCAGAACAGGTGACCATGACGCCGAAACCGAAGGCATAAAGCTGCGGCGGCCACCAAGACTCCGGGGCACGCCCCTGGAGCTCACCAGCGCCGACCACGCCAGCGGTAGAGACCATGCTAGACCCGGGCCTCCTGCTGACGGATCTAGCCAGAACCATCGACGTGGACCCCCTCGAGCGGCCACTGTTGCTCAGGCCGAGCACCGCCACAGCAGGACGAGAGCCGGTCTTTAGGTGGGACGGAGCCGCCGGCGTAGAGGGAGGCCGGGAACACCCTCCACCGGCCGGCGATGCCGGTGAAGAGGAAGGCCGGGGAGACCTTCCAACGGGCAGATCCAAGAAGGAGGTTGCCACCGAGGAAAGGAGCGCGCCGGATCTGGGGGAAGGAGGGCGCTGCCGGCGAAGTGGGAAGTCGGGGAGACCCTCCACCGGCCAGATCTGGGGAGGAGAAGAGCCCTGGCTGCGCCGGCTGGCAGGGCTTTCCGCACCAACCGGGCGCCGTCGGCCGCCGCTGGCACGTAGGGAAAGAGGAGGGGAGGGGGCCGTGCGGGGCGGCGAGCGACACCGAGAGATCCCCGAGCGCGGGGAGCAACGCGGCGGCTGACATGGAAGGGGGCAGGAAGGTGGCCGATATGGAGAAAAAGCCATGCCGGCCGCGGAAGAAGACAATCGCCGCGCCGCTTGTGCCGTCAGGGGAGGTTTGGCGGAGACGATGGCGCTCGTGCCGGCGAGCACGCAGATCCCAAGGCCACGGCCGCGCGCGAATCCCGCGAGCGCGGCGGCGACGTCGCTGCCACCAAGGATCTCCAGGACATAGGGCCGCATCGCCGGTGCCGCCAGCCAGCGGCGGCGCTCGAGGAAGCCGGCGGCGGCAGCTCTGGATGGGCTGGTCGCCCCCGAGTCGCCCTAGATGAGGGCTTGGCTGCTCGGATAGTCGATAGCATTTAGAATCATTTACTTAGGGTGCCATATTCAAATTTGTCATTATTTTATCTTTTTTATAACTTTGAATATATAATAAATTTAATCTTCAAACTTTATACATAGATAGAGCTAGCAACTAATGAAGAATATCTATAACTTTTTTAGATTTTTTCATGACATTTGGTACACGGGGTTTACACGGAAACCCCTGTGTACACGTGGTTTACGCAGAAACCCCTTGTGTAAACCGGATATGTTGCCTACAAATAGTGCATTATATATAATTCTTTTAATCCAAATTCATATACTTATTTTGGTGAAGAGGTTGTTAATGTGCATATGAAATCTTTACCATACCCATTTTCTATCAAATTTGATGATCTGGATATTTCAAATAATTGGTGACACGCTCGCGTAAAATCGCCATTTGTATCAGTTCATAATAGGCATCATTGTTTGTTCTTGTCTTCTTGAACCCCGTCACAAACAAAATAGCACAAATGAGTAGTCAACATATGTGTCAACATATGTGTCCGTTTGTGCACTGATGCTCCGGACATCAGTGACGGTTCTAGCCACGAACCGATACTGATACTTCGAATTATCTGTGACAGTTTATGGCTAGAACCGACATAGAAGCCATGTGTAACCACTTTTGGTGGCTTCAGCGGCTTGTCAGATTATGTACAAAATGGTCTCGACATCACGGAATTCACAGATAATTCTAGCATACCAAATTTACAAACACACGTAAGCATTTCACATGCATCAATGTTTTATATGATCGATAGATGTGATTAGGCTAAATTATGTTTCAAATCCAGAGAGAGAGATTTTCAAATGCGGGTAGCAAAATAGTTCTGTGACTTCAGTCATGAGAAAAATAGTTCTGTGACTTCAGTCATGACTGATGACAAAACAGACAATACAAGATGATTTTATCAGGTTAAAATGAGAAAATGGAGCTGCAATTGATCTATAAGAAAAACAGTGAGTTTGTTCATCAACTAATCAGGCTATCATGAGAAAAATGGAGGCCGTAGTCTCCTTCTGTTTCACGTAACATCTGAGAAAGATCATTTTTATTGACGACGAAATATCCATTCTCGCCCAGTCCATAACCGCCCCCATCCGATATATCGTTGGTTTCATCATTGACGATATTGTCATCTTCTTCTACAATTTCATCTTCACCATGTCTTGTCTAACATGTGTAGCCATGTACAAAGCCCCTTTGAATCAAGTGTATGTGGACCTGATCTCTATTTGATTGCATGTTCTCATTCTTACAATTAAAGCATGGAAAAAAAACAAATTCTGTCCTTTTTTTCTCCTCTTGTGCTCATCGGCAATACTCAGGAAACAGGCCACACCTTCAATATTCTTCTTACTACAACGGTTTTGGTCGTACATCCATGCTTAGACCATCCATATTTAGAATCAAAATTTTAGTTATCCAGTAGTAATCCGATACCTAGAGCTAGTTATCCATTAGTTAGTTTTAGATTATTTATTATAAAAAAGTGTCGATTTGTTCCCTCAACTATGTCCGCTGGACCACTTTGATCTCTAAACCTCAATACCGGACTTGTGAGACCCCTCATGTAACAAAAAAGGACCAAATTAGTCCTTTGACCAGGTCAGTGGACGGTTTTAGTTTTTTTTTACTTCTGTTACATTCATATAGGATTTTTTTCTGACTTAATGGCCACATGGCATCCATACTTTCTCTCTCAAATCACTTTTTTTGGAGAGAGACTGAGAGATTTTTTTGGAAGAGTAGAGAGTAGAGGGGATTGATAATGAGGCAATGACATGGTAGTCCATCTGTGCTAAACTTGCACGTGTGGGTGCCACATTGGCAAGAAAACCCTAATACTGTTGTTTTGATCGGTGAAAGGATCGATCAAGCCCGGTTTTGCTACATGAGGGATTTCACAAGTCCGGTATTAAGGTTCATAGACCAAAGTGGTCTAGCAGACATAGCACTTTTTCTTTATTATATATAACTACACCATCATTCATTAATCATTTTTAAGCTGAGATAAAATAATTAATTATTAATATTAGATAGCATCACTAGTTAGCTACAATTAATTGTTTATATTAGTTAATATCAATGGTTAGTTCTAAATTATTTATTATAAATATTTATCGCAATATTAATTATTTATTTTTAAATATGAGATAATAAATTAATTAAATCAAAATATAGATAAAACACAATGTAAAATATAGCCGTATATCTTCATCCTAATACATATTAGCTCTCACATTCATGGGTTGTAAAATACAAATCCCTAAATACTAGAGACTAATTGGAATGAAAAAGTGTGGGGAGAAGAAGAAATACGGGAGAAGTATTTGGCAAAAGAGAGTCAATTATTAAAGATATATAGACTGAGATGCATCAGTAACGGTTCTTGGCACGAACCGTCACAGATAGTCTTAGGCTGTGTTTCTTTCGGCGGTTAGATTATAATCTGAAAAGGTTGTGATGTTTTTATAGAAGATTTAAAGAGCTAAAAAAATTATGAAAAAAAATATTTTTGAGATCTTTGAGACAAATTGTGCAAAGTTTCGAAAAAAATAACTATAAAATATTTCAAAATATAACCGGTACAAAAATGACAAATTTTAAGCTGCAGCTTATAATCTGATTATTATGCCGAAAGAAACACAGCCTTAAACCTCCAGCGTCAGTTTGTGGCTAGAATTGTCACCGATGGTTTTAACCTTGAACTGACACTGATAGTCCTGACCATCTATGACGGTTCGCAGCTAGAACCGGCACAGATGTAATAGTGACAGTTCTAGCCACAAACCAACACTGGTAGGTGAGCATATGTGACAATTCGTGGCTCGAATAGTCACAAATGTCCTGTTCTACAACTTATGAACCGACGCAGCTAACCTAATCTGTGTATGTTCATTATAAACCATCACCGATGCACTGACATATATGAGGTTTTTTTTGGTGTAGTGAAAATTAGGATATCTCATATATCCGTTGACACCCTTGCATCCATAGGCTTAACTCTTCGATTTTGCAAATTTTTTGGACATGTTTTGAACTTGGGATTTTCCTCCGATTTATATAGAAATTAAAGTGCATAACTTTCTGTTTTAAAATTAGGGCATGAAGAATTACGATTCTACGAAAAGATATACTGCAATGACAAAAAGTGTTAGAAGTATAAGTGAATTAGACATCTGTATACATTAGTTTATCGAAAACACTTGAGGCCGGTAGGCCGGCGCGTTCGGACGAGCGCTGGGAACGACACTATGCCAGCATGCAGGGTGGGTCCCACAACATTTTTTTTTCTTCTGGTGACCATATATTTTGACTGAGTGCTCTAATCCACAAACCATTTGCACCAACATGTTCCTCGTATTTTTACGAACAAAACAAGATATATGTTGCCATATAAATCTTCAAATTTACCTGAATAAACTTGGGTTTCGCCTACTGAAACTTGGATTTCACATTCATTAAACTTGCCGAACTGTCAAGTTTCATCAGGTTTAATGCAAGTTTCATCAAGTTTCAACATGTCTCATACAAGTTTCTTCATGTTTCATCAGGTCAATTCAAGTTTCAACAGGTTTCATCTAAGTTTCATCAGGTTACATCAAAATTTCATCCAAGTTTCATCAGATTTCATCAGCACACAACCAAGTTTCATCAGTACACGGCTAAGTTTCGCCAATATACATGTAAGTTTCATAAGTGCCTTCTCCTAGTTTCACATTAAAAAAAATTAAAAAGTGAAAAAATAAAAAAAATTAAAAGAATTTAAAATGGGTTGCTCTCGATTTTAGAAGAATTATGAAATTTATTCCATGCATTTTGAACACTGTTTGAATTTTGTACAAAAATCAGAAGTTTAATTGAAAAGTTGATCAACTGCACGGCTAACAAGCGCTAGATTCGATCACGCGACAGCGGTAATTTATGTCGGATCTTGTGCGTGCAGGCGATCCAACGGCCGACGCTGGTCGGCCTTGCTACGTCCGGACGGACGGACGTCCGACGCCTGGCGCTCGCCTTAGTTTATCCTTAATGGTGGACTCAAGTTCCGATTCTGCTAGACATAATAAAAATAACGAAAAGGCTTCTATCCGGCAGTCTGGACGCGTCGGATGCGTGTCGCGCGAGCGCGTGTGCAGTGACTGCTTTGTAGACTGTGGAGCGCACCGCGCGTGGTGCTCACTCTAACCTATGACGGGACCCATGTTTTTGGACTGACTGACGCCTCTGCTTCATTTCTTTTTTTTTTTGGCTTTTGACGCTGTCATTTTCCCCTGGCTCAATAGTGTATTCTGCTGCCCCAAGAGCGCCACTTTTTTCATCGCCGCTTTTATGTGGCTACTGCTCGTCGGCGAGCTCCCGGCGCCGGCGCCGCTCCCTCGCATAGGGGCTGTTATCTGTGTTCTCCATTCCTCGTGTTCTTCCTTTTCCATCTCACATCCCTCTATATCCCCATTCCCTTCTCTCTCTATCCTTCTCTCTAGTTTTAGGGCCAAATCTAGAGAACAAGAGAGAGAGAGAGAGAGAGAGAGGAGATGAATGCGTTAGATCCGAAGAAGAAGGAGGCTAGGAAGGAGATGAATCTTCATTTTCGCATGGAAACTCCAAGCATGTATGTATGAACTTGGGTTTTTTTGCTTTGTTTTCGCTCGGTTCGGCGAGCTTGGGGTAGAGGTTGCCGGATTTGGGCAAGAAGGAGACAAGGACGAGGCCCATCCCATATTTCTTTCACATGAAACCTGGGACTTGCCTTCTGAAACTTGGAGTAGCACGTCCCGAAACTTGAACTTTGTACTTTTGAAACCTAGGATTTTTCGTTTCAAACCTCTAGATCCCGCATGTTGAAACTTTGATTTTGCCTGACGAAACCCAAACCTTTCTCTGTTGTATCATATACTTTGCCCGCCGAAACTTGGGGATTTTTCATGATCGAAACTTTGCTCTGTACTATTGAAACTTAAGTTTGTCCATTGAAACTTGGATTTTGCCTACTGAAACTTGAATTTTGTACTATTGAAACTTAGTTCTTAATCTCGAGAAACTTTGTTAACTTTCAAGTTTCGTTGTCAGGTTGCCAGGTTTCATCAAGTTTCTGCGGTTATTTCTCAAGTTTCAGTAGGTATTTGCCAAGTTTCAGCGATGACATCATGCTGACATCATTGGTCCGGACATCCGATCCCTGGTGCTCGCCTAAAAATAAATAATTATTTTAAAAGCAGTCTAGACTTTTGGTTAACCGAATAAATATATATATGCAATGCCAATATGAGAGCGCTAGACTTGATATCATGCAATTAAAGTCAATTTGACGACTCATTGCACTGGTTAGAGATGTATGACTAAGTGGTAGGCTTCTCTGCGTGATATGTCATGGTCAGAAGAAGACTCATTGCACTGATTTGTATTTGTTTTCGGAAGATTATTCCGTTATGTTCTTTCTATATGTTAGAGGCCGCTGCGATCCTGTCATCTCATAGTCCGTCATCGATGCGATCCTACCATCTTATGGTCCGCCAGCGATCCGGCTCCTCTCAAGATCAATCAATTCAGCACCTGGCCTCCCAACTGAAGTCACAATCAAGGTTCAAATCCATTCAACCCAAAAAAATAGTCTGATGGATGATGACCACCACACCTTTTAAGTTGTGTTCCTCCATCACTGCTAACCGATGTGGGACTAAACCCAACACCATATGCACCAATTTCTCAAGAGACTTTTTTTGCGTAGAACACTTTAAATTTCATACCATTTACCACAAAACAACGAGATTTAATGATAGTGTCTCAGAACCCACGTATCATTAATATCAGTGTTCCACAACCGGTTTTGTAAGGAGCGAGCGGGCGTCTAACCTTAATTAGTTCGACAGGTAGGCGCCATGAGATCGAGAATTTGATGGGACTCCCACCGTTCCACCGGCCATGTGATGCATGTGGAACCGTCGGAAAAGCGCAGGGCCATACCACGACGTACGCGATCACACCGTCTTTCCTTTCTTCTGTTTATGAGAGGGCATGCATTGCAGAGGGCGATTTATTTAGTGTGAAGAAGCGATCGACGTACGTACGCGCGCACGCCGGGAGCGCTGTTGCAAGCGGCGACCGACCGTGCGATCTCCGGCGATCGTCTTGACACGCCCTGCGCGTGCGGCCCAACCTTCTCGTTGCCAATCGTTGGAGAGCCGTCGTGGACTGCTATGGCCGGAGCCTGCGCAGAGCCCACCCTGCAACGCCGCCACGTCGGCCACCACTTTCTCCCCCCTTTGCCGTGTCGCCTCAGCTGTTATGCGCCACCCTCCGTAGTGCTGCCGCATGTCATCCTAGCCGGAGCCCGACATACGCCGCCCTCGCCGGAGCTCACCTCCGCCGGGCCGAACTTGAATCACACCACGCTGCCTCGCTCAGAGCACCACCCCTCGCTGCCATGGACCGCTATCGCCGGAGCCCCAAGCTAGCTAGTGAGGTGGACGGAGGACGGTGATGGGAGAGAATGCCTCAACGCCGACGAGGCGACGACCTCCTCCGCGTCTCCCTCTTTCTTGCCAGACGGATGATGCTACCATCGTCCCCTCCCCCTTAACGTCAATCTTTTTAATGCGCTCAGCCGCTCTGTCCTAGTGCTACCCTGCTCTAGTGGTGTGGGAGTTGGGCCGTGCCGTGCCGGCTCGGCCCAGGCCCGTCGTGCCTCGGGCTAGTGCAAAACGGGCTGGCACGGCCCGGTCAGCACTTTGGGCCGTGTTAGGCCGGCACGGAGTGCAAAATCTAGGCCCGGCACGGCCCAAAAGCATGGCGGGCCGGCCCGAGCACGGCACAAGTAAGAAAACAGCTGGCAAAATGATTTTTTATAAATTGATATGTTGCTCAAATAAAAAAAGTTGTCTATACAAAAAAGATGTGTATCGAATTTATCTACAACTTTCATGTTCAACCCAAATTCATCCGAGCAGCATAAGACCTCGAAAATTATGAATTATTGAGGACGGTGCCGTCGGCCTGAAAGCAGGCAGCGACAGAAATATTGTTTATAAATTCATAAATTGCTCAAATGAAAAACTTGTCTACACAAAAAAGATGTGTCTCGACATTATCTACAACTTTTGTATTGAACATAAATTGATCTGAGCAACAGAATACCATACAAAATATAAAAAACTGACACGTGCCTCTATTCGGGCTGGCCGGCCCAAGCACGGCCCGTACAGTCAGGCCGGGCCAGGCAGCACACCATGCCTGGTTTTCAGGCCCGGCACACCATTTCGGGCCGTGCCGGCTCGGCCCATCAGAAATCGTGTCGTGCCGTGCCGTGGGCTTGAAAAATCGAGCCGTGCCCGTTCCAACCCACCAGGTCCGGCCCATTCTCCCAGCACTACCTTGCTCCAAGAACTCGTTGTCTGAGATAATAAGCCAGACCCGCTGATGAGGTCACTCAGGGACCCACCCTGCATGTTGGACCCCAATGTCGCTGCCGCTACCCTTGCTGGAGGGAGGGGGAGAGGAAGCAGGAGTTGGAGGAGGAGGCTGGCGTGAGAGATGAGGGAGAGGGAGAGATACTAACATGTGGGTCCATCCAATGTTAATGTTGACGTGGTGGTCATATCACAGTCCACACAAGAAAAAAATGGCACGTCGGCATCTAGTCAGCGAAAACCATTCTCAAACTCGATTTTGATTTGTCTTGGGACTATTTCGGCAATCAAGCCTGATTTTCAACCACATAGATAAATTTAGCGCAAACATAAAAATTAAGGAACCAAATCCACACGTTTTCCTCCCTTTAATTTGGATACTTTTGATCATCTTCGTGTTAATTAACTAGGATTTAGTAGCTGATACGGGAGCAGCAATTTGTTTTTTCTTCTTAAAGTTTTTTATTTCAAGGAATGACAGGAGTCTATCACCACTACAGGAAACGAAACTTTTGTGGTCGGCCAAAAAACATTTGTGGTCCGCCAAAACACCGACCACAATGTTTTCCGCTCCATGTCGACGGCAAAAAGAAAGTCCGACCACAAAAGTAACCAATGTGGTCGGCCAAAAAAAGGCCGACCACAATAGTCCTGGCTAGTCTCACGCCACCATGAAAATTTGAAATTTAGACAGCTCCTCTAAACATTATCGGCGGCACTGTTTATGCCGTCGACACAGAGGCATCCGGGTCACGGAAGCTTAACGGACTAACGAAACCACGTCAAGGCGGGCCCACAACGCAGACGTCTGAGATGGTCCTACCAACGTCGTCGGCCTTTTAAAATACCGACCACAAAAGTAACTTTTGTGGTCGGCCTGGAATTTGGCCAACCACAATACTCCATTTTCGTGGTCGGCATAACAACAGGCCGACCACAATACTAAACCTTTGTGGTCGGCAATTGCTTAGGCCGACCACAAAGACCCCCCTCCACCCCCGGCTCTAATTTCCGGCCGTCCCGCCCCTCGGTCGACACTGTCCTATTAGTCATCTGATGTTTTAGGTCATCGACGACACATTGTAATTTGTTTTCAAGCGTCTACATTGGCCTACATGCGTCGCATTTCCGTAACTTTGAGTTCGACCTTAAACGTTCGTGGACCGAAAGACGACGCTAAAGTCTCGGCAAGCAGGGAGAATGCGCCGACCGTGCAACTCATGGCGATATAGCCCCGTGGCTCGACTTTGGATGTGTTGGGAATGCCCTACAAGCTCACGTAGCGCATAGGACAGCGTAGATCGAGGGGCGGCCGTGTGTGACCGGTGAGCGGCCGAAGGGGGACGGGGGGTATTGTGGTCGGCCTGACGTGAAGCCGACCACAAAAGTGACTTTTGTGGTCGGCCTGGAATTTGGCCGACCACAATACTCCACTTTTGTGGTCGGCATAACACAAGGCCGACCACAATACTAAACCTTTGTGGTCGGCAATTGCTTAGGCCGACCACAAAGACCCCCCTCCACCCCCGGCTCTAATTTCCGGCCGTCCGCCCCTCGATTTACAACGCCCTATTAGTCATCGATGTTTTAGGTCATCGACGACACATTGTAATTTGTTTTCAAGCGTCTACATTGGCCTACATAAATCGCATTTCCGTAACTTTGAGTTCGACCTTAAACGCTCGTGGACCGAAGACGACGCTAAAGTCTCGACAGCGAGGAGAATGCGCCGACCGTGCAACTCATGGCGATATAGCCCGTGGCTCGACTTTGGATGTGTTGGGAATGCCCTAGAAGCTCACGTGGCGCATAGGACAACAGAGATCGAGGGTGGCCGTGTGTGGCGGTGGCGGCGAAGAAGGGGGGGGGGTATTGTGGTCGGCTCGAGTTATCCCACCACAAAAGTGATTTTTGTGGTCGGCCTTGAATTTGGCCGACCACACTACTCCACTTTTGTGGTCGGCATAACACAAGGCCGACCACAATACTAAACCTTTGTGGTCGGCAATTGCTTAGGCCAACCACAAAGACCCCCTCCACCCCGGCTCTAATTTCCTACCGTCCGCCCCTCGATCGACAACGCCCTATTAGTCATCGATGTTTTAGGTCATCGACGACACATTGTAATTTGTTTTCAAGCGTCTACATTGGCCTGCATGCGTCGCATTTCCGTAACTTTGAGTTCGACCTTAAACGTTCGTGGACCGAAAGACGACGCTAAAGTCTCGGCAAGCAGGGAGAAGGCGCCGACCGTGCAACTCATGGCGATATAGCCCCGTGGCTCGACTTTGGATGTGTTGGGAATGCCCTACAAGCTCACGTAGCGCATAGGACAGCGTAGATCGAGGGGCGGCCGTGTGTGACCGGTGAGCGGCCGAAGGGGGACGGGGGGTATTGTGGTCGGCCTGACGTGAAGCCGACCACAAAAGTGACTTTTGTGGTCGGCCTGGAATTTGGCCGACCACAATACTCCACTTTTGTGGTCGGCATAACACAAGGCCGACCACAATACTAAACCTTTGTGGTCGGCAATTGCTTAGGCCGACCACAAAGACCCCCCTCCACCCCCGGCTCTAATTTCCGGCCGTCCCGCCCCTCGGTCGACACTGTCCTATTAGTCATCTGATGTTTTAGGTCATCGACGACACATTGTAATTTGTTTTCAAGCGTCTACATTGGCCTACATGCGTCGCATTTCCGTAACTTTGAGTTCGACCTTAAACGTTCGTGGACCGAAAGACGACGCTAAAGTCTCGGCAAGCAGGGAGAATGCGCCGACCGTGCAACTCATGGCGATATAGCCCCGTGGCTCGACTTTGGATGTGTTGGGAATGCCCTACAAGCTCACGTAGCGCATAGGACAGCGTAGATCGAGGGGTGGCCGTGTGTGGCCGGTGAGCGGCCGAAGGGGTCGGGTATTGTGGTCGACTCGAGTTATGCCGACCACAAAAGTGACTTTTGTGGTCGGCCTGGAATTTGGCCGACCACACTACTCCACTTTTGTGGTCGGCATAACACAAGGCCGACCACAATATTAAACCTTTGTGGTCGGCAATTGCTTAGGCCGACCACAAAGACCCCCCTCCACCCCCGGCTCTAATTTCCGGCCGTCCCGCCCCTCGGTCGACACTGTCCTATTAGTCATCTGATGTTTTAGGTCATCGACGACACATTGTAATTTGTTTTCAAGCGTCTACATTGGCCTACATGCGTCGCATTTCCGTAACTTTGAGTTCGACCTTAAACGTTCGTGGACCGAAAGACGACGCTAAAGTCTCGGCAAGCAGGGAGAATGCGCCGACCGTGCAACTCATGGCGATATAGCCCCGTGGCTCGACTTTGGATGTGTTGGGAATGCCCTAGAAGCTCACGTAGCGCATAGGACAGCGTAGATCGAGGGGTGGCCGTGTGTGGCCGGTGAGCGGCCGAAGGGGGCCGGGGGGGTATTGTGGTCGGCCTGGAGTTATGCCGACCACAAAAGTGACTTTTGTGGTCGGCCTGGAATTTGGCCGACCACACTACTCCACTTTTGTGGTCGGCATAACACAAGGCCGACCACAATACTAAACCTTTGTGGTCGGCAATTGCTTAGGCCGACCACAAAGACCCCCCTCCACCCCCGGCTCTAATTTCCGGCCGTCCCGCCCCTCGGTCGACACTGTCCTATTAGTCATCTGATGTTTTAGGTCATCGACGACACATTGTAATTTGTTTTCAAGCGTCTACATTGGCCTACATGCGTCGCATTTCCGTAACTTTGAGTTCGACCTTAAACGTTCGTGGACCGAAAGACGACGCTAAAGTCTCGGCAAGCAGGGAGAATGCGCCGACCGTGCAACTCATGGCGATATAGCCCCGTGGCTCGACTTTGGATGTGTTGGGAATGCCCTAGAAGCTCACGTGGCGCATAGGACAACAGAGATCGAGGGTGGCCGTGTGTGGCGGTGGCGGCGAAGGGGCGAGGGGTATTGTGGTCGGCTCGAGTTATGCCGACCACAAAAGTGACTTTTGTGGTCGGCTTGGAATTTGGCCGACCACAATACTCCACTTTTGTGGTCGGCATAACACAAGGCCGACCACAATACTAAACCTTTGTGGTCGGCAATTGCTTAGGCCGACCACAAAGACCCCCCTCCACCCCTGGCTCTAATTTCCGGCCGTCCCGCCCCTCGGTCGACACTGTCCTATTCGTCATCTGATGTTTTAGGTCATCGACGACACATTGTAATTTGTTTTCAAGCGTCTACATTGGCCTGCATGCGTCGCATTTCCGTAACTTTGAGTTCGACCTTAAACGTTCGTGGACCGAAAGACGACGCTAAAGTCTCGGCAAGCAGGGAGAATGCGCCGACCGTGCAACTCATGGCGATATAGCCCCGTGGCTCGACTTTGGATGTGTTGGGAATGCCCTACAAGCTCACGTAGCGCATAGGACAGCGTAGATCGAGGGGCGGCCGTGTGTGGCCGGTGAGCTGCCGAAGGGGGACGGGGGGTATTGTGGTCGGCCTGACGTGAAGCCGACCACAAAGTGATTTTTGTGGTCGGCCCGAATTTGGCCGACCACAAGACTCCACTTTTGTGGTCGGCATATCACCAGCCGACCATAATCTGGCTCCTTTGTGGTTGGCTAAACGGCCGACCACAAAAGTACCCATTTCTTTTGAAATTTTGGAGCGCGTTTTAAGTCATCTTTAGGTTAGTGTTTCTTCCTATCTCTCTCTCTCTTACACTCACAGAGCCTCCACGCGGCGCCTCGCCGCCGCCACCCCAACGCCGCCGCCTCCACGCCGGCGCGCCCTCCACGCCGCCGCCCCACGCCCGCCGAGCCCGCCCACGCCGCCTCGCCCACGACGCCGCCGCCCCTCTGCCGCCGCCGCCCCCACGCCGCTCCTCGCGCCTCCGCTGAGCCCGTGCCGCCGCCGCCCCCCCACGCCGCCACGCCACTCCACGCGCCGCCCCCTGCGCCTCCGCCGAGCCTGCCCACGCCGCCGCCCCTCCACGCAGCTCGCTCCTCCACGCCGCGCGCCTCCACACTCTCCACCTGCGCGCCTCCTGGCGTTTCCACGCTGCCGTCCCTGCGCACGCAGCCCCGCCGCACGCCGCCGCCGCCCTCCACGCCGCCCCCGCACGCCGCCTTTTCCACGCCTCCCCCAGACGCCTCCGCTGCCTTCCACGCCGCTCGTCCCGCCGCCGCCGCCGCCCCCCGCCGCCCTTTCCACGCTGCCCCTTCTTTCACGCTGCCGCGCCGCTTCGCCACGCCGCCGCTCCAAGCCGCCGCCGCAAGCTGCCAAGCGCCGCCCGCCGCCGCCGCCTGCCGCCGCCGCTTTCCACGCCTCGCCGCTTTCCACGCCGCGCGCCGCGCGCCGCGCACGCCGCCGCCGCCCGCCCGCCGCGCCTCCACGCCTCCGCCTCGCCCCCCCACGCCCGCGCCGCCCCTGCGCCTTGCCTCCACGCCGCGCGCCCGCCCCACCACGCGCCCTCCACGCCTCCGTCTCGCCCCTCCACGCCGCCGCCCCTCCACGCCGTCTCGCCCCTGCACGCAGTACGTATGTCGCTTCTCCTTATTTGCGTGGAGTATTACATTTGTGCATGGCTTGTGATGAACCAAAAATTTGTTGGTAGGAGGAACAACGGTGCTTGCAGTTCAAGGTGTAGGGCTGCATTTGCAACTCTTGTGCTTAATCCTATTGTCTTGTATGTCCTGAATATGTCCTAAGGAAGCTCCTGAAGGTGATCTTGAAAGTGCAATGCTCCTCAATTTGCAGCTTGTGATTTTGGTGCTTGTTTAATTTGTACTTGATAGTCAAATAAAATTTAGTGATTGAAATTTAAACTTGGCATCTTCAACCATCACTATCTATAACGGTGCTCATGGAAAATAGGCTGTACAATTTGTCATATGGACTGGACACTGATTTTAAATCCAATTGCCCAACTCCATATAAGCATTTCTGCTATTTGAATGAATGTATCAGTTATGAGGACTGCATGTCATTTTATTAGTAAATAGCAAATGAGTAATTAGTAAATATGCCTAATTGGTGTGTAATTAGTAAATATGCCTAATTGGAAAATAGGCTGTTTAATTTATAGAATTAGCAACTAGCAAATGAGTATTTTCGTAAACTTGGAGTATGTCACAAACTTCAAACTTGCAATTAGTGAGTTAATACCTATTCATTCCGTTTGTGAAATGCATTTCATTTGTGTCGTTAACCGAGCCAGCGTCAAACCCGTTCGGGGCCAATGCATATTTTCGTAAAGAACTCGGACGGTGATTCGTTGTGTTCTATTACGAAAGGTGTTGCGGTCCCGAACTGTCCACGTTTTGGACAGCCCACGGATGTGCATTTGAGTGCGGTGCTCGTGGCATGGCAGTGTATGGGTTGGAATTCCGACGGCATAACCCTGACGTTCTTCTAGTGCAAAACATAAGCGGTACGCCGTACCCGTCGTTGCACTAGGGGAGCTGCGGGTTATGTTTGCCGAATTTCACCGTGCACTCTCATGTTCGTAGTACCGCACTCAAATGCACATCCGTGGGTGGGTAAGCCCTCCTATTTAGCTAGTATTAAGCCGTCTAAACCTAAATTTTGAATGCATGCATGGACGTTAAGTAGCAAGCAATGGATGATCGGCGTTGGATGTACGATGGCTGGATGAAGTCTGGACGGCACACGGAAGAGTGGTTCGAAAAGGCAACAGCCTTCGTGGAAGATGCATTCAGAAAATTACCCAACCCTAACGCAGCGGTCGTGTGGTGTCCCAGTGTCCTGCATGCTCAAACACCGAGAAGAGGACCAAAAGGGATATTAGTGAACACCTCTGTAGGCATGGTTTTAAGCCAAATTATTTTGTATGGATAGCTCATGGTGAGAGAAAGCGACCGGCGGCTGTGTGTAGCCCTGTGGATTTTTGTGAGGGTTATGATGAAGTCGAAGTCGATGATTGGAGGAGCTCCCCAATGATGTGGCTCGAGCTTACGATCTCTCCCGAGGAAGAGTCGAGCCACTTGGCCAACAATTCGAGATGCTACTTGATTACGCTAAGTTGCCGCCGCATGAGTACACCGATATGACCGTGTTCTCTGCCGTCGCGCCTAATGGCGATGAAGACCAAATACAACCTATCGACAAATTGTTTCAATGACCTTTGCAAACCGTTGGATAGCCCGCTCGAGTGGACATAGGATGACCGCAAAAGCTGATGAAGTCAAAGAAACTTCTCGGCGTGTTAGGTATGCTTGGGCGAGAGGATAGACTATTGCCCAAATTTCTGCATGCTTTATTGGAAGACCGATTCAGTATGACTCATTGTAAGCATTGTGATGAGAGTCGGTACGTGGAAGTTAAAGGACGAGATGGTAAACTGAGACAGACGAAGGTGGCCATAAAAACCTTTCGTTTCTTTTCAATAACTCAACGCCTGCAACGTTTTTACATGTCTAAGTCCACGGCACGACACATGAGATGGCACAAAGAGGGCAAACGACGAAAGGAGGGCGTGATGATTCATCCATCAGATGCAGAAGCCTGGAAGCACTTCGATCAACAACACCCTGACTTTGCCATTGAGCCTAGAAATGTGCGAATCGGACTCTCCACCGACGGGTTCACGCCTTTCAATATGACCACCCAACCGTACTCGTGCTGGCCTGTTTTTGCTATCCCGTACAACTTGCCACCTCAAATCTGTATGAAAGAGGAGTACATGTTCCTTTCGGTTATCATACCTGGGCCTAAGTCTCCTAGAAAAAATTTAGACCTATTTATGAAACCACTGGTAGAAGAGCTAACCGACCTGTGGAACAAAGGAGTTTTGACATATGATAGCTATAAGGGACAGAACTTTAGGATGCGTGCCGCATATCTATGGTCCATACACGATTTTCTGGCATATGGCATGTTCTCAGGGTGGAGCACACATGGAAAGTTGTCATGCCCAAAATGCCTGTGTAACACTGATGCATTCACGCTGAAAAAAGGTGGTAAGGCTTGTTGGTTTGATTGTCACCGTTATTTTCTGGAGCCGAACCATCCATTTAGGAAGAAAAGAAATGCATTTCGTAAAGGTACGACTGTGACGAAGAAAGGGCCACCAGAACGGTTTCAAGTGCAAGACATAATCGAATGGCATGACAATCTCAAGGAGAAAGGGTACGACACAAACTATGAAAAGGAGCATCATTGGACTCATAAGTGCAGCATTTACAACCTTCCATATGCAACAGATCTGAAGCAGCCTCACAATCTCGATCTGATGCACCAAGAGAAAACATGTGCGAAGCAGTCGTGAACACAAACTGGGACATCCCACAAAAGACTAGAGATAACAAAAATGCTCGAGAGGACTGTGCTTTGATATGTAATCGGCCAGACATGAACCTCGACGAGAATGGGTCTAAGCCTAGGGCAAAGTACTGTCTTACGCGTGGGCAAATAAGACATATTTTACTTTGGATTAAGGAAAAGGTTAAATTCCCAGATGGGTATGCGGCGAGCATTTGTCATACCGTTAGTATAGAGCAATGCAAGTTAAATGGAATGAAAGATCACGACTACAAAGTTTTCATAGAGCGTCTGTTTCCGGCCGTATGGCGTGGATATGTTGACGATGCTATTTGGATCACATTGTCAGAGCTTAGCTTCTTTTATCGAGAGCTGTGTGCAAAAGAGCTATCCACATCGAGGATGGAGGAATTGGAGAAGGAGATTATTGTGCTCGTGACAAAGCTCGAGAAGATTTATGTTCCTGGTTTTTTCAACTGCATGCAACATTTACTAGTGCATCTGCCATATGAAGCTAAAGTCGGGGCCAAAGACAATCTGGTGGATGTATCTGTGGAACGTATGATGAAAAGTCTTAGAGCGAAGGTGAAAAACAAAGCACGAGTCGAAGGAAGTATTGCCGAAGCTTGGCTGACTCAGGAGATCGCGTACTTCATGGATAAGTACTTTGCGACGAAGAACAAGGTTCATGTCTCACAGCCAATGTATAAGAAGGCACGTCGTAGAATTACTTCCACTCTTGAGGAATTTCTTGACCAAGCTGGATGCAATGTTGGTAAAAGCACCACACGTGACTTGGATGTTGAGGAAAAAATTGTGATTCAGTTATACGTGTACGACAACATGGAAGAAGTGAAGGTGTACATCGAGTAAGTTAGTAAATGTCTTAACTAAATTATAAATATATACTTTTGCTATAAATAATTGAAGAAAATATTGTAGTCAATTCATTCAAGAAGAGTGGAGAAGACCGGTGATCCTTGAGCGAACAAATTATGAAACCCGAACGACGAGGTGGCGGACAAAACCGTCCAACTTTCTAACTTGTTTCCATTACTACGTAAGTTTCTTCCTCTTATATAAGGTAAAGTTTCATTAGCATTTCAAATCCTTAAAGAATCTTGTCGCGCATGATTGTGCGAAGTCAAAAACATTCCAACAGTGCTGTGATCTCCGACAAATGTCACGTGGGTGCGGTAGTAGAATTAAGGTGCATGGATGCTATGATTGCCATGGTTATCGATTTCGTCCGAAGCGGCTGAGGCTGCTCGTCCAAATACAACTACGGTAAATAGCGGCGTCGTGAGTTATGTCACAGACGACCTTGGTGGTCCAGACATAGAATATTATGGAATCATTAAGGAGATTATAGAAATATCTTACGAAGGCAACAACGATCTCTCGCTAGTGCTATTTCGGTGCAGATGGTTTGATCCTGAAAGTGGGGTGCGGACTACTCCCGAACTTGGACTAGTTGAGATCAATCATAAGAAATCAGATCGAAAGCCCGACGTGTTCATTCTCCCGAACAGGTTGGTGGTGTTTTATCTGCCATACGCTCACCTGGATTACAAAAATTGATGGATTGTTCATAAATGTCATCCTGTTGGTGGATTGCCCGGCCTCACGGAAGAAGATTACGAGCCTCGTCTAGACATAGAGCCATTCCAAGAAAAAATTTAACAGGAGAGCTACATGTCGATATTGGTGATGTTCAAGAGATATCAGAAGAAGAAAACGAAGAGGAGGAAGAGGAAGAGGAAGAAAACGAGGAGGAAGAAGAAGAGGAAGAGGAAGAGGAAGAAAACGAGGACGAAGATGAGGAAGAAGAAGCTGAAGATTTTTAAGCTATTCAAATCTATAGGTTTATACTTATATATATCTAATTTCTTTCATTTAAGATATTTATTTATTTTATATTATTTGATTTCATTCGATTCATATACTTCTAATTCATGTTATTTAGTTCGATTTTTGCAGGATGACTGGATCTTTGAAGAGGTTGGCTAAAAGGGCCCGGAAGGTCTGGGGAAAGGGGGGCAGGCGTAGTGCACCA
Organism: Raddia guianensis; assembly: GCA_036346415.1. Lineage (NCBI taxonomy): Eukaryota > Viridiplantae > Streptophyta > Magnoliopsida > Poales > Poaceae > Raddia > Raddia guianensis. The sequence goes on along the minus strand of CM070543.1, from coordinate 21,395,818 downwards.
GAGCACCAGGACGACGAGGTGGTGGCCATCGACCCCCAGTTGGACCAGGGCGACGAGGTGGTGGCCACCGACCCCCAGTTGGGGGAGGGCGACGAGGTGGTGGCCACCGACCCCGAGGTGGTGGCCCTCCACTCCCAGGTGGTGGCCCCCCACTCCCAGGTGGGATCCGTGGAGGCCGACGATGAGGGAGAGGGTGGGGCCGATGACTACGAGTGGGCGGGGGCGTTGCAGGGCTACGAGGAGGAGTTTGAGGTGGAGGAGACCGACGAGGACGAGGGAGGGGAGGAGGTCTACGAGGAGGATTGGAGGAGGATTTCGGACTGGCAAGCTGATGTGGAAGAGGAGGAGGGGGACGACAACTGGGAGCCACCCTCGTCCTCTAGAGCTGAGTCCTCCTCGAGCTCCAAGAGAGGTCGCGGGCGCAATAAATTACAAAAAGCCCCCGTAGATCCAAGCGAGAGGATAGTGGTACAGGTTGCCACCGGTGAGAGGTGTTGATAACTACTTTTTCTCGAGCTGATTCTCGATGTCTCTTATTGCTAACCACAAACTTGATAAATACTTTTTGAATTTGATCTGCGGGGGCTTGGTTTGCGTCAACAAGGGTCCGCAGGCAGACGGGCCACTTGTTAGGGTGTTGCTCAAACAGCTCTACCCCGGCGGGTAGGCAAGGGCGATGATCGACGCCCGGCGCTCAATTGAGCGACTACTCGCTCGTGGAGGGCGATGAGGAGGAAGTATCGCCGATCATGTCATCAACGAGTTACAGGTAACATTCCGATTTCATTTATTTATGGTTTTGTGTTTATAGCTTTATGAATTTGGTCATGTGTTCCTTTCATTTCGGAGAGATATCGGCTTTTTCCGGGCAACCCAGAGGACTCTGAGCTTGCCGCCATGTGCTCGACACAATGGCGACAAGGAAGGTTAGGGACGCCATCAGGCTGTCTCGTTTGGATGCGGTGTTGAAGCACCACGGCAAAAGGGGGATTAGAAAGATGTCGAGGGCAAGGGCAGCTCTAGAGTATCTAAAGGCTCAAGAGTACAAACCTTGGTGTCCTGACTGGATGGATAAATGTCCACGCGCCTGGAGAGACCTCTGCCGGATGTGGGCCTCTAAGGACTGGATTGAGAGGTCAAAGAGGAATAGAGGCAATAGGGATTCTAACCCCGACATCTGCGCCACCTACCTAGGAGGACGAGGCATGGGTCACGTCGCACGGGATATCGTAAGTCCACTTATCTTTTATAATTCCAATTAACTTTATGGTCATTTCATATTGCATATTAACCTACAGGAGTCGGAGACGGGACTTGAGCCCTCTGGGTTCACCTTGTGGAGGGTTGCACACACGCCCCGTGTCCATCCTGACGGCACACAGTCACTGATGCCACCGGCTGCGCATGAGAAGCTTGTAAGTGACTAGCTCTTTTCTCTTCTCTACACCATTTCGATCGTTTTCAAACTAATCTACTTGATATCTCATTTGTTCGTAGGACATATATACAACAGCCATGAAAGAGAAGCACGGTGTCGACTGTGACCCCATCGACATGCCGGTCGACCCTGTGGTCATATACGATCAGTTCAGTGGGAGGAGTCACGGTAGATACGGCTTCATGGACTCCGTAGTGCCGTCCGACTCCTACAAGGCTGATATCAGAGCACGTCGACATCAGGCCTCCTCTTCCTCCCGAGCCCAGCTAGAAGCCCAGAACAAGCTTATCGCGGAGATGCAGCAACAGAGGTTGGCGGATGAGCAGCGTTAGCGGCGGAGCGAGAGGAAAACAACAGAGGTGGCAAAGCGGAGCGAGAGGAGAACACTAGGCGGATGCAGGCCATCCAGGATCAGAACCTCTTCATGATGCAAGATATACAATGTAATTATGATCGTATATGTAGTTAGGTTGTTCTTAATAATTTTCAACGCTAACATATAATATCCGCAGCTTTCCAGGAGCGGGACCTCGCCACCGCAGTCGCCTTCACGCAGACCTCCGAGGGGCCCGACGACACAAGTCGGCACTCTTCCCCCATTTGTGCCGCCAGCATCTTTTCCCATGCTCCAATTTGCCTCTGCACCGGCGCCTTCTCCGGGGGTAAAGTTTTTCTCTAGTTTATATAACATTTTCAAATAATCACACAAATGCATAACAGTTATGAAAATTACGGTTTCATCTAATCTTTCAGGTTTACGGTTCAATACGCCAAATTTCAATGACAAATGCTCATGGAGGTGATTCTAGTGCCATAAGATCGATCGAGGAGCAATTAAATCGAGGACATGTTTACCGATCCATTCGCAGGTTCGAATCCTTAGACGTGTTTAGTCGATGAAATTGTGAGCTAGACGATGCGATCGATCGATGATGAACTTGTGAGCTAGACGATGCGATCGATAATGTGAGTTTTTGGATAATTTGTAATGATAATGCACTTTTGTTATTGATATTGTGATCTGTGATTGTGATTGTGGTTTGTATTCGTCTATGATTGTGATTGATAAATGCGGTCGCTATATTGTGATTGTTATGGGGAATTGGGAATGTAAACTGTCGGGAATACAGTTTTTTGCAGGTCAAAATTGAGATTTTTTAAAAAATTACCAGCAATTTTTATTGCCGGCACATTGTCAATGTCGTCGGCATATCTCCAGGCCGACCACAAAAGTCCTGAGTATTGTCGTCGGCATATAAAGGCCGACCACAAAAGTCCTTAGTATTATCGTCGGCATATCTAAAGACCGACCACAAAAGTCTAAGTATTGTCGTCGGCATATCTAAAGGCCGACCACAAAAGTGCTGAGCATTGTCGTCGGCATATCTTAAGGCCGACCACAAAAGTCCCGACCATTGTCGTCAGCATATCTTTAGGCCGACCACAAAAGTCCTGAGCATTGTCGTCGGCATATATAAAGGCCGACCACAAAAGTCTAAGAAATGTCGTCGGCATCATATAGGCCGACCACAAAAGTGTAGTATTGTCGTCGGACTTCGGAAATGCCGACCACAAAAGAGCAGCATTGTGGTCGGTCTTATAGTCTTGCCGACCACAAAAGTTAGCATTGTGGTCGGCCTTTAGTTTAGCCGACCACAAAAGTCTGCAACGTGGCGTCATCACCTTGTCCGTGGGACCCACATGGCAGAGCGCCGTCACTGAGCCTGTGCTGTTTGGGTATACTTTTATGGTCGGCCTGTATGATGGCCGACCACAAAAATCTCTCCTGAGAGCTCTGCCCAGGAGCCACTTTTGTGGTCGGTTTTTTGTTAGGCCGACCACAAAAGTGACTTTTGTCGTCGACTCATTGTCGTCGAACTTTTGTCGTCGGCTGTCCGACGACAAAAACTTTTGTCGTCGGTATTTGGACTTTGCCGACCACAAAAGGTCTCATTTCCTGTAGTGCACATATAGAAGAAACATGCTAGATATGCAATGTTTGAAGTGATAGTCTTATTTGTTTAGAAAACGAACTCGATGGTTCAGTCTAGTTTGTTAATTATAAAGCAACTTCTAAATGCTCATAAAAATAATATAAAAAGCGGACCAAATCCGAGAAACAGATTCAAATTTATCTTAATATTCAGCTCACTTCAGTTTTGTCAGTTTATTCATTCAACTTAACCACTCGAAACAATTGCTCTTAAAATTACATGTATGTCAATAAAAAGGAAGAGAAAAAATGTTGTACACTCTTCCAATCCAGGACATTTAATCGGAGCACTTCCGGCAAATTTTTTGTGCCCATCACTTCCGAAAGTTGTAAGTTATCTTATTTGTTTGAACGAATAAATTAGATAGTACATCTATAGAGTGCTCGGAGTGCAAAAAGGAAATTTGCACGTCTCTTCGTGCCTTTGGCGTTCGATGTAGCTTTAGCTCTTAAGGTGTCTCACCTTATCTTATTTTATTTTATCTTTTTATTTTAAACTTTGTTGATGTAAACATAAGTTAAAACAAGATGAAAAAAAGACACCTAAGGTTCTTTTTTTGAAACAAAGGGCAGAAGAGTTGCCTTGTATTAATTAAAAAGTGCGTAGAATTACAGCGTGGGGGAGATCAGGCCTCCCCTATGGGCCTCAAAAAGATGTTAGCTAATTACAAAAGAAGCCCCCACGGCCACCCAGGGCCGCAGGTGATGATAAGGAAACTGAGGAAAATCGAGGAGGGTTTCTCCTCCTGGCAGTGGCGGATCCAGCCCAGTTAACAAGCCCAGGCAATCCTAGAAGCCCAGGCAATCCTGGGTGCTAAGCAGCCTAGATAATGGCCGGATAATGGGCCCAGATAATGCAGCCTAGCTAAGAAGCCTGGAGAAGGGGGGACCACCCGTGTACCGCCTGCTTTGCTGAGTCTTGGATCCGCCCCTGCCTCCTGGTTGAAAATGTGATTGTTTCGCTTGATCCAAAGGTGCCAGATGATTACATGTGAAAATCAAAGTTACATGGAACAGAACGCTTTATTACATTGTTATCAAAGTTGATTTTTTTAAAAGAGAGAAAAGGTGACATAAATGACATCTCATTAATAAAAAAAAATCACATGTGAAAAAACAACCTAAACAAATAACGAAAAAATAACGGTCAACCCATCATTTAATAGTATTAAAATGGTTTTTTTTCTAATGGTCTATCAAGCAAATATAAACAAGTTCAAGAGACCGAAAAAATAAATTTTTATTTTGGATGACTTCGCTACAAGTTTGGGGGGGCGGGCAATAACGTAGTTTTCTCTAAAAACTTGTGCCACAATTTTGCTTCAATGGACTCTGGAGCTCTATTAATTTAGCAGGAGACCGCTTTCAGCTATTAAATGATGTCTGCCGTTGGATGGATGAAGTGCGACGGTTCATGACTTCATGCCGTCAGGGCAACGCTCGCGGAAGGTGACTTTGTTGCGATCTGGCGCCCTAATTCTGTGCGTGCAAGCTTAATTAAGGTGCTGCATATATAATTGGAAGCCAGTAATCCCTTCCATGATTAAAGAATAATCTGCCCTGTCAAATCTTAAGAGCATATGTAATGTAATTGGACGGGTGATAAGAAGATTAGTGTTTCTCTTCGCCGAGAGAGAGGAGCAGCCAGCGTTGCTTCTGGTTCCTGGGTAAGAAGAGACGCACGGATACTCGATCGTGCTTGGAATAGTTGTAATTGATGCGTATATCAAAACAAGGACGCCAGGACGGTACAGCAACCGCTGCGTTTTTAGGAAAAAAAAAAATACAGGGCTACCGCTGCATAACTGTTGGAAAATATAGGTCGGTTGTCCGTCTTTTATTTTTCATTATGTTAGGTTTTTCTGTAAGCTTTTCACTGCATACAACTTAATATGATATCAAAACCAGTGGTGGTCGGAGGTAATTCTTCAGGTCGGTCCAGCTACCGGGACCTTGTCCCTAGTATCTGCGACCCTGTGGTTCCTTTGGATAGAGCGCAACAACCGGATCTTTCGTAAGATAGACCCGCCCAGAGACATACTCTTTCATAACCTGCTTGACGAATGTTAGAATAATTATGGGGTTGGCCCATTTAATTATTTTAATAGAAATTCCAAGAGACCCATTTAATACTAAACCGTTCGGAAAATTGGGAGAAGAATATCTCAACTTAAATAGATGGATTGTGGTTCTCCCAATTAGAAAAGTGAGAAAAGAGAGCCGAGGTGTGGCGTGGGCGTGGGCGTGGGCGTGGGCGTGACGTGTCGAGCACGGGCGAGCTCTCCCCGAGCCGGGCGACCTCTTCTCGGGCACGGACGAGCTCTCTCCGAGCCGGGCGAGCTCTCCTCGAGCACGGGCGATCTCTCCTCGAGCACGGGCGACCTCACCCTGAGCACGGGCGACCTCTCCCCGTAACCGACGACTTAATGGCTGGTATAATGACGTCCGTTACGTAACGGACGACTTAATGGCCAGATGTAATGACGTCCGTTACTAGTGCTTGATGGTGTCCAGGTTCGACGAACTTCTCTTCCTGGCGCCTATAAAAGCATGAGCTCCTCGCCTACAATGAAAAAGACGCCTCGACTCAAGAGCTCTCTCTCCGCACATTCCATTCTTCCATCTCAGAAGGCCGCCTTTTGCGTTCCGCCTCTGCTTCCTTGCGCGCACAAGGAGCCGAGGGAGCAGGCCTCGAGCCTCGTCCTTCTCGAGATCCCGCCGGGATAGAAGGCCGATAAGGTTTTTGGGGGCGACCACGCGATCGCTCAAGTTTCCTGCCGGGTTCAGCTTCATCTACACAAAGATTGACGTTCGATTGCACCGACCTCTCCATCGCATCAACGGCATCTCTGCACCAACTTGTGATCGTCTACACCGACCGTCATGGCGAACAACAATGAACAAGTCATTGTTCCGCCTGCGCCTGTGCCAGTGGTGGCACCGGCTCAACGGTATAGTTGTTTATACCGTGCCTTTATTTGGCTTGTTTCTTGTTCATTAACCTTTGTGTATGAGATAGATAATTCGTTATTATCTAGTACCTTTGGTTATGAACTTGAAATATTCAATTGGTTAATTATGATTTACCTAATTTTGTGGATTAAGAGCTTGAGAAAATTCCTAATATTTCCAACAACGAACTACGGCTTTGGAAGGCCGTAGGAGTCTCTTTTCTGTAAATTGCCTTCTTGCCACTTAAGCCCTAAGGGGAGGGGCGTTGTTCCCCCATTTTTGTTCTCTCCTCTCTTTGATCAATAGATGGCGGTTCTTGTCGACGGTTGAGATATCGATCTCAAGTCAACCAAGGTTCTTGAAGATTGAGATAGGAGACACGCCGAACAACCACGAACAAAGAACGAGCAGAGAGGCAGGGTTTTTATCCCGGTTCAGCCTCTCGGGAGAGATAATAGCCCTCGTCCAAATTTCTTTATATCAAAGAGGATTACAAGGTGGAACTCGGCGAGATCAGCAGTGTCTCGGCGAGTAGTATGCGAGGATCTATCAATCAAGGTCCGAGCTAGATGCTAGGATGTAAGACTCAATGCCGGGGCATCCTCTAAACGCCGTAGGGCCCTATTTATATATTGCGAGCAAACCGACCTCCGAGGGAATATCGGGCTGGCTAACTACGAGATCGTGAATTTAACTCGACGTGCCAAACATACCCCGAGGCGATAAGGCAAGCTCCTAATCTTGGGGACCACGACTCCTAATCCAATCCGGAAACCACGTCCGGTCTTCACGTAGCCGTCTGAGAACTCTTGTTCGAGTCGACTCAAACACGAATCCTAGGTCGTTCACAAGACCGCAAGCCAGAGAGGCTGCTCGGCAGATGCATATGGGCCGATAGAACCTTCCAGGAGCCGGGCCTGACAGTCAGTGTTTGATCGGGCCGTCGGGGAGTGGGCCATGGCAATGGGCCATAATTTAATCCCCGACAGCTAGCCGAGACTCAAGTGGAAGGACTCACTAGAGTGGGGTCTTCCTCTTGAGACTCTAAGTTACTTAAGAGGTATTTTTCCTGCTACAAAAGCGTGTAACAAGCTTAATCAACAGGTTATGGTTCAACCGAACAGACTTGTCCGGACCGAATAAACCCGATCGGCCTTGAGCAATTCCGTCGCGTCGAACAGGAACGACATATGTCCGAAAGCAGAGCACTCACCTTTCAAGCGAACATTGGAAAAAATAGCCGCTAGCGATTCCAACGGAACTTCCTGTCATTGCCAAGAAGGAAAACAAAGCACCGTTTTACCTAGCCGCTGCGGTAAAAACTAGCCGCTTTGGGATCGAACCGTTGCAGAGCTGCTTATACGGGACTATAAAGCACCTAAGCCGCCCGCTGCCAGCCACTGTTCTCACGCCTTTCCTCTCTAAGCCTTAGATCCAACTCAAGGCCAAAGATCAAGCACCCAAACTCCACCACCAACCCCGCGTCCCAGCCCGGGAACCGCTATGGCCAAGTTCACCGGCACTAGCCTGACCGAGGAGGACCTTAGGATCTGGGAGGAGGAGGGCCACATCGACACCGGTAGCCGGAGGTCGCCGGAGAGGAGGATACTCCGAGCCGCTGGAGGAGAGTTCGTTAACCCGAGCAGCTCGCCTGCTGGGTTGCGATCTCCCAAAGCGACTTCGCTGAGGCCTTCTTAAACATTAGCGGATTGGAGGTGGCGAACCTCAATCCGAACAAATCCTCCAGATGGCCGCCTTCGCACACTGCGAAGGCTATCTGAGAATCGATCCACCGTGGGCTGTTCCTCCACTATTATACAATGGACGAGGAGCAGCTCCGCCGCTTCAGCGCTGGGTGCTACTACCTCAAGCTCCGGCCACCGCCGACGACGCCGCACCCTCGCCCACCTCTGCCGACTCAATGGGCGATAGTGGGTGAGGTGGTTCTACAGCAAGCGGAGTGGCGACAAGAAGCTCATCTTCACCGGAAGGCGCCATGGCGGAACGCCAATGCCTCGGCCGGAGATGAGTGCCGAGGATCTGGTACGCGACAAGGAAGATCGCCTCCTCGTGAGCCTTGGGCTCACGGGCGAAGATCATCCGGGACTTCACAACAATGTAGTCCGCCACCAAGGAGAAGGTCCTATCCCTTCTACAAGATAGAGGGATGGGAAGACATCACAAGGGAGAGCATGTAAGTGCCTTTAAGACTCAACCTCTTCATTGATCGCTTTCTCCGAACAGAAATTTAACGATTCCATCTCGCCGGCGCAGATGCCGACCGACGCATGGGTGACCGAAGGGTTGACGCCATGCCGGCGGCGAAGAAGGACAGCGAGGTCACCGGCGAGGTGGCCTACACTTGTCCGAGGAATGTGCTCATCCGCACGCATTTGAGGTAAATCACTTACACCCACCGTGTTGCTAGATTTACACCGTTGGTTTTAATGCCGACGCTCGCTTCTCAAAATGCGTGGGAGGACCACCGATCCTGAGGGATCGCCGAGGATCTCTCTGGTCCGAGAAGGAGAAGCCAAGAAGGGCAAGGCCAAGGCGGCCACAAAGCCCAAGGTGGCGGCCGAGCCGACGCTGAGCTCGCCAGCGCCATGGCGGCCGCCACCGCCCAAGAAACCAACAAGGCGACGGAGTGCCCCGGCAGACCAAGCGAGCAGCAGTCACCCCAATGAGAAGAGACTAAGCCCTCCCTCCTCGCCGAGCAGCGAGCGACGAAGAGAAAGACCATGGCCCTCGGCTTAGGCGTTACGCAAGCTCACCCGGCCATATGGCGCTGCTTCTAACAGTCGCCGAGCAAAGGAGACTCGAGGAGGAGGTTGCGCGCAAGGAGAAACTCCTTGCGTTGCGCGAGAGTGTGCTCACCACCAGAGAGCCGAGCTCATCGCCAACGCCCAAGGGCCAAAGCGAGAACCCGCCAAGGAGCCCCCGAGGAAAAGGCGGAAAGTTCGCGAAGAAGATCGAGATTAAGCCCTCCACGGCGGTATGTAGAAATCGATCTTTTGATCTTTCCACCTTCCGACCGCATTAGATTTAACGATCAACTCGCTCATCACCGCCCAAGAAGAGACCGCCACGGACGACGCCGAGGAGGCGGTTGAGCGGTCTCGCCGCTCTGAGCATCGCGCGGCGTCGGCAAAGGAGGTCGGCGAGCCTCAAGGACAAGCCGGCAGCGTGGAGCTCTGCTGCCGCTGGCTCCAGCCGAAAGCGATCGACGCTACCAAAGACGCGTGAAGCGGTAGAGGCAAAAGTAACGCGGGTGGCGCCACGGACTTGAGCCAAGGCGATGGTTCGGGAGGCGCCTGAAGCAGACCGAAAGCAGCCGGTCTCGCCAGCACTTCGACGCAGGGCAGCTCACCTGGCGACGGATTCTCCGCCGAGCAAGGTGAGACCCCAAATGCCCGGGAACAAGAAGAAGCCCCGAGCAGGCCGAAAGGTGTCGCCCCGCCGGTGGAAACAACGGCGCCCGCCGAGCGGAGCGACTCGCCTCGCCTCAAGACGTTCGGCGGAAGAGGAAAAGGAAGAGGAGAAGGAGCGCAGAGACGAAGCGCCGCCTGCCGCTCCAGCTCCCGGCGATGCGCCCCGCGCAAGAAGAAGGAGCGAACAAGGCGGCGGCGGCAAGAGCGCCCGCCTCATCCCGCCTGACGAAGCGGGCTTCGTGGACGCATGGCTCGAGGACCGCTGCGTCGCGGATCAAGCGCCGACTTGGCAAGGTAAACACCAAGGCCGAATCTTATTCACTTTAGCCACGCCATCGCAACGTAATTAACTTGTTCTTCCTCCTGTGTCTTCGTGGACACCATGGCGAACTCGAGGATGGGGTCACCATCGAACGGGCCGTCTTGGCCTCCTCCTCCGGAGCATCTTGAGCGGGGATCCTGGCAGAAGCTCTCATACCGCCCAAAGCCGAGCCATCAAGGCGAAGCGAAGAAGCTCAAGGCCAAGTCGACCAAGGAGAGGCATTCTCTAAAGCTCTCCTAAAGGAAGCGGAGGAGCTTGCTGCAAGCCGTGAAGGCGAGTACCATGGAGGAGATGCCGGGCCGCACGAAGTGGCTTGAAGAGCAGCTTGCCGAGGCGCCCCATCATGGAACCAGCTCATGGAGGAAGCCAAGAAGCTTGAAGCCCACCGCCAAGGAGGAGCGGACATCCATGGGACTCCAAGCTAGGATCTCAACCTGTGGGCTTCACAGGGAGGAGATTGAGGAGATCTGCGGGATGGCGGTGAGGCGATCACCGGAGAAGAAGGTCAAGGAGCTGGATGAGCAGCTCAAGACCGCCGAAAGGCCGAGTTAGTCGAGCGAGGCTCGACCGACCACCAAGGGCCAAGACCGAAGAGGTCGAGGCTCTCCGTCAAGGAAGCGACGGAGGCAGCCAGAGCAGACAAGGAGGAAGCCGATCGCCTCCGAGCCGAGGCCGAGAGGGGTTCAAAGCCCAAGGAGAAGTCCTGCGCTTTAAGGAAGTGATCGAGGAGCTCAAGGAGCAACTCGCTTCTAGGTAGTCAGAGGGTCAGTAACCCGAGATGGACTTTTGTACCGCAAATTTTGTTAATAAAGACTTACCTTTTCCCCGCAAAGAGAGAGCAGCAAAAAAGACAAGAACGAATGAAACTAAGAGAAAAGCGAACAGCTTAGGAAGTTTAAGAAAACCGGTAGAGCGCTCGCCTAACTCCCAAATTTCTTGTGCATCTCGCCGAAACTGAAGTTTGCGAACCCAACAGTGCACAAGAGAAAGAGCGACACCCTAGCCCCGATGCAGGACGATGCTCGAGAACCTAAGTTTGCGAACTCGAGCACGTCAGGTAGGGAGAAAGAGCGACACCCGCATCTTGCTCGATTCGCTCCGTAGTCCGCCGTTGACGTAAGTTAGGCGCCCGAGAGTAACCGAACAAGGAAAGTGCCTCTGCGCGGGGCTTACGAGCGAGCTTTACCAAGTGGTCGCGCCCGAGCGAGAAGTGCCTCCGCCATGGAGGGCTTACGAGCGCATTTAGCCGCAAGGTGGAAAGGCCGTGTTACGCAAAGTTTAGGAGCTTGTCGAAACCAGATACGGGTAGGGAACAATCCTTAAGATTGCGGAGCCAAGAGTTCGCAAGACCGGGCAGCCATCAAGTGTTACCAGAGAGAAAGTAGTCTGAGAAGACAAACAGTGAAAAGGGCACAGAGGCCACGAGGATTCACTGAAGAATTGGATTGAACTTTACATGGTGCCCGAGAGACTTGGACGAACTGAGGCGCGAAGTTTACAAAAAAGCGCAAAGCTAAGCAAACAAACGATGACCTACACAAAGAACTTACGGCCGGGTCGATGTTCCAAGTCTTTGGTCGACTCTCTCCGCCCTCCATAGCCAGGCGAAACGGCCCGGGCGAAAGAAAAAGAAACGACCGTGAACGGGCCCTCCCAACGAGGAGTTAACTTGTTGGCATTGGACAAGTTCTCGACACGGCGCGAACGAGGTCGCCCGCCTTCAAAGCCCTAGGTCGAATCGACTTGGCGGCGTTTGCCAAGATCTTCTTGGGTAGCGCGCCATTCGACTTGTGCCCGGTCGCGTGTGCCTTGAGGAGATCGAGATCGAGGAGGCGCTCTTGCTCGCCGTCAACTAGGTTGACCGAGCTCGTCTTGAGGCGAACCGAGTAATCTGATTTCGTGAGCGGGATGGCTTCGCACCATAGACCGCTTGGAAAGGAGTTTCCCGCGCCCGGTGGCCGTAGTCGAATCGCCTGAGGACGGAAGGAACTTTGTCAACCCGAGCCTTGTTGTGCTCGGCCGAGAGCAAAAATACCCGCCGTTTGATACCTGGACTATCTGTCCGTTAGCTCGCCGATCGCTCCATTGCTCGTGGATGTGCCACGAGGCGAACAGACCTTGGTACCCAAATATTGTGCAGATTCTGGAATAGCTCGCCGAACTGGTACCGTTATCCGTGATCGCCTTATGGGGAATCCGGCGGCGTGACCACGTTGCTTTTGAAAAAGCGAGCAGCCGTTTTGGCGTGAAGAGATTTACCACAGAGCTCGCCTCAATCCACTTTGTAAAAGTGTCTATGGCAACGAAAGTGTGTATAGCCCTTGTACCCCTTAGGGAATGGGCCGAGCAGATCCAGACCCCATGTGGAGAAAGGCCAAGATGGGGGGATTGTTTGGAGCTCTTGGGCGGGCTTGTGTGCCTTCCGGGCGTGAAATTGGCAAGCCTTGCACTTAGTCACGATGTCCCGGGCATCTTGTAACGAAGTGGGCCAATAATAGCCCATGCGAAACGCTTTCCGACCGAGTTACGAAGGGGCGTGGTTGCCACGAGCACCCTCGTGTATGTCCCTAAGAAGGAACACACCCTCTGTTGCGAGATGCACTTGGAGAGAACTCCCGAGCACCTTGGCGGTAAGGATGCCGCCCACAAGCTTGTATGGAGCAAACGCCTTGTGGCGGGAACGCTTCGGCCGTCGTCGGCGGTCCCATCGCAAGGTACCGGACAAATGGCGTTGTCCATCCGCACACTCTTTCGATGACGGAGACAAACCACATCTCTGTTGCCTCGTCCGGAGACGTGATTGAGGGCTTGTGAAGGTGCTCGACGAGCACCCTGCCGCAGCAGTTCGCGTGAGGATCCATACTTGGATAGTGGTCGGCGAAGTTGTCCTTCCAGGCACGAAGAGCACTTCAAAAATCGAAAATGCCGCCCAACTTCCTCACTTCAACCGTATCGCGCCATTGAGTTATCGCAAAGATCGATACTCCTTGTTAACTCGATTGACGACCACCGTGAATCTCCTTCACGCTTAGCCGTTGGACACCAAGCGACTTGCACGCTCTTAGTCCGGCGAGGAGGGCCTCGTACTCGCAGCGTTGTTAGTCGCCGCAAAGTGTAGTTGGATAGAATCTCGAGTTGCTCTCCTTGAGGGAGATGAGAACAAAACCAGCCCCGAGTTTCGGTCGCGAGCCATCGAAAAACATGGTCAAGGGGTTCATCAGGTTGCTCGGGAGCTCCTCGGGATTTGGGCGGCAAGTCCATTCAATGACAAAGTCAGCTAGGACACGTGACTTGATAGCGATTCGGGCGAGAAATAACAGATCAAACTCGCTAGTTCCATTGCCCACTTGGCTATACGTCCGCTAGATTCCTTGTTCCGTAGATTTCTCCCGGAGGAACGTGGTCGGGACCAGATTTGATGCGCTTGGAAGTAGTGGCGAAGCTTCACGGAGGACATGAGCAAGGCGTGGAGTAGCCACGACCTCGGTAACTCCTTTGATCCGTGAAGTACCTCGCTCACGTAATAGATTGGTCGCCAGAGGCCTTCCTTTCGACCGCCAAGATCTGCGCTCACCGCTTGGCGTGCAACCTAGGTACGATGGGAGCCGCCGCCATGCCGCGGGTAGTCAAGACGGGAGGATTGGACAGTATCGCCTGATTCGGAAGGATCTATCGGCTTCTTCCGCCCACTCGAAGCCATTGTACTTGCGGGGCCTTAAAAAGGCAGCCAGCGTTACTTACTGACGGAAATAAACACCTTAGAGCAGCCATCCGTCCAAAGAGGCTTTGTACTTCCTTTATGGTAGTTGGAGCCCGCATATTTTCAATGGCCTCGATTTTTCGGGGTTGGCGTAAATACCTTGCGAGCCAATGACATATCCGAAGCAACATTCCGGATCGAATACCAAAGGTACACTTCTCTGGATTTAATTTTATTCGATGCCCGGTGAGATTACAAAAGTCTCTGCCGGGTCTTTTACATGATCCGAGCATGCTTGCTCTTTACAACTATGTCGCCGACATAGACCTCCAGATTTTTCCACAATTGCTCGAAAAGTCTTCCATTAGGCGCCGAACGTGGCACCAAACATTGCGCAGACCGAAAGACATGGTCGAGCATAGCGAGAAAGTGCCGAAGGGGTGATGAAGGCGCCTTCTCTTCATCCTCGGGAGATGCTTATTTGGTGGTAACCGAGTAAGCATCTAAAAACTCGAAGTTGGGCGTCATGAGTCGCATCGACCAGCTGGTCAATGCGAGGCAGCGGGAAATTGTCCTTAGGACAAGTAGCGTTCAGATCTATGTGATCGACACACATCCTCCACTTGCCGCCTTTCTTCTTTACAATGACAGGGTTGGCTAACCACTCGGTGTGATCAACCTCGCGGATGAACCAATGAACGCGGTTTGCTGTCGATCTTTGATGATCCCCGTTTGAATTCCGAAAAGCGACGAAGCTTCTGGCGAACAGGCTTCTTGTCCGACCGGACAGCCAATTTGTGCTCGATTACCTCCCTTGGGACTCCGGGCATGTCAGATGGCTCCCAGGCGAATACATCTGCATTAGCTCGGAGGAAGGCAATAAGCTCGCTTTCCTATTTGGGGTCCAGACCGCCCCCAAGTGAACTGCTTGGAAGTATCGTCTGCGGCAATGAACTTCCTTGGTTTCTCCCGGTGAAGGGAGACCCTAGGGCGTCAGACTTGGTCTCATGGAACTTGAGACCACGCGCTAAAGCTGGTCGACCAGGCAAGGGATCGCTCGTCGCAATCCAAAGGCAGACTTTGTAGTTGCCCTTGACCGTGATCACGCCGTTAGGACCCGGTATCTTCACGCAATGGTAAGCGTGGTGGGACACGACCATGAACTTACCGAGAGATGGCTCGCCCAAGATTGCGTTATCGCCGACGGAAGTCGACCACGCCGAAAGTGATCAACTCGTCCGGAAGTTGCTTGGGTTGCGAAGGTGACAGAAGGACAACTCGCCTAACGGTTTGATGACTTCTCCGGAACAATTCCGTAGAAGGGCATTGCGACTTCCTTGACTTGGAGCGAGGAATTTGCATCTCGTCCCAAGACTTTAGCGTAAAGCAAGTCCAAAGCGCCCCGCCGCCTACTAAGACACGGCCAACTCTCGCGTTCCTGATGGTCGGGCGACCACCAGTGGGAGCCGCTGAGGCTTGGTCATCCCAGTGGGGCAATCCTCCTTAGAGAAGGAGATGGAGACCTCAGTCCACTTCATCGATTCAGGCTGAGGTTTTGCCTTTTCGACGTTGTGGACCTCCCGAGCAGCTTCCTTGAGGCTGCGCCGAGAGGTGTAAGCCGAGGAGCCGCCGAAAATGACGGCGATATGGTTCACGGGTTCTTGATATTCGTCATCATCTTCCCGATCACCATCGTCGGTTTGGCGCTTGGCCTTACCGGCATCACCATGTTCGGGCAGGGTGGGCATTGGGCCCTTGCCGTTGTAGAAATCTTCGAGCTTTGCAGCCCAAGTTCTACAGTGGCGTATGTCATGCCCGTAGTGCTGGTGGAACTTGCAAAATCGGTCGCCCGGACCTTTCTTGCCTTGTCCGCCTCCCTGAGCAGGCTTTTTGCCCTTGTAATTATTGTTGGGCTTCTTCTGCCCGTCCTTGGGAGGAGGTGCGCGATCCATACCTGCGACGGTATTGTTCGCATCACCTTTGTTCTTCTTCTTCTGGGATTTCTTGTCACCAGGAACGTTGCTGCTGCTCTTCTTCTTCTCATCCACACCAGTCAAGCGGCGGCTCGCCTTTGTCGAACGCCTTTTTAGATTGAACGCGCTCGCCGCGTTGGCATATGATCACCGCCTTGAACAGTCGTTGGCGGTCCAGTCTCATTGATCTCGAGATCTGGGTGAGCCGCTCGTCGCGACTCCGTTTTTGAAGGCGCGGACAACAGATTCATCAAGATATTTGGGATCGTGTTGCGGATCTTAATGAAACGCTTCACGAAATTGCGGAGGGTCTCCCGTTCATCCGGATCATCTGGTGCGAGATCATCCTCCTTGCCCGACGCACGTAATGCCTCTCGAAATTAGCAATCGAGGCGTCAAAGGCTGGTTCCATGGTGATGGAACCCTCTTGCCGATTGAACGACCACGTCCGAGCAAAGCACCCTCAAGGACGACGGAGGTAATTAGCCATAACGAGCTCGTCACCCCGCCGCCATGATGGCCGTGGCGTAGATGGAAAGGAATTCCTCCGGTTACGAGTCCCATTGTACCTCTCCATGTGACCGGGCTTGAATTTTGAGGGCCACCGGACGGCCAAGCTCGTCGGAGAAAGCCCCGCAGCCTCGAGCATATGACCGCCACCTTCCCGGCGTAACCTAGTCTTGAGAAGACGTTGGTCTGTTCGGCGCGAGGAACTCCTGCTGAACGGAGGACTCGGCCCGGAGAAACTCTCTCGGGATAATCCACCACGCTCCTTCCTCGTGGTGGCGACGACGCCGCCTCACGAGGGGACCGTCCGTGATCATCGCGCGCTTGCCCCCCGTGGTCGCGATGACTACGAGGACTTGGCGGCGACGGCGACCACGGTAGCCCGCTCATGGGCGGTGATCGCCGATGGTGACGGGGTCACGCGATCGATCGAGCTGTCCGAATCATTCCGGCAGCTTAGCTGCTACCGCTGAGGAGTTGTTGACTTCTCCTAGAGACTTTAGGCCCTCGGCCGGTCGCTCTAGGTTAGTCGCAATGACGCCGCCCATGCGGGCGAGATCAACTTGATTGGTGGATCTAAGGACCGTTGCTATAGCTTCGAGCCGTTCCGACTTTGATCTATGGGTCACAGGATCCACGAACCATCCGCGTTACGCCCGATTGAGTCCGGTCCGCGGGAATTGATCCGAACAGGGAAGCTTCGCGGGAGACTTAGCGCCAAGACGCGAGGTGGGTCGCGACGTCGCCGCTACACCGGTCGCGAAACCGTGCTAAGGTTTGATTGATGGAATCGTCGAGGCTGCGGCGAATGACGTCTTGCTCGCGAGCAGCCTGTGCAGCCTCGTCTTGATGCCGAGCAGAGTTAATCTGCCCGACCTCGCCAGCCGCCCGCCACGGCCGTGCAGGGATCCTCAGAGGTTCCTACATCGACCATGTTGATGCTGCGGGGGCCATGCGAAGGTATGCTAGACGGTGTCATCACTGTGTCTCCACAGGTGGAATCTACCGACATAGCCTTGGAATCTGATAAATCTAAACCGTCGTAAAGATCATCAGTTCCGTAATCGTCGTCGATGACAGGAGTGCGATCTGAGGCTATCTCTGCCATGTAAGCGGAGACATCTGCCTCGGATGCGGAAAGCGTTCGAGACCGAACAGATCGATCTGAACTGACAGGGGACGAGACATCCTGTCCTTCTGAGTCGTAGCCCTCAGGAAGTATCTCTGTATCGCTGACGGAGTTCGACATGCTCGATCTGCGTGTCCCCACGGACGGCGCCAGCTGTCGACGGTTGAGATATCGATCTCAAGTCAACCAAGGTTCTTGAAGATTGAGATAGGAGACACGCCGAACAACCACGAACAAAGAACGAACAGGAGATGTGGTTTTTATCACAGTTCAGCCTCTCGGGAGATAATAGCCCTCGTCCGGCCTTTCTTTATATCAAAGAGGATTACAAGGTGGAACTCGGCGAGATCAGCAGGTCTCGGCGAGTAGTATGCGAGGATCTATCAATCAAGGTCTGAGCTAGATGCTAGGATGTAAGACTCAATGCCAGGGGCATCCCTCTAAACGCCGTAGGGGCCCTATTTATATATTGCAGAGCAAACCGACCTACCGAGGGAATATCGGGCCTGGCTAACTACGAGATCGTAACGAACTCGACGTGCCAAACATACCCCGAGGCAGATAAGGCAAGCTCCTAATCTTGGGGACCACGACTCCTAATCCAATCCGAGAAACCACGTCCGGGTCTTCACGTAGCCGTGCAGAACTCTTGTTCGAGTCAGACTCAAACACGAATCCTAGGTCGTTCAAGCCGTGCCCGGCCAGAGGCTGTTCGGCAGATGCATATGGGCGGATAGAACCTTCCAGGAGCCGGGCCTGACAGTTGTTTGATCGGGCCGTCAGGGAGTGGGCCATGGCAATGGGCCATAATTTAATCCCCGACAGTTCTCCTGCCCTTTTGCTCCAAAAAACTAGAGGTTTTGATTTCTATTCCACCTCTGAGACTAGGTGGGTGTTGGAAAGTATAAATATGTTGTCCATCTTTCCTCATTAGTTTATACTTTTGGGTTAACTGGTTGGTACATATAACAGACACAGCCCGAAAAAGGCCACCCGAAGCATGGCATGGCACGGAAAAAAAATTGGGCCGGGCGACAAGGCCCGAATGGCGTGCCATGCCGGGCCTGGAAACCAGGCACGACGAGCTGCCTGGCTCACCCCGACTGTTCGGCCCATGCTTGAGCCGAGCCGACCCGAAATGAGGCACAAATCAGTAATTTGCTTTTTTCGAGTTATGTTGCTCGGATAAACTTCTATTCAACATAGATAATTTTGGGGCGCATCTTTTCATGTAGACAATTTTTTCATTTGAGAACCGTATGAATTTATAAAAAATATTTTCTTCACTGCCTGCTTTAGGGCCGACGGCACCATCCTCGGTAATTTGCCATTTCCGAGATCTTCTGTTGCTCGGATGAATTTAGGTTGAACACGAAAGTTATAGATAATTTCGAGACTCATCTTTTTTATGTAGACAACATTTTCATTTGATCAAGTATGAATTTCTAAAAAAGCATTTTGACTGTTGTTTTGTCACCCGTGCCTTGTTCGGGCCTGCCCGACGCAAAGTCGTCCAGCCGTGCTTATGGGCCGTGCCGGGCCTAGAATTTGGCAGCCCGTGCCGGCCCGGCACGGCCCAAAGTGCTGACTGCACCATGCCAGCCCATTTTGCACCGGCCCAAGGCACGATGGGCCTGAGCCGGCAGTGCCCAATTCCCACCACTAGTACTAACTTCATTTCACAATGATTATTCGCTCCGCATCGCTAGGAGACATGCATGCTAGTAATTTTTTAATGGAATTGCATCGTTCTTGCTCCCCTTAGATAACTCTAGTATTAATCTATCTAAGGAGAGAAAGAACAATGCAATCCATTAAAAAATGACTAGTATGCATGTCTCATAAGTATGCGGAGCGAGCAAACATCTCGAAATAGAGTAAGTATATAGTTTGATCGCATTGACAATAAAACATGTGAGAGCCCCAAAATGCCTAAGTTGTGAAGTGCATGCACGAGGCAGTCAGCTCCCAAATGTCTTAAGTTGTAAAGGTTGTATTCGTTCTCCCCGACTTAAAGTTCGATTCATTGGATTGGTACATCGTGTTGTATGTTTAACGTTGTCAACATCTCATAGCATAGAAGCTGAAATATCTACGTATCGAAGATTGCGTGCGTTTCATAAATGGGCGGAGGCGTGTAACTAGACTTAAGCAATGGTGTTCGTTTCCATCCGAATATAAATTTGATGCCTGAGGTTCAGGTTTGTGATCGAAGTGGTGCATGTATTGAATGTGCATGTATCAAATTTTATGGGCTTCGAGAAATAGCTCCCGAGCTCTGACAAGTCAAGTTCAAGTACTCCTACGTTTTTTTGTTTGACGCCTTTAACTTTTTGACACGTCTTTAACCATTCGTCTTATTCAAAAATTTAATATAAAGATGCAAAAAAGAAGAAGCCATGTTTAAAGTAACTCTATTGATAAAACAAATCACAACAAAAAAAATGATATTTACAATAAAAATTTGAACATGATGAATGGTCAAAAGCATATCCAAAAGTGAAAGGCGTAAAACAAAAAAGAACGGAGGAAGTATTTGGTTGGACTTCACTCTTACGGCTCTAAGAGCAGTCTCAACATACCCTTTATATCCCCTCTAAAACGCTATTCATGTTCTAAGAATTGAGTTTTTATCTTTTTCGGTGAAACATCTCATGGTGTTTTCCGGGTACTTCTCCCGTTGTTCATAGACATATGGTTATCCGGTGGCGACGCGTCGGGCAGGTGTTATCCAGTGGCGTGTTGATCAAGGTATTGGAAAACTTTGCGACTAAGGCTTCTTCTAATTGCAGCCTAGCACATGATGATGGAGTACACTAGGGTTCCAAGACATCGCCATCACATGTTAGATTTCCTGGGATCAATTTCAATGTATAGGTCTATCTTTCCGGATTGTATCCCTAGGGTTAGTGTATTCATAGTATCCTCATGCGATGGTGGCACATCCACCTCTAGATCCATACCCAGATCAACTTGATTAGAACACCATCAACGTCAACACATCTTCTTTGTTCCTATTGCACCAAGAAAAACCCCACCCAAGTTCTTCTCGTGCAAATCTTGTACTCTGATATCTTAATTTATTATAATGAAGAACTAGATGTAGGGTTGTTATCCTTCCCCGGAAAGTCTGAACCAAGATACCCCTCGGTGTCATTTTCTGTGTCTTACACCAAGATATCCACCGCATCTTGGAAGTTTGGATTGCGCCAGAAAGGGAGCATCTGATCTTGCAATTAGAAGTAAGCTCGTCCGGAAAGCTCATTCCCAACCGTCGAAAGTTGGCGCCCACCGTGCGATCGGATATTCTCTTATTGCCATTTTCCTCCAAGATCTTGATCAACTCCGGCGATACGTGAGGCATATGCGTCTTCGACAACGAGGACAACTACAACGGATATTACGCCAACTCCGAGGTTCCTTGGATCAATGATTTAGAAGGCCATATAGATCTCGGTCTGAATGACATACTAAACATGGACTTCAAGCATGCTCCCGAGCCCCTTCTTGAGCAGTTCTAAGGAGACCCATTGGACGAAGTACCCCTTTGGGCCCACTAAAGAGGTGGAAGATCCCACTAAAGAGGATCATACCGTCGGCGACACGGTCATGACCCCATCGATGCTCGAAGACCTCGTGATGTCTTTATAGCGAACGGGGAGGGAGCCGGGGATGCCGGTGGCTGCAAGGCCCCAGCATGTTACGAAAGAAGAGACCCGGTGCGTCGCAATAGAGGAAGACGCCAGGGGCATGAGTGAGGCTAAGGCTTTACACCTCTTCAAGGGAGAAGGAGCTCGCCGTGGACTTCGGGTGGCGGTGGACGAGACAGCCATGATGCGAGACAAGTCCGTCAAGCCCGTCTCCCACACGCTCCGTTTCCTAAAAGACCTACTGTACTCCCATCTGTGGCTTGCGTTGAGTCAACCGGCTCACAGTCACAGCTGTTGACAAAAAGGTACAGGATAGAGATAATTGATGAACTTAGATAGGTAGATTGGGGAAAAATACCTGAAATAATCAACAGTTAAATAGAAATTAATAAAATAATCCACTGTAAAAGAAAATTACAAAAATATCTTCGGGTCCCGCCACCGGATGGCTACATGCATCGGGCGCGGCCATACTGAAGCTGCCGCCACGAGGGTGGCGCTGAAGCTGCCGCCACCCCGCGCGGCAGCACCTCTGCGCACGCCGCCTCGCATGCAGGCAGCAAAGCCCGCACACACAGCCCTCGCATGCATGCGTGACTGCACACACACACCCCTACGCACAGCCCTCGCATGCATGTGTGACTGCACACACACACATGCATGCATGCATGATTTTAGTATGAAATAATTATTTATTAATTATCAGTTTAATTTATTCATTGACTTTTTATGCTTTATTATTATGAAGACTTGCATAATAAATAAAATTAGTTTTATTTATTAAACACATGTACTCACAAACTTTTTCCTTTCTATGTTTCAAATCATTACGTTTGTTTCAGTTAATCTAAAGTTGCACGCTAGTAAAACTAATTTTACGCTTGTTAATATTGTCCTACCTTAGTATAGTCATAGTGCAATTCTATAAAAAATCGACTACAAGATATTCTGTTTTCAATCAATTTACAAGAAGTTGCTCCCAACTTTAATTTATATGTAAAACATTATTGCCGAATGTGGATTAAACTCATACATCTATATTATCTTCTACTATATATATAAAGTTGAATAAAACAGAGACACCACATTAATCATAAAATATTATAAATTCCCATGTTAATAAAAAAATAGAAATGCTCGTGTTAATTAGAGAAAAAAGGAAAGCAATCGACACCCCAATCGGATTATAACGATTTACATTAAAATGAAGAGAGATCTACGTAATTGATTACAGTGGATTGGATTATAACGGCTTAGATTAAAAAATATTTCATACCAGTTACAATTGGATTTAAAAAGATTTCATACCGGCTACAATTGTAAAGATTTCATACCGGCTGTCTTGTTAGTGCCGACCAACCAGCATTATTCTGTCGTCGGGATTTTGGCCATCGACATTGAGTTTTTGGCTAACCACACTGATTTTGTTTCTTGTAGTGATAGGTATGTGTGCGTGTATATGACCCTCTTTGATTTGCGTTTGTGGTTTGGTTTTGGTTGTAGTTGAAGGATCTTTAAAAATAGATGTGAAAAGGCTAAAAAAATCATTTAGAAATATTTTTGAGATCTTTGAAAAAATGGCCGCGAGGTTCTGAAAATTATTACAAAATATTACAGTGAATGATCAATACAAAAGTAATAAATTTTGTAAATTAAACTAGAACCGTCACAGAACCACGGATCACATATATTTATGGATGATATAAGTTATTTTTGGAAAAGAAAAGAAGAAGAAAAGGAAACAAAAGAAAAGAAATAAGAAAAGGAAAAGGAGTACACGTGATTAAGGAAGGTGATGGCGGTGATTAAGTAGGTGATTCGTGTGTGCAGTGTATGCATACACATGCATGTTTGTGTGTGCAGTCACGCATGGGCTGTGCGTATGTGTGTGTGTGCAGTCACGCATGCATCACGGCAGTGTCGTATGTGTGTGTGTGTCAGATCCGCTGTGTTGGCTTCGGCGGCGTCTTGTGAGTCTGCTGCCTTGGGGTGGCGGCGGTGAGTGCGCGCCCACCCTGTGGCGGCGGCTCATTTCTTTGCCAGCGCCCGGTGGCGGCAGCCATCCGGGGTGACTGGAGCCGAGGATATTTCTGTAATTTTCTTTTTCTGTGAATTATTTTATTAATTTTTTATTTAACTGTTGATTATTTCGGGTATTTTTCCGTAGATTGGAGAGAGAATTAAACTTGAGTACCTAGTATCCTTGATACCTTCTCAAGAACCCTTCGAATAATCGCTGCCTGCAGGCGTCACAGTGAATCAAAACTCATTTTACCGTGTGAAAATCTTAGTATTTGACACGAACTGCTAATTTGGGCCTAGTAGATAAGGTTTTTTTGTAATATTTATTGTACTCTTTTGTGCTTTGTGAAAAGGGAAACACTTGTGTACAGACGTCCGGCTCGCCGGACTCGCATACGTGGCGCGCCGGACTCGTGTAACGGTGTAAGCAGCGCGTGGGCGTGCTCCCATAGGCAAAGGTGGTGCATGCATTATTTTTTCTTTTGAATGGCCATAATTTTTTACTGGATGTTCTAATCCATAAACTGTTTACACCAACGTGTTCCTCGTATTTTTACGAACAAAATAAGATGTTTGTTGCCATATAAATCCTTAAATTTATCTGGTGAAACTTGGGTTTCATACTCGTTAAACTTTACCAAACTGTCAAGTTTCAACAGGTTTTATCCAAGTTTCTTCAAGTTTCATCAGATCAATCCAAGTTTCATCAAGTTTCAATAGGTTTCATCCAAGTTTCATCAGGTTACATCGAAGTTTCATCAGATTTCATCAGCACACTGTCAAGTTTCATCAGCACACAGGCAAATTTTGCTAGTATAGGCGTAAGTTTCATAAGTGCCTTCTCCTAGTTTCACATCAAAAAAATTTAAAAAACAAAAACAAAATTAAAAAAATTAAAAAGTATTTAAAGTGGGTTGCTCTCAATTTTAGAAGACTTATAAAATTTATTCCACACATTTTGAACACTGTTTAAATTTTGTACAAAAATTAGAAGTTTATTTGAAATTTTAATCAAAGTACGACTAACAACTCTATCTAGATCGCGCGCGCGCGCGGCAGCGCTCGGATTGGCGCGGTGCCGTTGATCCAACGGCTCTGGTTGGTCCGGCCCGCCAGGCGCTCGCCCTGTGAAAAAAAAAAAAATCGCCAAACATTGTACGTCCGCACGTCCGCGCTCTGAGCTCTTCCGCGACGTAGTTGCACACTTGCACGTCCCCTGTCTCGGTGTCTTCCTCGATCTCCAGCTCCCTCGTCGCTGCCTCCAAGAGTTCTATATATACACGCGCGCCGCGCCGGGACAAGGCGACCTCACCTCACACGCCGCCACGCCGCGCGCGCGTACGTACGCATCCAATCCATCCACCGAGGCAGCATCTGCTAGACTGCTATCTGGGGGGTAGCTAGCTTCGGCGATGGCGGTGCAGGGGGAGGCGGAGGGGCAGAAGGAGAAGACGGCGGCGGCGGCGGCGGCGAGGAGGCCCGGGCAGGGGCACCCGCTGCTGCGCGGGTGGCGGCGGGAGAAGTACACGCACGGGATGCATCCGGCGCAGATGGAGGCGCTGCGGGCCATGTGCGGCGCGCTCATCCCCTCCCTGGCGGCGGAGGACGACCCCCACGGCGCCGGCACCGGCGGCCGCGGCGACCCGCCCGGCGGCAAGGACCTCGAGCGCTTCTACCTCGCCTCCGCCGCCGACTCCTCCATCCCCGACGAGGTGATGCACTGAACGACCCGCTGATCAAACCGCTCGCTCGCCTTAATCGCCTCGTCATCGGTATCATCATATTCATAGGCTCATAAGCTGCTTACTTTGCTTGCCTTTTAATCGCCTCGTTCGTCTCCGGCGCCTGATTAATCAACCGCTAGATTAATTCGTCCGGGTGTTTCGATGATTAGTTCGGTGAGAGTGAGACATCGAGACCCGCTTGATTGTCGCGTGTTCCTCCGCCGTGTCGCTGCCGCTTTCAGCCCAACAGTAAGTACACGCGAATAAATTCTCCGTACAAGCCGCGACACGAGCTGACGAGCTGCCATCGTGGTCTCACTGACTGACGACTGTTCATCCTCGTCTGCATGGCTGAGCAGCACCAGCACCAAGTGTTCAAACAAACTCGGCAACAAAAAAATTCGATTTTTAAGCCTCTCGTTGATCTTTCCAGGACTATAATAAGTTAATAACATGGCGATTGTTCTTTTAAGAAGCAGAACAGTGAGGAAGCAATGTTTAGTGTGGTTAATTACTTAATTTGTGCTTTCATTTTTTGGGGGAAAAACAACATAGGTGGCGGAGCTAATGGTGACGCGGTGCATACGGGAGGCGGTGGCGCTGGCGTGGGTGGTGCTGTGGGTGCTGAGCACGAGGGTGGGCACGCTGCTGCTGTGCGGGCGGCTGAGCCTCGCCGGCGAGTTCCCCTTCCTCCGCCGCTTCGCCGACATGCCGGAGGAGCGCCGGGAGGCGGCGCTGCAGCGCTGGAACAGCTCGCGGTGGCTCTTCCCGCTCAGGATCGCCTTCGCCATCGTCAAGATCCTCTGCCACTACGTCTTCTACGCCATGGTACGCCCAAGTTTCGCCCATTCCATTCAGATTACATGCTAATTTTTCATCCGCCTTTGCTTAGGATGTTATTCATATCTAATTTTTTATCACCCAGATTTCAAGAGCTTTCTGAGACAGCCTTAAGAGTCGGGCACTCGGGCTCACTTCGACTTATTACTGGTTTTTTAGAGTTTGAGACGTGTTTAGGAAAAAAAAAAGAAATTGACTAAAAAAAATCAGAGCGTTGGTGTTTTGAAAACGATACATAAAAGGAGATTGGTCGCAAAGAATACCCTTACATTTGTCTTAGCATTAATCTTGCATCTGTTGTCGTTTAGATTATTAGATATTTGTGTTCATCTCGCATGGGTGAGCCTGACATGCTGACATGCCATGCTGGTCACAATAAATTGGCAATTCTGATTAGTGCCTTGTCCTCCTGGTCCTTCTTGGCAACTTGTGGCTTCAAAGGACCAAATATCACACCTGACCAGTTCTTTTTGTAAGAAGCCAAAAGGCTAAATACTACATGAGATGGGGTTTTGGTATCTTCATGTGATCTTAAGTTTCTGTTGTCTGTTTATCAAAAAAAAAAAAAAAAAGTTTCTGTTGTCTGCATAATTGTGGCAAACCTTCCCTTTTGCTTATGTAATCAGTGGCAAACTGGCAATTGGAAAGGCAAGGACCTTAGGTTTCACTGGTGAGATTGCAAGTAGTAATGGGATAAGTACTTGGCACTAGTGTGTCCATTGAGTAGCTGGTGCTAAATTTCCACACTTACTGCATATTCAGAGGTTAGATGCTGGGAATTAATAGGCCAGCTCGGCGAGAAGGACCTGAGACCTGAGTGCTCTGACTTCTCAAGTGGCCAGGATTCACACCACTGTCCTGCAACTACAAGCCTAGATTCACAATCTATTTGACTTGCTACTAAATTAGTGCTAATTAAATCCAGTATCACACAACTTCCATGCTTGAAGTGTCCCAGTTGCGTTCATCACACGATCTCCGGGTTTCTCGCCGAAGAAAAACTATTTTTGTTGCCTGAAACTAAGGAGAGCATCTTGTGTAGAACACTAGAACATGGCTGCTGCACAGACTCTTTTCTGAACTGATTAAACATTTGTAACTCGTGTCACTCTTTTGGTGGTTAGGCAATCGCAAATCCAGTCACTATCTGTTAGTTAGCTAGATATTTGTCTAAGGCAGTTTCTTGAGCATGACATAATTAAATATTGTGCAAGTTTGTCAAATACGTAATTACTATATCAAATATTTTTTCTCCTCTATGGAGACTGAATTCATTGTGAACTAAAATTTATCTGCTTTCCTGAGAGCAACTTGGCTCCGGGGCCAATAAATTAAGCAGTCACAATGAAAATTCAGGAATTGATTGACTCTTCATAGGCAGTACTCTGCTGACCCATCCAGTGAAAGTGGCCACCGCAATATTAGAGCATAGGGTGGAATCGAGCAGAATTCAAGCGAGCCAAAAGGATGACTCGGCTCAGCTCATTTACTACCAAGACGAGCCGAGGCGAGCTAGCCAAGGTGTACGTGCTAGAAACCTGGCTCGGCTCGGCTCGGCTTGTTGCTAGCTCGTGAGATGCTCACGAGCGCTCGCGAGCCAAACCATAAATGATAAAATAAGCGGAAGAACATGTGGAAAATAAATATCTCAGATATCATTAATTCATTGCGTAGAAGAGATTATGATAATAACTTTTTTATACAAGTGTACTCCATATTATGCATGTAATATAGGTGATATTTGCATATTGGGTCATATACAAGCCGAGCCCAAGCAACTCGTGAGCTTCAGGCTCAAGTTGCAGCCCTACTAGAGCATCATCAGCAACATCTCTAAATTTTGATCTTTATATCTTCATCTCCAAACCACTATTTCATTATCTATATTTCCATCCTTTCCACCATCTCCGTACTTGAAAAGATATAGAGATTAAAGAGAGGATATTTAAATATAAAGACTCAAAGAGAAAATATCTATATTTAGGCTCTGTTATTTTGAACTGATCTAAACGGTTGAATGGCTGAAATGATTGAACTTCGAGAGCTTTTTGAGGTAGTCTCGAGATTCGGATACATTTCGTTTGACTTGCTTTTTAAAGCGTTAAAACCCACCTTCAAAACAGTGAAAAAACGGGTTAAAAAACTCAAATCATGTGTTTTCAAAACGTAGACAAGTCGTTAAGCTGTTAAACTGTTAAGCTGAAAAGAACTGGGCCTTAGAGATTAATCTAAAGGCTGTTTTGAAGTGATATAGTTACTGAGAGTCTCTAAAAACAGAGTAGATTCCCTTTCAAGATCTCCTCGCAATGCTCTGTTCTCCAGCGGCGAGTAACAGTCTAACATAAATGACACTGATGTGATCCTGTACCTTGGTGTCGATTTGAAGCAGTTGTCAACACCTCCATCAGTAAAGCATACCCTAATCCATTCATAACTTGTTCCCACTTCAATGGCAAGCAATTTGGTGTTTCTGTTCATGGGCAATAAAGATCAGAGAATGTGCAATAAAAAAATCAATGTGATCTTTTGTCGATTCCTTTTTTTCTTTTCCATCACTTATACAGAAGCAAGTATGGCAATACAAACTCTGAATCGTCACTTGAAATGTCGATAATGAAACTAAACATGTTTCAGGCATTCATGGCGAAGGAAAGAAAATTAGTTTATTTACTCTTTTTTTCGTCATGTCCAGGTGAACGAGGATTCAGAGAATCCACACTGGAAAGCAATAGGATACAACGTTGGCAAAGATCGAGCTGAAGCGGCGGCGCCGTCGCGGCCACTAGACAAAGGCGCCGTGGAGACCAGGGCACTGAACGACACCACCCTGGTCATGTCACTCGCGGACAAGGGCCTCGCCGTGAAGCCAGGAGCGTCGGACGCGTACCACACGGTGCAATGCGACGCCGTCGTCGTTGGCTCCGGCTGCGGCGGGGGCGTGGCCGCCGCGGTGCTCGCGTCCGCGGGGCACAAGGTCGTCGTCGTCGAGAAGGGCGACTACTTCGTCGCCGAGGACTACACCTCCATCGAGGGGCCGTCCATGGAGCGCCTCTTCGAGAAGGGTGGCATCTTCTGCACGTCCAACGTGACGTCGCTGATATTCACCGGCTCGACGGTCGGCGGCGGGTCGGCGGTGAACTGGTCGGCGTGCATCCGCACGCCGGAGGAGGTCAGGCAGGAGTGGTCGCGGGAGCACCGGCTTCCGGTGTTTGGGAGCCCAGGGTACGCGCAGGCCATGGACGCGGTGTGCGCCCGGCTAGCCGTCACCGACGGGTGCCGGGAGGAAGGGTTCCAGAACAAGGTGGTGCGCCGCGGGTGCGAGGCGCTCGGGCTGCGCGCCGACGCCGTGCCGCGCAACTCGTCGGAGGGCCACTTCTGCGGTAGCTGCAACTTCGGGTGCCCCACCGGCGACAAGCGTGGCACCGACACGACGTGGCTCGTCGACGCCGTCGCCGGCGGCGCGGTCGTTCTGACCGGGTGCAAGGCCGAGCACTTCATCCTCGAGGCCATCGCCGGCGGCCGTGGCCGGGGCAAGAGGTGCGTGGGACTGGTGGCGACGTGCGCGAGCAATGGCATCACCAAGAAGCTGCGCATCGAGGCGAAGGTGTCCATCTCGGCGTGCGGGGCGCTCATGACGCCGCCGCTGCTGCGCCGGAGCGGGCTCAGGAACCGGCACATCGGCCGGAACCTGCACCTGCACCCAGTCTCCATGGCGTGGGGATACTTCCCGGAGAGCAAGCAGGAGCCGCCGCTCACCGGCAAGTGCTACGAGGGCGGGATCATCACGAGCATGCACCGCGTCACGGACCGCACCATCATCGAGACGCCGGCGCTGGGCCCGGGCGCCTTCGCCGCCATGGTGCCGTGGGTGTCGGGGCGGGACATGAAGGAGCGGATGCGGCGGTACCCGCGCACCGCGCACGCGTTCGCGCTGGTGCGAGACCGCGGCGCGGGGTTCGTCGACGGCGAGGGCCGCGTGCGCTTCACCCCGAGCCGCGGCGACGCCGACGAGCTCCGCAACGGCCTGCGGCGCGCGCTGCGCATCCTGGCGGCCGCCGGCGCAGCCGAGGTGGGCACGCACCGCAGCGACGGGCTCCGGCTGCGGTCCAAGGGCGTCCGCGACGAGGACCTGGAGGCGTTCCTGGACGAGGTGAGCATCGAGAAGGGGCCCATGCACTCGACGAGCGACAAGTGGGGGTTCTTCTGCTCCGCGCACCAGATGGGGAGCTGCCGGATGGGCGCCACCCCCAAGGACGGCGCCGTCGACAGCGGCGGCGAGAGCTGGGAGGCGGCGGGGCTGTACGTGTGCGACGGCAGCCTGCTGCCCACAGCCGTCGGCGTCAACCCCATGATCACCATACAGTCCACCGCCTATTGCCTCTCCAACGACATCGCCGAGTCCTTGGCCGCGCACGGCAAGGAACACTGCCCAAGCCATGGCCATGAGCCCATGACCGCGCGCGCTTAGCAACAAACATCGACGAGTTGAAACGCAAATGTTTACGTCCGTTGATCATGTGTACTGATCTCATCTATATTCATCTGCATCATGCGCAGATGCTCAACGATACATCGACACACTCGATCCTTGTCAACACGTCGTGCTGTTCTATTCATCGTTTCTCGCTTGTGTAATACTACCAATCAATTTTGTAGGGATCTCCTATGTATTGTTCAAACCAAACAAGAAAAGAGCCCGATCACTCCTATCCTAACTAAGGTTTTCACTAAAGGTGTTATGAACAAAACTAAATATAGATTAGGCAATATATAAAGAAGAGATATCATTGCAAAGGAGGGATTTTGTCGTGACCGCAGTACTTGTAATGGGAATCCAGCACCACGAGATGATACTAATCCCAGTTTAGTATCTCGTGATGTACAACACGGTGGAATCATCACAGTATATTTAATTAAAGTGAAAGGGAGCTTATATAGCACGGACGTCCGTTCAGAAGGTTTGAAACGGATGAGCATGGCACAAGCTGACACTACATGGCACAAACTGACACAAGATGAAACTACATGGCACAAGCTGACATAAGATGAAACTATATAAGTAAACCATAGTATTTTATTACAAAAACAAACTGGCATACTAGTTCTTAGTCCATACGGAATTAAACAATAAGTAAAAATAACATCAGAGTGTTCAATTAGATAACTATGATGAACTCCAAGATATCGACCAGAACACCTTAGCTAGCCTTGCGTTTCCCCGTCAGGGCCTCCCTGGTCCTAACCGTAATCTGAATAAAATATGTCTGCGAGCAATTTAATGAGTACGCGGCTACTCAGCAAGCAATACTTAAAAATGAATGCAGGACCAAAGAGGGGATTAGGTTATTTTACCCAAATCCTACTTCTAGTCATTTCTTTATTTATTCAAGTTTTAGTTGGGTGAATGCATGATCATCAATAGAGACTCTTGATATCCAAAAGAAGGTGCATCTCACACCAGGCCAATCCCAGCCTAATCTAGTCAGGTTTAATATTGAGAAAGGGTGAATCTACATGTGCAAACCTTTCCAGACTCGTCCATAACCATGGACACGACTATCATGATAGTTTTAACTCTGCAGAGTGTGTACAAGTTTCCCCACAAGCCCCGTCTCATCCACTAGGAGAAACGGTACAAGACTTTTTCATCCTACTACGCCCACCACTTCGCCAGCCCTTTCTTTTGGTTTCCCGGGCCCGCCGGTGCCCGCCACAGTAGGGCGCCTACTACGTCTGGACATCACCCGTGAGTCGTTCCCCATTTAACGCATTCGGTCTCAGGAACGCACCTACCCCTCATAGGAGATTGCAGGCCTCCCCCTAGGGCAGCAGTGCCGAAACGTAACCGGCCAGCTTACGAGCCAATGGTTAGTGGGTTTCGTAGTGTATTAAGCCAGCGCCGAAGGCACAAGTGGCTGTACGGTAAGGTTCGGTCCAGCAATACACAAGCTTGAGTCCTTATTAGAGGAGACCGTCTCAGCACCACCTCATTCCCGGAAACACCTCTGCCGGGTCTCCCTTAAGCCATCTACACTAGTTTTAGTTGATTAGATTTCATCCAAAATCACCACTATGAGGTATATGCCTTACCAGGCACAATTTTATAGTGAATCCCAAATGCAGCCCTACACATCTAGTCAAGGATAGGCGAGGAAAAATATAACAGGTTCACAAAGGTGGCTAAAACATATTAACAGATTATTAACATGCTTAGGTACGCACGCCTATTTTCCATGCATGCAGATAATTCAGAAAATAAACAGTAAATTATATTATAAAACTAGGAGAAAATATGTTACTATCCCACACCAGTAAATTTCCATGCATGCCTTCAAAAAACTCCGCTCTTTGAGAATCCCACACCGGTTACGGGCAACAATCCGGACAACACTCACAACCACCGTCTAAACATACGAACAACAAAGAACATAACAGCAAGATCAATACAGAGAAAATAATTATTAAATATACAAAAAAAATCTAGGATTTAAATGTGATTTTTAGTCTCCAAAATCATGCAAATTGGAGTTACAGAGCTCCCTAAACAATTCGGAAAAGTTTTGGGCTAAATAGAAAATTCTAGAAAAAAGAAAACCCGAATAAACCATAAATAGGCCGCACCGGTGGAACCGGCCCAAAACTCCTGCGCGCTCGGCCCAATCCGGTGCGGCGGCGCTCTGCTGACAGGTGGGGCCCACTGGACAGTGAATCCCAACGAATGACAAACGGGACCCACGAGACAGAGGCGACGGGGCAATGCTGGCTTGGCAGTGACGTGTTGGTGGCGTGTCAGTGACGTGGCGTGCCACGTGGCACTCAGGGGCGGGGCGGTGTTGACGTGGCATGACACGTGGCTGATGACGTGGCATGCCACATGGCAGTGGGTGCTGGGCTACGGTTGACGTGGCATCACACTAAACGTACACGTGTCAGGCCACGTGGCTCTCTGGCTGACGCGGCACGGGTGGGTCTGCCGGTCAGTGACCGCCTGACAAGCGGGGCCCACGGCTCAACCGGGACCGCATGTCAACGGTTAGGGCTAGATCTGGCTCGGGTGAAACAAAATGACGCTGTCATCAGCGGCGGGTCCCATGGAACACATGGCGATATGGGATTGTGCGGCGGCGACGGAACGGTCCAAGGCGCCGACAGCGACGGGTCCCACAGGACACGCGTCGCAGCGGGATTGGGCGAAAACGGCGGTTGCGGGCTTCTTATTCATAAGTAAACAGAAGTAATTGTCAATGACCTCATAATATTTTTGTATTGTATATTTGGTTGCAGGCTTATATTGTATGAAGTAATACAATTACATTTTTAAATGTGTTTACTCTCAGGTTTATTACTTGGATAGTTTGGATCACCCCCATTGCCCTCCAGCTGTCAACACGCCACGAGTTGCGTATTACTCTAAAGTTTTAGTAGACAGCATTGTGCGTGCCGATAGGATCAACAGTTCTTTTAGGAAACTTCCAGTAAGTCCCACCTTACATTTAATTACTATATCTGTTCAGGTTTAGATTAAATTGTTCAATTTGTTCGGTCACTACATATTTTTGAACTAGATCGAATTGCTGATTATTTATACTATTATATTTTCAGTTTAGATCGAAGGCTGAAACATGCTATCAGTTACTCGAGAGCTTCTCATGCCCAAAACATGTGGATGGTCAGCTAGGTTCTGTTATCAATCTACCAAAAATGAGTGCAGTGCTATCTGGTGGTAGTCTTAGCTGGCTTCCTGCAGACAAGCAGCAAGCAATCATGGATGCTATGGAGAAATTTGATTCTATTGCATCTCAGTCTGCTGTTGCGATAGCCCGTGAGCACAAGATAACCGAAAACGCTTATGTTGAAGCATTGAATGACATTAACAGCTTGCTTAATCAACAAGCCAGAGATGAGAATGTTGTTTATGGATCGGCAGAAGCATCACATAATTCTCATGACAACGTTAACAATCGCACAGCTAGTCCAATTCAGGTAAACCTTGAAACTATCAGAACACATGGATCGACAGAGTCAACACCTTATTCTCATGACGACGTT
The DNA here is from genome assembly GCA_036346415.1 of Raddia guianensis. Taxonomy (NCBI): domain Eukaryota; kingdom Viridiplantae; phylum Streptophyta; class Magnoliopsida; order Poales; family Poaceae; genus Raddia; species Raddia guianensis. The sequence goes on along the minus strand of CM070543.1, from coordinate 21,362,088 downwards.
AACTGCACAACTAGTCATGTTCATGAAAATCTTGAAGCTATCAGGACTCCATCCCCACCACCACATGATGGTCCTTTGTCTCCTATTCTTAGTTTGTCTCTAGGTCTATATAATTCTATCATCTTACTGTGTCGATACAACTTTTTTAATTATCTGCTAATAGTTACTTCTTTTGTATATTGGATTAGTTATTATATCTGAGTCTTTCATGAAGAAAATTATTGAGACAGAGAGAGCACGGGCTGAACAAACACAATCATATTCAGTTGATGAACATGTATAATGTCCTTTATGATTTATATGACATTAGTTTCATTTGGTTTTTTCTCGTGTTGTAGTCTACTGTTGTCTATTTTTTTGGTTTTTTGATAGGGTGTCAACCATCCGGTCCAACAAGTCAGTGTGAATGTTGCTCGTGAACCATTGAAGAGGATTAAGCGAAAGCCATCACGGTTTGTTTCTCCTTTCAAGGACAAGCCAAAGAGACCCGTCCCAATTAATGAAGTGGCATTGCATGCCAGGGCAGATATAATAGAGAACCCCCTACTACACAGGTACATTATAAATATCAAATACTAGTAGCTTAATGAGAATATGTATATGTTTTAAATCTATCACAACAAATCAAAGTAAGTGAAAGTAATTGGTAAACATGCCCAAGGTTTGGTAAATATGTTATTTGAGCATCCACACAAGTAGTAAATACATACACATTGCAGGTAATGTTGGTGTTTTGACTTGTTCCAACATTTGTAATTATTATTTTCTCTTTCTCATTTGGTACTGGTGGAAGTAAGTTAAAGTTATTTTCTCAAATGCTACAGGCTTCATATATGTATTATGCAACTAAGCACAGTAAGTAATTAGCAAACATGCCCAAGGTTTGGTAAATATGTTATTTGAGCATTCACACAAGTAGTAAATACATACACATTGCAAGTAATGTTGGTGTTTTGACTTGTTCCAACATGTGTAATTATTATTTTCTCTTTGAGCATTCACACAAGTAGTAAATACATACACATTGCAAGTAATGTTGGTGTTTTGACTTGTTCCAACATGTGTAATTATTATTTTCTCTTTCTCATTTGGTACTGGTGGAAGCAAGTTAAAGTTATTTTCTCAAATGCTATAGGCTTCATATCTGTATTATGCAACTAAGCACAGTAATTGAGAGTAACTCGACATTTTGCATTACTTTTTGCCTTTTCACAGCTGCAATCTAATGAAATCAACAAGATGCCAATTTACTGCAAAGGGTGATGACATCATTGCATCATTCGATGACGGGCGTTTGTGCGAAGGCCAGTTTGTAGATTTTTTTCATTCAATGCACAACCCATGATGAAATGGTGTTGAGACCATCAAGTGATGGGTACGGGCTCTTCTTGACATGGGAATTGAACATAAGTGCAGGCCAAGTTATTTCATGCTTTGTTCACTTGATTCATAAAGAAATTTGTTGAGTCCATATCAGTCTTATACGGCCGGAGGGATCCCAATCAATTGCAGAATGACGGTAGTCCATGTATTAAACCACCAAGGGCGATTACTGAGATTCAAGCATGTACCCCAGACGCATCTCTGGTGTATACTCATGAGTTATTCTCTTATCTTATGATTTTATATGAAGCGCATGTTTAGAATGTGATTGTAGATGATTAATTATAGGATAACCTTGGGCATGTTTACCAATTACTTTCATTTACTTTAATTTGTTGTGATAGATTTAAAATATATACATAATTCCATTAAGCTACTAGTATTTCATATTCATAATGCACATGTGTAGTAGGGGGTTCCCTATTATATCTGCCCTAACTTGCAATGCCACTTCATTAATCGGGACGGGTCTCTTTGGCTTGCCCTTGAAAGGAGAAACAAACCATGATGGCTTCCACTTAATCCTCTTCGATGGTTCACGAGTCCACACTGACTTGTTGGATCGAATGGTTGACACCCTACAAAAAAAACAAAGAAAATAGACAACAGTAGACTACAACACGAAAAAAAACCAAATGAAACTAATGGCATATAAATCATAAAGGACATTATACCTGTTCATTAACTGAATATGATTGTGTTTGTTCAGCCCGTGCTCTATCTGTCTCAATAATCTCCCTCATGAAGGACTTAGATATAATAACTAATCCAATATAAAAAAAGTAACTATCAGCAGATAATTAAAAAAATTACATCGACACAGTAAAATGATAGAATTATATAGACCTAGAGACAAACTAAGAATGGGAAACAAAGGACCATCATGTGGTGGTGGGAATGAAGTCCTAATAACTTCAAGGTTTTCATGAACAGGACTAGTTGTGCAGTTGTTATCATCGTCATGAAAATAAGGTGCTGCCTCTACCGATCCATGTGTCCTAATAGTTTTAAGGTTTTCCTGAATTGGACTAGCTGTGCGATTGTTAACATCGTCATACAATTATGTGATGCCTCTGCCGATCCATAAACAACATTCTCATTCCTGACTTGTTGATTAAGCAAGTTGTTAATATCATTCAATGCTTCAATATAAGCGTTCTCGGTTATTTTGTGCTCACGAGTTATCGTAATAGCAGACTAAGATGCAATAGAATGAAATTTCTCCATAGCATCCATAACTACTTGCTGCTTGTCTACAGGAAGCCAGCTAAGACTACCAAATATCACTGCACTGATTTTTGATAGATTGATAACAGAACCTAGCTGACCATCCACATGTTTTGGGCATGAGAAGCTCTCGAGTAATTGATAGCATGTTCCAGCCTTCAATCTAAACTGAAAATATAACAATATACATAATCAGCAATTCGATCTAGTTCAAAAATATGTAGTGACCGAATAAATTGAACAATTTAATCTAAACCTAAACAGATATAGTGATTAAATGTAAGATGGGACTTACTAGAAGTTTCCCAAAAAAACCATTGATCCTATCGGCGGACACAATGCTGTCTACTAAAACTTTAGAGTAATACGCAACTCGTGGCGTGTTGACAGCTGGAGAGCATTTGGGGTGATCCAAACTATCCAAGTAATAAACCTGAGAGTAAACACATTTAAAAATGTAAATGTATTACTTCATACAATAAGCCTGCAACCAAATATACAATACAAAAATATTATGAGGTCATTGACAATTACTTCTGTTTACTTACGAATAAGAAGGCAGCACATCCTTTTATAGACCTAGTCTGGCTAGGCTTCTGAGAACGCCAATGGCGAACTGTATCCCTAAGATCCTGAACTAGCAACCTACACCAGTTGATGCTATTAAATTTATCCATATCCTTTGTATAACCAGCATCCTTCATTGTGACATAAAAGCTTGTGGCAGCAAAAAGCAATTTGTTGAATAAAACAAGAAAGAAACACCGAATTCCCAGCAAATCTTCTCAGTGCTTCCTACTGCTCTTCAACACATTGTTGATTTTGATATCCTTCATCTTAGGAGCCTGCAAATCAAATTTCAGCCCATCGAGCTCAACTTGCTTCTCAGCCATTGAGGATGTTGGAAACTCAACTCCACTATTCTGCAGCCCCATAACACATTTTACAGCATGCTCGTTGATTGGGAGCTCCTTACTTTCATCAATCCGAATCACCATGTCATCGGGGTTGATACTGTCCATTAGCCAAGCCAGCAGATCTCTGCTCTCAAGTCCTTCAACTGTGATTTTGCAAACATCTCGGAAGCCTAACTTGTTCACCTCACTCTGCTGCCACACAGAAAGACTCTCGATAGCCAAGACAGCTAACCCCGGCGAACATCGAACAGTAATCCCTTGTGATTTTGGTGCCGCCTTACCCTGCATTACAATTTCAATGATAGTAAATAATCGATAACTAACACCCTGAATTATGAGAAACCCACTACCCTGCAAACTTACCTCTTTCGGCTCAGCCACAAATACATATTCATCATCTGGCACTTCTTTGGTTGTTTTTCTCTTTCTCTTGGTGCATGTCTTCTTGATATTAACTCCTTTACCCTTCTGAAAATAAGATATCGTTCATGCCTAGCAATTCCAAACGGACATAACATATTGATGCGTGAACAATATGAAAGACCTGTAATTTTTTCCGTGGTGCTTCTACGAAATCATCGTCATTTTCATCTATTTGGCCTGCCGCACGCTTAGTGGCTGACCTAGTACCCACCCCTGGTGACTGCATTCAGGAAAAAAATTACTTTGCATTTGGAAAAAATGATTACTTCTTGTTACTACTAAAAAGGGAAAAAAGAAACATCCAATAACTATTTACTCCATTTTACTTTGTGTAATTGCATGACAAAATTTGGAAGACTATATCATATTTGAAATATGGCTACTACTGAACCCGATGAGAATAATTACTTAGTGCATATGAATTATATTCTTTTACTTTGTAATCAGTTTACTTTGAGTATATCCTATATCATATTCGTTTATTGAACCCAATAAGAACAATTACTTCCACTTACTTCCAGTAGTACAAATGAATTACCTCAAAGGATATTTGAAAATATGGCTACTACTGAATACTTCTAATAAAGAACATTGTACATAGAAAATTGAATGATTGATTTAGCACAAGCACAAGGCGTGCATCATGTTTACTTCAGATTACTAGCTGATAAAAGAATGGACTACAGATCATCATATACACTGTATGTTGTAAAAAAAATCATTGAATAATGCTTAGAATCAAAGAACCTGTGGGGGTGGACTGGAAGTGCGTCGATCATTTATTGATGACTTCTTCCGAGGCTTCTTCTTCGCAATTTGTTCGTTGCTTTCTCCCGGACTAGTGTTTTGTGACAGCAAATTAATTTCCAGAGCATGCTGAGAACCTTGTATAAGAATCTTCCTAACACGGCTAGGCATTTCTCCCCGAGTTTTTGTCTACAAAATAAGATGCAAATTGGAATTGAAGCGGGAATACAAGCCATTGATATAACCAATGAATGAATCGTGTACGAGGGCAACTAACCTTTACTTGCCTAGCTTCATCCTGCCAGGTTTCTTCTTCTTCTTCCAGATCGCCGGGCTCAACACGATCTTCATCCGCATGAACCCTAACCGCTTCAACAGATACACCGACGAGAGGCGTTGCTTCCGAGAAGGTCGATGCCTGCTCTGCTGGCTGTAGATCCGGCGACTTAGAAGGCGGCGCAGCCTCTCCCTTCGAAGAGACAGCTTGTTCCGCCGGCGGCGACGCTTGGAACGAATTCAGGTCGTCGAAGCTACATAGGTGGGCATCCGGCGGGTGAGGCTGAAGTGGTGCGGGAGGGCTAGGCATTGGCGGCGGCAGGGGAGAATCTGTGGGAGGCGGCGCGCTTGACATCGACGGCGGCAAGGATTTTACTGCGGCGGCTAAGGCGAAGATTGGGGGAGGTTGGGCGGCAGCACGGTGAAAACAGGCGCCGCCGGTGTAAAAGTGAGGGGATGGAGATGAAAGTGGGGATGTTTTATCCGGCTTGGGACCCACTGCATGGAAAAACGAGAATTGATAAAAGCGAAAACAGAAAAGAGAAATGGCCTGGTTCCATGTGGGGAATGGCTCGGCGTAGATTATTCTATTCTACACCTAGATATAGAGTGTGTGTGTGTGTGAAGCAATAGAACATGTGACAGTGAAGTCAGCTTTTTTGGACTTGATCTGAAGCCATCATTCGATGAATTGATGATACCATGCACATAATAGTAATGGTATTTTTCAAAACCGAAAAACTTGTAGTGGCATAGATCGAATTAATCCGTTATAAAGCAAGGGATAACGAAAGGGAACCCCGGCACTTAAGCGGTCAACGGTGGCTCAACTCAAACAGAATTGGATAAATGACATGAAGCACAATGTCCGAATATGTTGTATCGGCAAGGGAAAAAAATGACCCTTAACTAAATTGTTATAGTTATTTGATGAAAATTGACGTCGTTTATTATGACTTCTAAATGCTTCATTATAATAGCTCTATTATTCAATATAATCATTTTTGTTGTTTTTATCACAGAAATTATTAGACGGACCGAACCATTGAACTACCTAGTGTAGGGCACTGAAGGGAGAGGAGATTAGTACTCCCCTACTTTGCAGGAATGGCAAAACTCGTCAATTAAAAAGACAGACATAATAAACCACGGGCAGAGAGCCAAGCTAGTCTGATTCATCTCAGTCTGAAATGCAGTCTAGGAGTACAAAAGATTACAATGATCCAATCACTAACCAAACACTTGCTGTTGTACTCCAACTGTCTGCATCAAACGCTGGAAGCTTCAGAGCCTAGTAACACTACTCTCGGATCACTCCTGGTTGCTCATCGCTTGTTCAGCTTCATATGCATGTTTGGCCCTCTTGATTAAAGCAGCCAACTGTCGTACTGCCTTAGACCTAATTCTACGGGCCCGCAACATTTCTCCATAAACTTTCAAGCAAGCCACCTTATAGAATTTATCTTTATATTTAGGTGCATCCTCCACCAACTTTGAATAGTCATCTCCAAAAAGCTGAAGGAAACGCAAATTGGCCATTAATTGAATGACAAATTTCCATCAAATACGCAGCAACAAGCAGACAACATATTTGCAAAATATTATGATTTACCTTTCGAAGATCGCCAGCTACAGGTTGTTCACCATTAGGGTAACATAACATCATGAGAGCGATTGCAAGTTTGATAAATCCCAATCCTCAAAGTTAATGCGAGATATCTCCTTCAGGTGCTCACCAGCATAGCTCAAGTATTCAGCATGTTTGTCCACATTAAAATCACACTCATACACGAGGCCTGTCGTCTCAATAATATCTTTATTAACCTGGATACAAGGAGCATCGCTACATAATTAATTAGAAAACGAGCAAAAAGGAAAAATTTTCTGTAAAAATATTGTATCCAAATAAGTTAGCAAAAATTAAGGGCTCCCAACGCACGAGGAGCTATCAAGCACAAAGCATTTTATGTTGGGGAGCGAGGTATTGAGCTCACCATCTCGGTTTGACATGAAAGCTATGGCGATTCAGGCGATTTCATCCCTTCACACATCGGGAGGCGATCCTCCTTGGTCGACTCGATTTTTCATCGGTACTAAATCGCATTTGATTCTGCAGGCCCACATCAATTCCATTACTTCATCATTCCATAGGCGGGATATTCCACTGAAATAATCCACGAAAAAAATCGGTGCTCAAAATTGTTCACATACGTAAGCAAACAAGGGGCGCAACACTAACCAAGTTACATTCAATGATAGTTTTATATTCGGCTTCCCAACCGCTAGTTTACGCTCGGGTTGGATCCACTTCGAGCATCTTTGCAAGTCGTTCGTTAACACCAAGATCAAGCTTAAGGGCGGCCTTGTCCTCGAAAGTTTGAAAGTCTTTCACCAAACAACCGCTAAAGTAATAAGCACAACAAGCATGTTAAGGGGAAAAGAAACAATTAGTCAAATTCATGCCAGGTCTCTCAATCATGACTGCACGAGGGTAATTCAGTAGTAATACATGCCTAAGTTATAAAAATATAACCTGTTCCAAGTCCTCAATAATTGCAGTGCAGCTCAGAATAAGTTCATGTGCTAAGCTAATGCAACGTATTTTGAAAACAGACCATAGTAGCAAACTTTGGTAGCAGTACCATTACCATGTCAGGCCTCAATCATCCCTAGCTAGCAGTTAGTTAAACATTGGTGATGCCAATTGCCAATACCCCATAGGTTGCCTGTGCTAATTGATTCTTTAAATCTCTTTGCACCCATGGACATGGATACATGTAACAGGATCATGCTACACGCTTTCCGTAGGATTGGAGTCTGTTAAATTAGTACACAGCTAATGACCAAATGAACTTGTGTTCATATTACTTCACTCTATGCAAAGAAATAAATGAAAGTCACAAACATAAATGATGCAAGATCGCTGCTCAGTTTAAATTGGGGACAAGCAATGTAAAGAAATAACAATCGGAATGAAAGAAAGGGGAACTAACGTATTTTGTCATAAATTCCATGACAAACTCTCCCCAGATATCCTGCACGGCATAGAGAATGTACAAAAATTAGGTCGATGGCAAAGAGAGCAAACAAGCACACGAGTACAACAAAGGAAGTGGAAACAAGTACCTTGATGGCACCTGGCTGAAGGAGCTTGATTCCATCATAGCCAAAAAGTGCAAAGCCAGAGGGCGTCTCAAACAGCACCAAGATGACTCCACCATTCCCCAACTTGGCAGCTAGCAAAACAAAATTCAAGCAAATTCAGGCAAGCAGAATTACAACGTGAACAGAAGCTAAAGGTCCTCGCCCGCCAGATCCACCATGGCAGCCTAATCGCAAATCTCCTTCGCCTGCGCTACCGGCACCGCCCTTCTGCTGATCCGCCTCTCCGGAGATTTTGGGGGGGTTGTTGGGGACTTGGGGTCGGGGTCGGGGGGTTGTTGGGGACTCGGGGTCGGGTAGGTTTAAGGCCTGTTTGGTTCATGACCATGGATGACCATGCCAATTGAATGGTCATGTCAATGCATGGCATTACCAAATCCTTGGCCAAATTTGATTGTTTGGTTTGTAGCCATCTTTTTTTGCCAACAAATGGCAAGTAATGAAGGATGTTGTTTGGTTTGTTGCCAATTTAATGTGTCAATTGGTCCCATAATTAAATAAAAAAATCACAAAACTCAAATAAAAAACTATGAATTCACAAAAAAATAAAAGGTTGGATTTAAAAATTTAAAACATCTTAGAGAAAATGGGAAAAATGAAATTTGGTAACAAAAACTAAAATTTTAAAACATAAAAAACATTTTAAAATGAAAAAAAGGATTAATTATAAAAACCTTAAAAACAAAAAAATAATAAAAATGGGTTGCTTAGGATTTTATATGAATTATAAAATTTATTTCATGCAATTTGGACACTTTATGAAATAGATATAGAAATTAGAAGATACAAAATCAACTGACAGCTAGGCTTATCTACCAGCTTGGCTTGCCACTGACAGTGGGCCCAACACCGATCAAGCAATGGCACGAAGGCAAGCCATCAGATGGCGCCCGAAATCAGCGCCATCGCCGGGCCAGCGATTCGCGTGGAAATTTGTTGGCTCGCCAAATTTTTTGGTTGGCGCGCCATTCATTGGATGCCATCCAAATGCCAGCCAATTTACCATGACGAGCCAAAATTTGTCATGGCTAGCCACGGTCACAATCCAAACAGGCCCTTAAATTGTGGCGATTGGCGAAGCGTTGGAGCTATGTCCATCCAACGTACAAGGAGCCCCGGCCTATTGTATTGTGTATTGAAGGAACGTACGCTTCGGGCCCATATCTAGGCAGCGGCCTATTCGGCTCAAAAGCTTTGGAGACGCGGCTGAATGTCCATATGGTGCTATGTATATATGGGTTTAAAGAGCATTGGGATAACAAACACAATTTAAACATGACACATCCTATGCCTGAGATCCAATCCAAGAACCATCCGTACGAGAATCATTCCACCTATTCACAACATCGTAAATCAAAGCAGTTGCTTTGACAAAAAAAAATATAAAAAAACCAATCCGGGCTTGAATTCACGAGCTGTAATGCACGAATACCTCATCCACCGAGCGGTAGTCGTTGTCGATCCACGAGACCTCCTATGAAGCCGCAGCTTATGTTGTGTTTGGTTGTCTGTATCCACCCTGACATGGCTCCATGGATGCAACAATCGCTTGTTCGGTTGGCTACATGAGGGTTGGAGCCTAAGTCCCGAGATGCAATTGCATCCACCGAGCCAGACTGCGGGAAACACAAATTTTGGCCGTTTCCCACGGGCAAGCTCGCATGAGCGCACGCGCATGGGGTGGACCCACCCATCGGCATCTGATTAATCCATCCCATCCACTCTCATGAAGACAACCAAGCAACATCTCTTCCCAGTCTATCTCATCTCATACACTTAACCAAACACCATCTCTTTGCATCTACGCAGCCTGGCTCTCACCAGCCTAGCTGATTCGTACAAGCCAGGCTGGGACGAGAAGGCAACCAAACACACCATTACTCCATTAGAGACTCCTCCTACCCGCACCAAAGGGCTTGGACCTGAAGGAGGAGCTAATCGCGCGAAACCCAAGAACCAAGATGGTGTTGGGGTGTAGGTCATAAACTCGATGCCGCGCTGCGCCAGAATTATGGTGCGAACTCAAACTCACATACTTGTCCTCCTAAGGGTGGTGTGTTGACACATAAATCGGATAAGATTCCTGCGCTACACACATGGACTTAAGGCATGTCCCCTGAGTACCAAAACTTGAGGTTCGTGAGTGTGCCAGTCGGTTTTACCAATAAAACCGACAAGGTAGACGGTAAAATTTGAATAAACCAGTACGGGTAGTATCGGCTCCAGACAGAAACCGATATGACACTCGTGCTCCAGATGAAGCAGACTTATTGATTCCGTTCCGTTCCGGCCGGAACGGGCGAACGTTCCGTTCCGTCGTGTAAAACGGAACGGAAAGAGACATTTTCAGTACCAGTCAACATTCCGGTCAATACCGGCCGGATTTGCCTATTCCGGGCCGGATTTTCCCATTCCGGCTGGATTTACCAATTTCGGTTAATACCCCCCTAGTTTCAAACTATGAAATACAATGAACTATAAGCTATGTTTGAGTATTATATGAGTGATTTATGCATGTCAATGTAAATTTTGGTAAAGATATTCATATTTCTAACATTTATTTTATTATATTAAAGGGTACGAAACGGTACACCGGAATGGGCCGGTACCGGAATGCTCCGTTCCAATAGAAAAACCGGAATGAGCACCAGAATGGAATTGATAAGTTTGAGATGAAGTCTAGAATAGCATGGTGAATCGATCGGCTTTTAGACAAGCCGGCTGGGCAAATTGATTTGAAATATACTAAATAATAAGTATTCAATAAAGTTGATTGTAAATACGAACACCTAGCAGCAAAAACTACTAGATGAATCGCGGGTAAACACGAGTAGAAGATTGGATTTCTCCAAGACAGTTGTACTTGCCAAACTGTCGGTGTATTCTACATCGGGGTGTAGCGTACTCTCGAGAGTACGGATCACTCCGTACTCCCGACGAGTTTTTGCAATCCAAAATTATTATCAACAGATCCAAACAGTTGATTTTCTTCGTCTCGTTGAAATGTAACTCTCGACCAAGTTCATATTTTTTCATATTTTCAACTAATTGGAAGGTTAATTTTTGAAAATATGAAACAAATGGTACACAAATTCGAAAAAATACGAAATTTGGTCGAGAGTTACATTTCAATGAGATGAAAATAATTAACAGTTCAGATCGGTCGATAATAATATCGAATTTTAAAAACACATCGGGTGTACAGTGAAATCCGTACTCTCGAAGCTTTCCTCTATGTTTAAGAACTTGATATCGTTAGTGTTCGAGTCTTAGAATTTTTTGGCATCTTTCTCTTAATTTTCTGGATGTGCCACCAGTCATAACCTATGGGCAGGTCGGCCGGTACGGCTATCTGCCTAGACCAGTGGCCCGTCAAAGTCGCCACGACCCCACGAGGCCACGACCATGGCCCACGGCCCAGGACTCCGCCATGGGTTGGTTGGCGAGCCGTCGGACATCAGGCAACGCCACTGCTGTGCGTCGCTAGCGCAGCAGCGCTGCGAGTGAATGCCCACGGCCGGCCGGAGCTGTATATATGCGCGCGCGCGCCAACCGCAGCCGCACGTCGTCGCGCCGAGACGAAGCCAAGAACCGTGCGCGCGCCTGCTGCGAGCTGAGACCTGAGGGTATCGCATTGGCGGCTCGATCGGCGGCAATGGCGGCGCCGGCCCCGGCGGGGAGGAGGCCGGGGCACCCGCTGCTGCGGGGGCGGAGGCGGGGCGGCTACACGCACGGGCTGCGCCCGGGGGAGATGGACGCGCTTCGGGCCATGTGCGGCGCGCTCATCCCGTCGCTGCCGCCGGCGGAGGAGAGCGAAGGCGGCGGCGGCGGCCGAGGTGGCCCGCCCGTAGACAAGGACCTCGACCGGTTCTACGCCGCCTCCGGCGCCGACTCCCCCATCCCCGACGAGGTGATTCCAGTTTCCAACACATAGGCATAGCGCTTTGCTGCTGTTCTTGCCTTACAAATCTCCTAGAGTTAGTTGTCGTCAACCTGCTCTTGATTCAATTTTCTTTCTTCTCTTGCACTTTTTTGTGCTTTGATGTTTCTGCACAAACCTTTATTTATTTTTGTTTGGGTTTTAGTTTCAAAGGTTTCTTGTTTTTCTAGTTCGAAATTAAAGTCATCCCGAGCTTCTTCATTTTCGATATGAAGCTATGGAAAACATCAAAATTAAATTTAACAATGAATTATTCTCAAAAAAAAAAAATTAACAATGAATCAGGATTGGTCTAATGATTGATATTTTGTATACTTATAAAAATGAAATCCATCTAGTTGATCTTGCCACTATCGTCATACTGTTATTGGATAGGCTAGCTCCGACCCCACGAACAGACTAGTCTCTATCTAGCTCTCTGTTTTCGTTGAACGTATCAACGTCGATTAGTTATAATTAAGATCTTATTATTTTAAGTATATTTCATCGTTTGCAAGGAATTGTGGCCTCAATTCTTAATGACTGTAAGTACTGCTAGGTTCAATTATATAATACCTCTAATTAGGGAAAAAAAATAGAGCCAGTCCACACGTACCCACAAGTCAACAGCAATTAACCTAATGGTCCAAAAGATGCCATGCCTAAATAATTGTGGCTATTAGTCTAACACGGAACCACTTACGATAAGAACCTAGCTAACTCCCCACTCTTGCCATACCCATAATTAAGTAGTAAAAAAAATTTACATAAAAGTTTGCCTTAGACCGCTGTAAACTGTATGATATATTTATATACATAGAATTGTTTACAACCAATGCCACAAAAAAAACTACCCAAGAAACTGTAAAGAACAAACTTAGACCTAATTTGTTCAACTTATTTGATTTGATTTATTTATTTATCTGACATATATTCTAACCTTGACAGTTTTTCGAGTTGGATTCGAGAGATCGGGTCTGCATTGTTTGACTTGTTTCTAGAGAGTTTTTAGACACGTCTTCTACGTAGAAAAAATACAGATTAAAAAAAACTAAATTATTTATATTGAACAGCTATGAGCAGTTATCCGAGGAGGACAGGACAAGGTCGTTGTTTATGGCTGCTACCCCTTTAACGCTACGTACATACGTATGCAAAGCTCTCGCTCTCACGCCCATGCCGCCGCGCCAGCCATGAGTCGGCCCGCTGCTCATGTAGCTGCGGCGGCGCCACTGCTCAGAATTCCGGCCCTACAAAGCATCCATGCAATTAGGGTTCCTGGTAGCCGCGCGGATTTGGTCGAGACAGTCTGCATGTGCATTGAGCCGATCAGTAGTTTGTTGATTCTGCCTCGTGGTCGCCACACGATCGAGGACACAGACCGGCCGATCGACTTGGGGTCTTGGGCCATGCTCTGATCAGCTTGAATCTTGAGTTCTTGACGCGCGCGTGCGTGCGTAGGTGGCGGAGATGATGGTGACCCGGTGCGTGTGGGAGGCGGTGGCGCTGGTGCGCGTGGTGCTGTGGGCGCTGGGCACCTGGGCCGGCACCCTGCTGCTGTGCGGCCGGCTCTGCCTCGACGGCGCCGGCGCCGGCGGCCGCCCCTGCGTCCGCCGCTTCGCCGACATGCCGGCGGAGCGGCGGGAGGCGGCGCTGCAGCGGTGGAACCGGGCGCGGTGGCTCTTCCCGCTCAGGATCGCCGTCGCCGTCGTCAAGATCATCTGCCACTACGCCTTCTACACCATGGTACGTACGCGCATACCTACCTGCATGCTACTCGTGCCGTGCCTGCCCGCTGGCTATGGAATTACTACAGTATTATCATTGAATCATTGATCGATCTCTCTCAGGTTGGCAGCATGATGCATTCATGCATGCATACTAGCTAGCTAGCTCCTGGCATGCCCATGTTGTTCGCAATGAATTAATTGGTTACGTACCTCCAAACTAGCTTCAAAGTTCCAGGTACCAAACAGTGTCTCTGTTGTGCAATTGCGCGCCTTTGGTCCCAAACCGCATGGGGCGACCTTAGGACAAAATTAAAAACTGAAAAACCAGTGAAAAACCAGAGTAGCAAAACCGTCAAGGAAATTTAATAGTTTTTTTCCGAATGGTTTTGATGAAAACCATCGAATCACTATGTAGCGATTTTTTTCCCCCAAAACCTCGATCTAGCTACCACTCTGAACACCAGGGGAAGCAGAAATCAATCATCTATGTATTGTTCTCTAGTGACCAAAAGAGAAATGAAGAGATGAAAAAGAAATATGTCTATATATCTGCTACTCCCTCTAGGGGAAAAAATTAATCACTACCACGCAAAAGTCCTTTACTATCGGTTGAACATGACCTTTAGTACCGGTTTTTAATATCTATGGGGCATCAATATCAGTTCATCCAATTGATACTAAAGGGGCCTAAACTTGCTTTAAAAAATTTATGAAATATTGGAAGAACCACTGAACCAGAACTCAAACCCAATACCTATTGCCTTTGTGACCCACGCCTCACTTTTCTAGCCAACTCACCCACTCAAGCCAAATTTTTTATTTTTAACCCTTTTGAAATAGATATTTTATTTTTAACCCCGGGTCAAAAGTTTTTTCAAATCTAACCCTTTTGGCCGCGCCAAGCCGTCCGGCGCGGCAAATTCATGTTGCAGCATTAGCGGATGGCGCAACAAGTACATCTTGCCAGCAAAAGCGGATGGCGCAACAAGACCGCCCACTTATCATTCTATCGGTAGCCGCGGGAACGCCAACGGTAATGCAACCTCTCTGCGCGCCATCCGCTTGGCGGCGAAGATGAATTTGCGCGCCAGGCGGGTAAGGCGACAAAAGGGTTAGATTTGCAAATTCTTCAGCTCGGGGATTAAAATTAAAATAATTTTTTAAAAAAGGTTAAAAAATAAATTTTATTGCCCACTCAGGTGCTTTGATATAACTAGCACATGCATGTCTTTTAGGCTTTTCAGAAACAAGGCATAAGCCCCATCAATTCGTCCACGTACCAGCTAACTTATACCCATCTACGAAAGAAATCTTTACTGTTGCCTCCAACCGGTACTGAAAGTCTGAATCGCTACCGTTGCTACGAACCAGTACTGATGTCACTACTGATATCGGTTCCAATCCAATCGGTACTGATGTGCCGGTATATTAACCTAGTTTTCTAACGGTGAATTAATGTTTCATGGACATAGACATTGTGTTTATAAAACATCTCGTAACTATTTACAATTGCAGTTTATCTGAAAAAATAATTACGATTGCAATTTATTTATAAATTTTAATAAAATTATTTTTTAAGAAAATAATTACTGCTTGAGACGATGCATAAACGCATGTGGTTTTTACTTCTCCAATATAAATAACTTAAAAAGATATACATAATTAAAGTTCAAAAAATGATATGTTCATTTTACGTGACGAAACAACACGTATAGCTGGCTTATTATTAATTAGCCTGCGAGATCACAAAATTGGAATTAATTGGGTAGCTCGACGAGAGTGGACCTGGAAGTTTTAGATCTGAAGCATAAACGCAGGCCGACAAGCTTCCCTGCGAGGCTGCGACTACAATCATCTCATGCAGCGACTGCATGATCCCTGTATAGAGCAACGTACACGTACTAGCTGTTCCTCACTGATTAATTTTATCATGCTTAAAGTTCAGACGACACAGGTCACACGCAAAAGAGTGTAGCTAATTACCAGCCGGTATCACACGGTGGTACATTCGTCGTGATGTGCTTTGAATAGAGGAATGCTACCCAACTGGATTACATTTAATTCGGACACAATACATTCCCCAACCCCTTGTCAGGACCCTCCTTTCTTCCTCTGATTGGTTAGGGAGGCTGGAGTCACACAAAGTCATCGTTCTCTCAATATATTCCATTCGAGTCCTCGTCCTCCTAATATTTATCTGGTTACGCTGGTTTCTATCTCTGCCGTTTTCAAAACCTGACCGGTCGGTAGTGATGTTCCTTTCTCTTGTAGTGCTAGTTTCTAACTCCATGGTTTAATATTTGAGAGCTTATCGAACAGTGTGGTGTAGACCGACAGTGATGCCTATTTTTTTTTTTTGGCAATGATGGTTTCTATCTCCACGGTTCGATATCAGAGAGCTTATCGAACAGTGTGCGTAGGAATGAGGAAATCATTTATCCTTATGCAATTGTGAATTAAATTCCTTCTCTTTAAATCTCCTGGCCAATTTGCTTCCAAGAGCAGCAGCGAAGCTCGATGACAATCCCTCATATACCTTCCTTGCAATTGTGATCTGTCCACTGTTGGGGTCGTTAGAGGCTGCATCACACCGAGGCAAGACAAGCCACTGCTCAGCTTTCAATTAGTGAATCAGGTATCAAAATCACTTGCCACGCAGGTCCAATCAGCCGGAAGCACTGAAAGGACATGGAAAATAGTTAGTCAGATACAGTGCAGGTCCCGGTCACTGTTTGGGTGGTTAGCGGCCATGGGACCAACTGGTTTTGGCTCAGCCCGGCCCATACCAACAGGCCAGGGTCATACAGAGAAAAAGAGTAGTAGAGCTCATGTAGGGGAAAGAAATTGCTGCTCATTGGTGATCCTCCTCCTATGATTTATCGAATGGAAATATGAGATTACTAGGACTGTAATCGAGCATATATATTCTGGCGTCATTCTATTTTAGTTGATGCTCACTATTGGTGGTTTAGTATATGAGCAAATTGTGGTTAGTCAGATACATGTCACACCAAAGTAATTGTTTTAAAAAATATGCCCATAAAAAGTGTGAAACGATTTTGTCCATGACACCTTATCCAGGATTTAACTTTTTGTTTGGCATTAAAAATTCAGGAGCCAGGTAGCGGTTTCTCACAAAAATTGCTCTAAAGATGGAAAAAGGCAGATAAAATTCATATTTCAAATTTTGTATTAAGGCACCAAATTTATTCGGGACGAAAGGCTGGACATAATTTAGAAAACATGTTGGTTACAATTGAAACGCTCATAATTTAGCCTAGGACTGAATTTGGTTGAGAACCATGTTTCACACTTTCTCTACAGGGAAGTTCCAAAAACACTATTTTGGAGAGCTATGTATCTAATTAACCTTATAATTAGCCATATAAACCTAAACTCTACCTTGAAATTGTCCTCCTCCACCCTAGATCCGGCTCTACCACTCTTCAACCCAAATTCCACTCAATGTTGTCCAGCTCTGCCTCGCTCTAGCCTGAGCTTTGAACTAGCATCATCCCTACTCCGCTCTAGGTCCAGATTCACAATTCTCCCATGCTAGCTTGCCTCCACCACAACTCTTCTAGGCACCAACGAGTGGATGATCTTTTGGGCGGAGCCCAAGGCAAAGTGTGATGTCTACTCACTATGTGGCCCTTTAGCCTCTACACCAAGAATGCATTATTGTCCTGCAACTGCCTCTGTGCGGAACATTTCATCCTAGTTTTGAGAATTTAGGGAGCAACTTTACCCTGCTTTGTAGTCTATGAACCAAATCGATACTTCCAATGAACAATGCTATGAGATATGTCTTGTCAAATACATCCAAAATGTTTGTTTGTTCTTTTGAAAAAATCCTTTCATGCTTTCACAAGCAACTCCTAGCATTATCTAGTATTTAGATTCTGCATCAAGTTATGCGCCAAAGCCTACCCTTGCCTTTTGCACAAACCCCTTCATTTTTCCTCCCTACATGCTCCAATCGATCTTATCTCCCTCTACTCCCCTTCCTACCCATTGTGTGCTCTTGGCCTCCTGCATCATGGCTCCCTATGCATGTGACCTAGTCTCCACTGATGTCACTCAGCCAAGTTCTAGCCTGAGCTCTGTCTATGCGTCGTACAGTTTCATCTTGCTCCATCTTGGCATTCCCTAGGTCTAGCTCTGCCATGCTTCATCCCAAGCTTCGACCCAACATCGTCGAGATCTAGCCTAAACTCTGACTTCAAATCGTCTGCCTCCACACTAGACCCAGTTCTACCACTCTTCGACCCAAATTCCACTCAACGTTGTCTAGCTCTACCAAGCTCTAGCCTGAGCTTTGAACCGCCATCATCCCTGCTCCGTTTTAGATCCAGCGTCACAATTCGCCCATACCAGCATTCCTCCGCCCCAACTCTGCCCTCCTATCTAGCTAGATGTAAACCTCACGCAAAGATGGACAACACCCTCACCGAAAACCTCAAAACCCTAGGGTTTACGTCATCATTGATGGAAACGTCAAAACCTCGGGTTTTTCATTGTTGTCACCGAAAACCTCCACAATGATGAAAATTATAGGGTTTCATTCAAATGTTTCACTATCTTCAATGAGGTTTTTATCCATATCTCGCCATTGATAGAGAACTTATTGGAAACCTCAACGGAAAACCTTTAGATTTGAGGTTTTCGTCACTAGCGGTCATTGGGGGCTTGGCTTGCGGGCTTGGCTTGCTTTGCGTCGGCTCGACCATGGCAACGAGGCTGCCGAAGTCGAGCTTGCGGTAAAGAGAGAGAAACATATAGATCGAGAGAAAAAGATGGGGGAGTGGAGAGGGAGAAGAAAGAGCAAGAGAGGGGATTTTGAAAGTAGTAATTGCATCTACATTGGTGAACACTGCATCTACATTGGTGAAAGCGTGAAAAAGTTGTACTATTGTTTGTTACTTGTAATAGCATATATCATCACTACCATAAAATTCCAACATCAATGGGAGGTGACGTGCATTATGTATTTATGTGTGAGGCGGCTTGAGCATGAGAGGTGCCATTTGGAGTTTATACTGGAAATTAAGAAAACAAGTAGACACATCTCAAGAATGGCATCAGTAAAATTTCTCTCTGTTTGCGACGTGCAGGTGGACGAAAACTTGGAGAATCCAAGCTGGAAAGCAATAGGATACAGCGTGCCGGACGTGGAGGAGCGGCGGAAGGATCGAACAGAAGCAACGACGTCGCCGCGGCGGCGGCCTCTAGACAATGGCGTCGTGGAGACGAGGGAGCTGGACGACGACGCCCTAATCCGGTCACTCGCGGACAAGGGTCTCACGGTGAAGCCGGACGCTTCGGGCGCGCACCACACGGTGCAATGCGACGCCGTCGTCGTCGGCTCCGGCTGCGGGGGCGGCGTGGCCGCCGCGATGCTCGCCTCCGCGGGGCACAAGGTCGTCGTCGTCGAGAAGGGCGACTACTTCGTCGCCGAGGACTATACCTCCGTCGAGGGCCCCTCCACGGAGCGCCTCTACGAGCAGGGGGGCGTCTTCTGCACGACGAACGTGACTACCGTCTTGTTCGCCGGCTCGACGGTCGGCGGCGGGTCGGCGGTGAACTGGTCGGCGTGCATCCGCACGCCGGAGGAGGTCAGGCAGGAGTGGTCTCAGGAACACGGCTTGCCGGTGTTTGGGAGCCTGGCGTACGTGCAGGCCATGGACGCGGTGTGCGCCCGGCTTGCCGTCACCGACGGGTGCCGGGAGGAAGGGTTCCAGAACAAGGTGGTTCGCCGCGGGTGCGAGGCGCTCGGGCTGCCCGCCGACGCCGTGCCGCGCAACTCGTCGGAGGGCCACTTCTGCGGGAGCTGCAACCTCGGGTGCCCCACCGGCGACAAGCGCGGCACCGACACGACGTGGCTCGTCGACGCCGTTGCCTGCGGCGCGGTCGTCCTGACCGGGTGCAAGGCCGAGCACTTCATCCTCGACGCCGCCGCCGGCGGCGGTGGCCGGAGCAAGAGATGCGTGGGACTGGTGGCGACGTGCGCGAGCAATGGCATCACCAAGAAGCTGCGCATTGAGGCGAAGGTGTCCGTGGCGGCGTGCGGGGCGCTCATGACGCCGCCGCTGCTGCGCCGGAGCGGGCTCAGGAACCGGCACATCGGCCGGAACCTGCACCTCCACCCCGTGTCCATGGCGTGGGGATACTTCCCGGAGAGCAAGCAGGAGCCGCCGCTCGCCGGCAAGTGCTACGAGGGCGGGATCATCACGAGCGTCCACCGCGTCACCGACCGCACCATCATCGAGACGCCGGCGCTCCAGCCGGGCGCCTTCGCGTCGCTGACCCCCTGGGAGTCCGGCCGCGACATGAAGGAGCGGATGCGGCGGTACGCGCGCACCGCGCACGCGTTCGCGCTGGTGCGCGACCGCGGCGCGGGGTTCGTAGACCGCGAGGGCCGCGTGCGCTTCACCCCGAGCCGCGCCGACGCCGACGAGCTCCGCGCCGGCCTGCGGCGCGCGCTGCGCATCCTGGTGGCCGCCGGCGCCGCCGAGGTGGGCACGCACAGCAGCGACGGGCGCCGGCTGCGGTGCAAGGGCGTGCGCGCCGAGGAGCTGGAGGCGTTCCTGGACGAGGTGAAGGTCGAGAAGGGGGCCATGTCGCCGGGGACGGATAGGTGGGGGCTCCTGGCGTCGGCGCACCAGATGGGGAGCTGCCGGATGGGCGCCACCCCCAAGGACGGCGCCGTCGACGTCGGCGGCGAGAGCTGGGAGGCGGCAGGGCTGTACGTGTGCGACGGCAGCCTCCTACCCACAGCCGTCGGCGTCAACCCCATGATCACCATACAGGCCATTGCGTACTGCCTCTCCAGGGGCATTGCCGATTCGTTGGCCCAGGACAAGGCACAGTAACCGTCTCCAGATTCAAGAATCCAAGACTAATATGTTTGAGTTGAGCGAGGCAGATTGCCCGTCCTTTTCTCGTCATCAAGGTTAGGCTTTACGTGCAGAAGCAAAAAAAAAATCATAAATTTAGCGCAAAAAGTCCTGAATTTGAAGAAGTGAAATAATCGTGACAGTCGAGCGATCCTTGATGAAACCAAATATGATTTTAAGGGTGCATGAAACTATAAGTAATCCAGTGTATGAGCGTGAGTGGTGTTGGTTAATCAAGTTTACTAACCCTGTCCATGCTAATGCATTGTGCAGAAGATTCCTGAGATATGTCCGATGTTATTGCTGACAAAATTATATACACAGCAACGCTGGTATGGGCATTGTGTCCAATTGGGAATAGACTAAACAATCTATCACCAATATTCTAGCTCAACACAAAAATTAACAGGGACAGGAGAAAATACAGTATCCAAATTATTCTGGGAACTGTTTAGTCAGTCAAGAATCCCTTGCAATACTACCACATTAGCATAAGACTGTTCAGATGAACCATCATCCATGGACATATCGACTCTAGCACAAAACTGCCGCAAACCTCCAAACTTCTAAGCACTCATAACTTCACAAGGGCCATCGATATGGTACCTGTAAGTTTCAGTATAGGAATCGTAAGCAAAACATACTTGACGTCTTGATGAGTATTGCATCAGTACAAGAACATTGTACATCACTATCACTCATCTATTAAATCTTTAAAATTGAAGAGAAATGAGACGATAGAATATAAAAGATCTGGGAAAACCTAACAATGCTACAATATTATCTAGGTATGAAGCACAAGCAACAAGAAAAGAAACATTGAGGATGTCATTTACAGAAATGAGTGGTTTAGCTATAGACAATAAATTTTGTCTAACAGCTTATGGCTTTTCAGAGGTCTAGTAGGATAGAAACGAAAACAAATTCAGAATGTTTCTGGAGTCTGGTTTACCTGCTCTATGAACACCATTCTCGTGCATTCTGGAACATGCGCAACCAAGGACTGGGACCACCCCTCTCAACCTGCCATTCCTTGGGATACCATGGATATTGCCACATCATGAAGGAACGCTCTGGGTGTGGCATCAAAGCAAGGTGCCGTCCATCGGGGGAGCAAAGGGCCGCAATACCAAGTGGAGAACCGTTGGGGTTGAAGGGATAGACCTCTGTGATGTTATTAGCATCATCACAATATCGCAGAGGAGCCAGATTAGCCTTGACAACACCAGATAAAACATTTTCATCTGGGAAGAAGGCTCTCCCTTCACCATGAGCACTCCAAATGCCCAAAGTAGAGCCTTCCATACCTTTGAACATCATAGCCGGAGAATCCCCTATGACCACACTGGTAAACCGGCACTCAAACCGCCCAGATTCATTGTGAATGAACCTTGGCTGAGACATGTCTCCGCCTGCACCAAGGGAACCTCCAATATCAGGTCCTGGCACCCAGCCAAGAAGAGCCATGAGCTGACAACCGTTGCACACTCCAAGGCTGAATGTGTCTGGCCTGTTGTAGAAGTCCTGGAACTGCTGTATGAGGGGTTGGTTAAATCTAATAGACGCAGCCCAACCCTTCGCTGAATCTAGAACATCTGCATAGCTAAAACCACCAACAAATGCAATTCCCCGGAATTCCATTAGAGATGCCTTCTGATTCAAGAGGTCTGACATTGTGATGTCCCATGGTTCAAAACCAGCAGCATGGAATGCAGCAGACATTTCCCTATCGCTGTTGCTCCCTTCTTCACGAATGATGGCAACCTTTGGTTTTGAGGATGCAGTCAATATTTTCTTATCTGTGAATTTGGGAGTGAAAGACAAATGCCATGAAGGTGGCATTCGGCTTTTTAAGCCTTCTTTCTCAAGCATGACACAAGACTTCAGCCTTTGTAACTCCTCAAGTTGGAAGCTTGTTTCCTCCCACAAATCCCTGAGGTCTGAAGTTCTTTCCTTCAGGCACACCTCATCATGAACAACCAGCTCTATTTCTGGTGTTGTACATACTTCTCCAATTACGTTAGCAGAAACCCCTGCGGTTTGAAACTTCTGCTTTACAACATCAAGGTCATTTGCATGAACTTCAATGATAAGACCAAGCTCCTCAGCGAAAAGTGCTTGAAGAAGGTCATTATTTTTTAAGTCTATGTTCAGGTGAACACCACAATTGCCAGCAAATGCCATCTCAAGAATAGTAACAATAAGCCCACCATCACTAATGTCATGACCGGCAGAAATAAGACGCTCACCGAGCAATTCCTGAACAACCTCAAAGACTTTCTTCAGGTAAGGAACATCTTCTATGTCTGGACAGTCATTTCCAATTTGGTCAAATGCCTGCGCGAGAGCAGAACCACCAAGTCGTCGTTTTCCTTTAGCAAGGTCAATATGCAGCAGAATTCCATCCTTCCCAAGCTTTAAATCGGGAGTAACTGTCAAAGTTATATCAGGGCATGTTACATAAGCACTGATGACAAGATTTCCTGGAGCCTTGACTACTTCGCCATCACATTGAGCTGCCATAGAAAGACTGTCTTTTCCTCCATCTATTGCAATACCAAGCTCAATCATGCAGTCTGCCAATGCAACTGCAGCATCATACATATCTGCTCCTTCTCCATCAAGTTTAGCAGCATACATCCAGTTACCGCTGGCTTTGACATCAGCAAGCGATGTAACTTTAGCCCAAACCAGATTGGTCAAGGCCTCCCCAATAGCAAGCCTTGCCATGGCCTTGGGATTAAGTAAACCCTTTATTGGTTGTTCTCCAATGGAGCAAGCACCACCTGTCAAATCTGTATATGTTTGTGCAATTACAGCAACATCAGCAAGTGAAAGTTGGAGCGGACCAACCGTCTGTTGTTGTGCAACAAGACCTGTCACACACCTGTCAACCTTTGTTGTCAAGAAACGCTTTGAGCATACAGATGGGAGCTTCAATACTCTCTTAAGAACATCCATTAGTGTGACCTCAGGTGCAATGTCTAAGGGCTCACTCAATCGAGAAACTCGCTTGAATTCAAAGGTCTTCTGAGGCATATCTCCTAAGACCTTTTCAAGCTCAAGATTAACAACCGGGGGCGGAGTAGGAAGGCCATTCAACTTGGCATGCTCAACAGCAGCACTGTCAATCAAAACAATCTTTCCACTACCATCGATTTCCCCAATGACAGCCATTGAAACTCTTTCTCTTTCACAAAGTGACTCCAGCAGGCTTCTGCTATCAGGCCTAACCAATAACGCGTCTTGTTCCTGGTATTCAGCACCCCAAACCTCTAAGACAGACAATGTGTGATCACCAACAACAATTGAGCGGATATCAATCTCAGCACCCTTAGGATAGATTATTTCTTTCACAACATTGCAATTTCCTCCAGCTCCCTGGTCATGAATGCTGATAATTGGGTTCTTCTCTCCCATTTCTGCACATGCTCTGATCAAACGGTACAGTTTCTGTGCCATCTCAGCATCTCCGCGCTGCACTGCATTGAAATCAAGCTCTGCATCATTCTGTCCACTAACCATGCTTGAGGCAGCACCACCACCCATACCAATTCTGTATGCAGGGCCACCAATCTTCACAACTAGCATGCCAATTTCTGGATCCCCCTTTGATATGTGCGAGTGGTCAATCTGCCCGATTGCTCCACTGAACATGATTGGCTTCAGCCATTCACGACGCTCCCCATTTGGCAACCTTGTGCCAAAATTTCTTGTAAATCCCTGAATTAGAGGCTCACCAAATTTGTTCCCGTAGTCAGAAGCACCATCACTAGCATCAATAAGAATCTGCAAAGGAGAAGCCAAGTTTGTTGGGTACGAAAACGATGAATCCTCCCAGGGTGCATAGGATTCTTCAATCCGAAGATTTCCAACACAATAACCAGCAGTGGAAGCAACGACAAAAGAGCCCTTTCCAGTGGCATGTGTATCTCTTATGCGACCACCTGCACCTGTCTCAGCTCCTGGATAAGGGGCCACAGCACATGGAAAATTATGGGTTTCTGCTGTGAATAAAATGTCAAGCTCTAGCATCATAAGAGTTAATGGCGAAGTGGAACCCGGTAAGACTGGACGTAGATGGTTTACCGGATGTCCTTTTATTGCACTTGAATTATCCTTAAATCCAATGACCGAGTTACTAGGGTTGGCCTTTAATGGGCTCTTCACTAATTGAAACAAAGTTCTAGCCATGGTATCTCCATCTATCACGAGTTTTCCGTTAAAAAACCAATGCCTACTGTGCTCGCTATTGGATTGTGCTATATCAAAAAGTTCCACCGTAGTTGGATTTCGTTTGATGTCATCTCTGAACAGGTGGGTATAGTATTTGATATCTTGTTCATCAAAAGCAAGCCCCATTTTTGCATTTATTTCTTCCAATGCTTCCCTTCCCCTTTCAATGACCGGTACGACACTGACAGGTTCTGGAATTACATCAGACTGAAATGATGTGAGCTTGCTAGGATAAACACACTCTGTCATTCTGTCATGGATCAAAGCAGTAAAGCTGTTGAGTTGGCTTTCATCAAGTGGGGCACTACCAGGCTGAAGGCGCAATAGATATCTTCTGGATCTCTCTAAACGAGTTACTTCCACCAATGATAGAGCTTTACAAATCGAGACAGCGTTGGTAGAGAAAGCTGTTGAAAATGTCATTCGCGGACCAACCTCAACAAGGAAAGAGTAAGGGTTCCTAGAGGCTTCTTCCTCTAGAAAGCTCCCTGTTTGTAAGTTTTGAGGTTCATAGGTTTCTGCTAGAAGCCAGTGAAGTGTTGACAGCTTCTCTGAAGTTAGTGCATTCTCCAATTCAACGTTGAAGCATTGCTCGGTCTTTATGTCGATAATACTACAAGAAACCTTTGCCTGCACTTTTCTGAGTAGCTCCTCGGACTCGCTCTCTTGAAGAAACGGTTTACGGTAAAAGTGAATAATCCTTGAACTTAATTCCACCTCATCAACAGATCCCTCGACCAATGGACTATTAACACCCCTGGATACCGCAGCACTGGGGGCAGGCATTGATCTGATGTTCCGGAGTGCAACTCTTTGATTAGGTAACCTGCAAAGATGCCGTAGGTCCAAGCAGCGTCGAAGCATCCGTGACCTTCTGAAGCAAGGATTCCTTGACGAGATGAAACCAGGTCTTTGCTTTCCCTAAACAGAGCACAAACAAACACGAGACAACGATTAATGACAGAAAAGGAGAAGCATAAGTTGGTGCTAATCCAGCTCAGTGCATACCATACTACTACTTGGAAAGCACTCAAGACGTAGCATATCACTTCCTGCCATCGCACCAGGAGACGCCATGCTTCAGGCTGGCCCAAGACAATTCGGCAACCTGCAAAGCACGGAGCAGCAGCGAATCAGGAACCGCTGAATCGGCCACAGCTCTAGGCAAAGAATCATCCCCGTCAGTCTCAGATGTTTGCTGCGGCCGGCTTGATTCGGTCAAGGCGGGGAGGGAGACCGGGCAGCGCCGCCATCGACTGGGGGAGGGGAACGAGGGAGCCGGGGAGCGCCGCGGCGCAGAGAGAGAGGGAAGGAGGTCTGAGGAGGAGTTCCCCACCCGGTGGCGCCGGCGGCGGCGCCCCCGCACGAGGTGGATGTCGGCGTCCGAGGCACACCGCCGCGCGCTGGTAAGAGGAGAGGGAGTGGGCAGTAGGGGTAGGGGTTTAACCGAGGTCGCTCTGGGGCCTAGGATTATTAGGGGTGCAAATGTGCGACTCTCTCGTACCGATGGATACGTTCCAGAGGAATGGGTCGAACCGGGCGGCCTGCTACCGTTCACTGGGCCGGTTCTAAGATGAACCGGCCCGGCCCGTGTTTGCTCTTCGGCCTACCGGGTATGCTACCATGGCCTGGTTCGTTACCAGTACTAGGCTTTTTCTGGTTGTTGAGAGGCCGGTCCCAGTGTTTGGAGAGCCTGGTCCGAAGGAGACTATCTTTGGCTGTTTCAATTCAACAGAGTACACGTTTTATCAAACTTATATAGCACTAGAGGGTAAACGCGCTGCGCTGCGTCGTCTTGTTTACAGAAATGATGTTTTTATGAAACCGATGAAGCTGCTAATGCAAACCAAATAATTACGGAAGGAACAGTGGGTAAGCACGTGGTAGTCAGCCGCACCACACGAATGGCACAGGATGGTAATTCATTGAAATATCAGGTGCATCTACGAAGAGAAAAAGGGTCATCCTACAATACGGCACAAATAAGAAGGGCAGAGTCGCAAGGACGCACGGACACAACAAGGGCAGCAAGGCCCAAAATGATGCAAAAAGGACAACTGCACAAAAACAGGAACTACAATGGTCTTTCTGCAACATCACCAAGGCTAGGAGGAGACAGCATGTGTCCCGGACGGGGAGATGACACGTCAGGGCAAATGGCAGGGCGTCCAGAATTAGGTAAAATCGACCGGCGTGGGCTCAGCAGGACCGTCGATGACAACCAGAGAAGGGCGACGATAAAAAGCTTACGTGGACAGGCCGACGAAGCGGCTTACAAAAGCGCTACGCGCTATATAGCGTAGGAGAATGCATCCCACATAGTACGCATCCATGTGATCGTCCTCATCGACCAAGTATGGCTGGAGCTTCCCCAACTTCGACAAGATCTCTCTGATGCCACCTAGAGCCACCGTCGTGTCATGGGTGCACAATCTATCATTGATTTGATCGAATTAGAAAAATATATTTTTAGTAAAATAAGGCCAACGTTTTTTAGCAGCAATGCCGCCACACCCCAAATATAGGGGAATAGCCCTGTATTTATAAGGTCCAAACTCCGGCCATGCTATCACATAAAATTACATGAGTGATTACAAAAATACCCCTGTGTTTTGCAGTGGGGATCAAGGCATTACATTAGAAGGCTTTGCCCTTCAATATTTATCTACTCCTCTCCTCCTTTCCAGTGCACACCCCTAAACCCGATGAGCTACGGGGCCACCGGTGCCTCGGGGCGCCGCCCTCTGCTCCTCCGTCGTTGTCACGCCCAGCTTCGACTGCCCTCCAGGCGCCCCGCGCAAGTGCGCTCGCCTTCTTCCGCCCTGTTGTGGTGCTGCCGACCGGCCATGTTGGTCCATTTATAGGTTGTTGACACAAAAAGCATAACATTTATAGGCCGGTCCATTTGCTTCTCAGTTTAGTATTACTGTAACATGACAACAAAAAAAAAACATGACATTTGTATGTCGTACGTTAGTGTATTTGCTTTTCAAGTTGGTATTACTCTTGTCGGTGACAATAACAAGTGTTGAAAGAGTATTTTCTACAATGATTTTTTTAAAAAACAAGTTGAGAAATAGCATGGGTAATCAATTTTTAATGATTGTTTGGTGACTTACAGTGAACGAGATATCTCCTCAAAGATACTGAATCCGATTTGAATTTTAAATTTAAAATTCGGTTTGAATATTGAACTTAAAGTTAAATCTAGTTTGAATCATCCAAAATAAAATAATGCGTAAGGTTGAATTTTCTCAAGACATAAATGTTATTTGATGACACTAACCATCCTACGCCATCCCATACGAGAACCAAACAAAATTTTGTATGATCCCGTTCAACCAACCAAACATTTCGCTTGAATCATACCGTACAGAACGATCCCGTTCAACTTGTACCATCCCATACAGGTTCAACCTGGTACGGACAACCAAACACACCCTAAGAGCAGAGCTAAGCACCGAGGAAGTGCTGAGGACGAAGCAGCTGGGTGGAGTCTCGGCGCATGGACAGCTGGAACGGGGGAATGCGGTTGAAATCCGGCAAGATGGGGATGAATTTGCCTCGTACAGTACCTGTTACAAAATCATCACGCACAAACGCCGCAGCCGCCGCCATGGCTGATGATTTTTTATTTTTCGCGCGCGAGGACATAGGTGATCGAGAGGTGGCCGGTGCGCGCGCCTCGGTACGTGTCTCGCCCTCCGAGTTGCAGTGTCGGACTCGAGTCAGAATCGCACTAATTGCTTGAACGCAAAGCAAACCGGCGAATCCACCGACCTTCTTCTTCCACCGACCTTCTTCTTCCACCACCTTATATACGTGTTCCATTTCCAATTTTGCATGAAAGATCGCTTCTTTGATCTTTGTGGTGCCTTATGCCTCTATTCTTGCTTTCCCCAGCTCGACGAGGCAGCGTGGCTAGCCCTGCGCCCCTGCTACATCGTGAAGGCCCATGGCGCTGCAGACCGCGCTCCGGCGCCGCGCCGCCGGAAGGATGGCCAAGATCAAGGCGCGCCGCCGCGAGACCACTGCTGATTCGCTTCACGTGTACTCGGCTACGCGCCGCGTGCGCCCAGCGAGCCGCCGGGTGGAGGCGCCCGCCCCCTGCAACGGCAGCGGCAACGGCAACGTCGTCGCCGCCGCGCTTCTCGGCCGGCGAGAGGCGGCGACGGTCGCGTTCATCGAGGCGCACGCGGGCCGCAAGGACAAACTGCTGGTGTCCTCCAGGCGGCTGGCAATCCACGTCCGTGCCGACGCCATGCGGTGCCTGACGGTGCCCCTGTCCCAGGACGGCCCGGAGAGGCAGCTCTCCGGGCCGCTCCTGGACGCCGCCGTCGAGCTGCTCCGCCACCGTCAGGGCGCCGACCACCGCCGGAACGGCCGCCGGGTCCTCCTGCAGCGCGTCGAGGAGCAGGACTGGCTCGAGCACCTGAGCCGCCTGCCAACGACGGACAAACACCTCGCGGAGGAGCACCGCGCCGACATGGCCGCGACGGCCGGCGAGTACCTCCGCCACGACATGGTGTTCTTCCCGGTGAACTACGGCGGCCACTTCTTCGTCGCCGTCCTCGACCTCGACGAGGGCGCGTACCAGGTGCTGGACTCCGGCAACCATGCGCGCTACTTCGGAGCCCGGTTCTACGAGCTGGCGCTGTCCAAGCTACGGGACGGCGTGGGGCGGTGCATGGAGGCCGCCGGCCGGCCGGACGTGGCCGGCTGGGGGCTGCGACCGGTGGCGGGTGAGCAGACGGACGGATCGTCGTGCGGCCTGTTCGCGCTCAAGTGCATGGAGCTGTGGGACGGCGAGGCGCTGACGCAGAGCTTCGACATGGACGACGTGCACGCGCTGCGGACGAAGCTGGCCGAGGACCTCATCTTCTGGGAGCTGAACGAGATGCACGGCGTGAAAGAGGAGATCGAGTCGAAAACGATGTAGATGCATCCATCGATCTACTGCCTTTGTGATTGTTGTAACATCACTACTGCGGATCGGGGCTTCCAAAGCGGCCCATCACAAGTGGCTCGCTTTAACTCTTACGACCCGATCGCCACAAGCGGTTCGTGGCTAACGGGTGGAGGTGGCGGAAAAAGGCATATCTGCGGTTCGTGATAAACCGCTTGCGGATATATCACACTCTGGCGGTTCGTATCACCAACCGCTTGCAATACTCTATGGCGATTAATGTCTGAACCGCTTATAATGTGCTATCTGTGCAAGCGGTTTGTATCACGAACCGCTTGCACATGCTTTTTTCTTTCCGCCCAGCGCATTTAACCCTTTCTTCCTCCCGGCGAGCTCGCATGTGATATCGACGGGCCGAGCTGTTCATGCAGGGGAGGTGCTGCCAAAATTTTTAATTGGCTAATAGTTCCAAATTAAGATTTCCAAGGTAAGTAAACATGGTCTCAACATCATTTTTATGTAGATATTGCTTATCTTACGAGCCCTTACGAGCCGCTTGGGAAGTCGCGATCCGCAGTAGTGCATGCATGTACATGCATCATGCATGCAAGAACGTGGAAACTAAAGCTGTAGAAGAACCATGTATACATGTGTTTGGTAAACCTCGACTGTAATCAAGCATTCATTCAATACCAGGAAACATTATTCTTTATATCAGTTGGGAAGAACCTTCGGTAAACCTCAACTGTAGTTAAGCATTCATTCAATACCAGTAAACATTATTCTTATACCGGTTGGGAAAAACCTTTGGTGTACGAGCCACCCGGGACTCGAACCTGAAACCTCTTGAGACCTCGTAACTCTTAACCCACCGTTTTATCCAACCCACTCACCCACGTGCATTGATAAGGACATCCCTTCCTTTTGAACGTTTTCGAAACGAGGCATCAGCGTTGGTTCATAACACGAACCGGTACTGATGGGCTCCTGTCGACGGTTTGATATTGACCCAAGTCAACTAAGATTCTTCAAGAGGGAGATAGGAGACACGCCGAACAGAACGAACAACAACGAACAGGGAGACATGAGTTTTTATCCTGGTTCAGGCCTCTCAGGAGAGATAATAGTCCTACGTCCAGCCTTTCTTATATATCGAGGATGAATACAAGAGGTGACTCGGCGAGACGAACAAGTCTCGGCAAGATTATGGTGATCAGGTGTCTATGAGATGCGGATCGTAAACTCTCAGAGGATTGACCCTCAACACGCCGTAGGGCCGCCGGTGTAATAAATACCGGCACTGAAGAGTCCTAAGATCAGCGGGCCCCACGCGTCGGCGGGCGAGCGAGCCCAGCCCAGCGTGGCGAGCCCCTCAGAGGCAGGAGGGCCCCACGCGTCAGCGGCGAAGCGAGCCCAGCGCGTGGGCGAGCCCTCGGAGGCTAAGCCGTCAGCCAGGCAGGCGAGCGAGGGCCCCGTCGTCGAGGGGCGAGTGGGCGAGCCCTCGGCCATGTGGCCCCACGTCGAGAGAGGAGACCAGGCCCAGTGCCAGTGGCGAGCCCCTTAGAAGACAGCGAGGCCCCACACGTCGGTGAGGCGACTGTGCCCAACGTGTGGGCGAAGCCCGTCACAGCCGGGCGAGGGCCCTATCGTCGGCGGCGGCGGCGAGGCGAAACCCTCGGCCAGGCCTCCCAGCTGTCGGTGGGGCCCCACGGCAGCGAGGCGTTGCGGAAGGAGTCTTCGGCGAAGGCTCTCCCTGCTGCGAAGAGCAGCGCATTGTCGACATCACGCGCGGATCTTGGATAAACGGTGAAGAAATGATTACCGCTATAGTGGCTGCGGCGAATACGGCGGTACCATCCTTTGCCAGCCGGATTAACCGGCAGAGAGAAGGTTTGCTTAAGATGGCCGCCAGCGTCGGGAGGAGCGGTGGGCCCGCCTACGATCTCACCGGCGTGTCATGCGGGTCGAGGCCACTGCGAACCACGCGAGCGCGCGCCAGCGCGTGAAACAACAACGCGTTCGTCTCTCTGTCGTGTCTCGCGTGTCTTGTCGATGTCTTGTCTTGAGAATCTTGTCTTGCCTACCCTCGACTCTCTCCGCCAGTTCGAGGCCTGTATAAGAGGAGCGGAGAGAGAAGGGAGGGGGTACGTTTTTACGGTGGGAACACACAGTTCACAAGCATTCTGTAATCACATTCCATTCAACCACAACAAGAAAAGAGTTAAGACTCAGCAGGTGTAGGACTATTGCCCGCAGAGGTCCGAACACAGGTAATCTCTGAGTCGCTCCTCGCCGCCCCCACGCTCAAATCGAACGGCGCGGTGATAGGCTAGCAGAGATAGAAATTTGACCAGGTGTGATCCGCGATGGTTGAGCGGAGAAACCGCCGTCGATGGCGCGCCCGGTAAAGCGCTAGCATCGATTCGAGCTCTTGACTTCATCAATGGCGGATCGCGATCCGCGATAGACGAGGAGGCGGCGCGGCGTCGGCTGCGGCAATAGCGATGGATCAGTAGGCGGCGGCCGTCCCGGTTAGCTAAGCGGCGCTGGCCTTGAGTGTCTTGCCGCCGTGCGGCATTAGGTCGACAAAGCGGTGGCGTGGTCGAACAATCGATCGCGTTCGGTCGGCCGATCACCCACCCGATGCAAGCGGCGGGGCATCTCCGATCGTGGTTGCGCCCACGGTTGGAATGTAAAGCTAGGGCGGTCTTTGGTGAGCGGGAGTTCCTCAACCTCGACCGCCGGGTCGCCAAGGCACTCGGATCTAGCGGCAGAGCTTCGTCCGGCGCTCCGTTCTTGACATCGCGCGGGTCTTGAGTCCGTCGGCCGGGCGCGTCGACCTCCGGTGAAGTTTGGAGGTTCGACAACTTCCGCACCGAGATGCTCGAGTTCAAGGTGGCGGACTTGACCTCCGTTAACGCCATCTTGGGTCGGCCGTGACCAAGTTCATGGCGGCTTGCCACTATGCGTACATGGTGGTGAAGATCCCAGGGCCAGCTGGCCCCATCGTCTTGAAAGTGGACCGCCCGAAGGCGTTCCGCTGCGACAAGGACGTTCTCGCTTTGGCGGGGGCAATCGGCGCCCAGAAGGTCGAGGCTTCGACTCTGGGAGCTCTTCCGGCGAAGATCCGTGCCTCCCCCGGTTCGTCCGGGGAGGTTAAGATGATCTCCCTGAGCGAGTCGGACCCGGCGAAGACCGTTTGGGTGGGCGCCTCTCTCGGCGCCAAATAGGAAGACGCGCTCGTCTCCTTCCTCCAGTCTAACGCAGACGTGTTTGCGTGGCAACCGTCCGACATGATTGGGGTCCCCAGGGAGGTGATTGAGCACAAGCTGGCAACGTTCCCCGGCGCGCAACCGGTCATGCAGAAGGTCCGGAAGCAGTCGGTGGAGCGCCAAGACGTCATCCGCCAGGAGGTGGACAAGCTTTTAAGGGCGGGGGTCGTTCGGAGCGTCGCCCATCCCAGGTGGCTCGCGAACCCCGTCCTCGTCAAGAAATCTAACAAGCGGTGGAGGATGTGCGTGGACTTCACCGACCTCAACAGGGCGTGCCCGAAGGATCTGTACCCGCTGCCCCGCATTGATCTCATCGTCGATTCCACAGCGGGGTGCGAGTAGCTGTGCTTCCTGGATGCGTACTCTGGGTACCACCAGATTAGCATGGCTGAAGAAGATGAAGACAAGACAGCCTTTGTGACGCCCATGGGCGTCTACTGCTATACAAGAATGGCGTTCGGATTGAAGAATGCAGGCCCGACCTACCAGAGGGCCATGCATATCGCTCATCGCCCCCAAATTGGGCGGAACCTGGAGGTGTATGTCGACGACCTGGTGGTGAAGTCCAAGAAGGCGGAGGAGTTGATCGGCGACCTGGAAAAAACTTTCGCCAACCTGAGGAAGTACTGCATTAAGCTCAATCCTGAGAAATGCGTGTTCGCCGTTCCGTCGGGCAAGCTGCTAGGTTTCCTCGTCTCCTAGAGGGGGATTGAGGCGAACCCTGATAAGATCACGGCGATCGAGAATATGAAGCCCCCGACGCGACTTCGGCAGATGCAGTGCTTGGTGGGCTGCCTGACTTCTCTGGGCCGCTTTATAGCTCGCCTGGAGGATAAAAGTCTCCCACTGCTCAAGCTCATGAAGAAGACCAACCATTTCGAATGGACCGCAGAGGCGCAGGAGGCGTTCGACGGTCTGAAAAAGTACCTCACCTCCCCCCCTGTGCTGGTCGCCCCGGACCCGGGCGAGCCGCTGATCCTTTATGTCGCGGCGAACCCCAGTGGCTGATCTTGGTCTTTGGTGGCGGAAAGGGAAGGAGTTCAGCGCCCATCTACTACATCGACAAAGTCCTCCTAGCGCCAAACGAGGTATTCACAACACGGAAGATGCTCTCGCCGTCTTGTGGCGTCCGGAAGCTAACGTCACTACTTCGAGGCGAAAGTCACCGTGCTAACCAAGTACCCCTTGCGGGAGATCCTCTTCAACCGCGAGGCGACAGGCCGCATCGCCAAGTGGGCTATGGAGCTGGCAGAATTCGACCTCAAGTTCGCTCCCGAGCGGCCATCAAAGGGCAAGCTCTGGCGGAGTTAAATCCTTGAGTGGACTCCGGCGGACACAAAGCTGAAAACCCAAAGACCCTCGCCGTGGACTCTCTTCTTGACGGCTCGTTCCGGCTTGAAATTTGAAATGGCGTCGTCTGGTGTCTCCCACCGGCGATGTCGTCCGGCACCTAGTGGTGCTGGAATTCCGCGCCACCAACAACGTCGCGGAGTATGAAGGATTGCTCGCCGGGCTCAAGGTGGCTTCGACCCTGGGCATCCGGCGGTTGCAAGTAAAAGGCGACTCTCTCCTGGTCATCAACCAGGCGAGGAAGGATTTCACCTGTTCGAATCCCACCATGGCGGCCTACCTGGCGGAGGTGCGCCGGTTGGAGCGGCATTTCGAGGGCTTGGGCTTCGTGCACGTCCCTCGCCGTGACAACTATATGGCGGATGAACTGTCCCAGATTGCCTCGTCAAAGGCACCTGTTCCGGCTGGGATCTTTGAAGAAAGACTCACGCGGCCGTCTGTCGCAGACCCCAATCTGGCGGGGCGGCGCTTTCCACGCACTCCACATCTGGAGGAGCGTCACCAATCTCGCCACAGCTCCCGGTTGGAGGAGGAGGAAGAAGCTGCTGAGGCGGTTGAGGCGGAAATGCCGGGCCGAGCGAGTCGTCGGCGACAATGCTAACGTCGTCACACTCGTCCGGGAAGGTCGATGGATGGATCCGATCCTAGCCTACTGCGGGATGGAGTGATCCCGACGATGTGCGTCGGTGAGAAGATAGCGCGCAAGGCCAGCGCTACATACAGGTAGGTGGGGACTGTATCGCCCGAGCGCAAGCGGAGTTCTCTTGAAGTCGTCACTTTCGGGAAGCGGGAGTGAAATTCTCTCGAGATCCATGGAGGCATGTCGCGGAGTCATTGAGGCCGGGCGTTGGTCGGAAAAGCTTTCGCCACGGCTTCTATTGGCCTCGCCCTCGGGATGCCTTGAGTGGTGAGGAGATGCGGCGTGCCAATTTCATGCTAAGCGAGATCCACCGACCGGCGAGGGTCGCAAACCATCCCGCTCTCTGGACATTTGCGGTGCAGAAATTTGGACATCTGGGCCCGTTCATGAGCGACCGGAGGTGACACGCATCTGTTCGTCGCTGTCGACAAGTTCACCAAGTGGGTTGAAGCCACACCAGTACCGGCGATCACGTCCGCTGCTGCCATAAAATTCATGAAGAGCATCTTCGTCCGGTTCGGCGTCGCCAGCAGGATCATCACCGACAACGACGCTCAATTCAAGAGTGCCGATTTCCAAGACTGGTGCGAAGAGCTGGGTACCAAGCTGTGCTTCGCCTCCGTGGCACATCCGAAGAGCAATGGGCAAGTGGAGCAGGCAAACGCGGAAGTACTCAAAGGGCTCAAGACGAGGGCGTTCGACCGTTTGGAGAAGCGCGGCAAGCGCTGGGCCGAGGAAGTCCCCACAGTGCTTTGGGCACTAAGGACGACCTCCAGCAGAGCCACCGGCGAGACCCCTTTCTTCCTAGTGTATGGTTCGGATGTTGTACTCCCATCAGAGCTCACCTTCGGATCCCCAAGGGTGGTGGCGTACAACGAAGACAGAGACCCTGACCGGCGTCAGGATGAAGTAAATCTCCTAGAGGAGATCCGAGACAGGGCGGCGGTCAGAGCCGCCAGTATCGGCGAACCTTCGCGCCGTTATCAAGCAAAGGCGGGTGTGTGAGAGAACATCTTGGCGATGGGCGACCTCGTTACTGCATAAAGTTCAGCGCAAGCGGCCGCAACAAACTATCTCCCACTGTGGGAGGCCCCTTCAAGGTGGTCTCGATCTCACTTGAGCTCGGTCAGGACTTCGCATTCGAGGATGGTCGCGAATGGCGAACACTTGGAGCGTCGGCGGTGAGGAAGTTCTACCGTGGTAGTCTGTTCAAGAGCTTTTTGGCCTTCCTTTGGCCCGCGGCGAGTCTTCTCCTTTCCCCGCTCGCCTCGGGGGTTGCATTGTACAAAGCCATCTTCAATATAAAGATAAGTTCTATCTCTCCGTGGGCATCTGTTCTTTTTCGCCTTAAGTCTGTTAGAAAACATTCTGTTGAAAGCTGGTAGCAAAAAAGTACTTAAGACTGATGGCTCCTTAGTTGCAAAGACGAACGCTTAAGCTTGCGGTAGGGTGAGGCGGCGGACGGAAGGCGGGTTCTAGCCTGGTGTGTCGGCTCGGTCAGGGCAATGCGCCAACGGTGGCACCGGCGTCTAGACCACTTCCGGAAGTTAAGCTCTCGCCACACGTTTAAGGTCGGTTTGTGAGAGGCCATAAGGGTTGAAGTAACCTGATGCCTAAGGAAAAAGCGCTCACTTCCAACAGAATGTTCTGTCTAAAGCTTTTGGCGATCAGTTGCGTAGCCTTAAAAAGTCTGTTAGAAAACATTATGTCGAAAGTTGGTAGCGAAAAAGTACTTAAGGCTGATGGCCCATTAGTTGTAAGGGCGAACGCTTAAACTTGCGGTTGGGTGAGGCGAGGCGGACGGAAGGCGGGTTCTAACCTGGTGTGTCGGCTCGGTCTGAGGAATGCGCCAACGGCGGCACCGGCGTCTAGACCACTTCCGGAAGCTAACCTCTCGCCACGCAACGTTTAAGGTCGGTTTGCCAAGAGGCCGTAAGGGTTGAAGTAACCTGATGCCTAAGGAAACAGCGCTCACTTGCGGCAGAACGTTCAGTCTAAAGCTTTGGGCGGCCAGGTGCCTCAGTTCCTTTTTTCGCAAATAAGGGTTTGCGCGAAGTTTGATCGAAACTCACGACAAAAGAGCAAAAGTTTGCATTAACAGGATTTGTACAAGACAGAAACAGATGTGGGAGTTCGTCTACTCCTCGTCTTCATCGCCCTCTGCCGGCGCAGCGCCGCCCATCATAGAGACGCGGCTGGCGGCGAGCTCGACCCGAGATTCTTCGATCCGGTCCAGCTGGCCTGAAAGGCTCCCGATGGCGGCGCCTAGGTCGAACAGCGGCGTTACAGGCGAGTGTCGGCGGTTGGGATATTGACCCAAGTCAACCAAGGTTCTTCAAAGAGGAGATGGGAGACACGCCGAACAACCCTGACGACAAAGAGCGAGGAGACAGGGGTTTTATCTGGTTCGGGCCTCTCGGGAGATAATAGCCCTCGTCCGGCCTTTCTTTATATCAAAGAGGATTACAAGGTGGGACTCGGCGAGATCGGCAGTCTCGGCGAGTAGTATCTGAAAATCTATCTGCTAAGGGTCTAAGCTAAATCTTTGAGATGTAAAACTCAAATGCCGAGGATCCTCTAAGCGCCGTAGAGCCCTGTTTATATAGTCTTGAACAAACCGACCTATCGAGGAATATCGGTAGGGCTAACTACGAGATCGTGAACGAACTCGGTACATGCCAACTATAACCTACGGTAGATAAGGTAATCTCTAATCTTGGGGATCACGACTCCTAATCAATCCGGAAACCACGTCAAGGTCTTCTAGTGGCCGTCGAGAACTCTGTTGAGTCGGACTCAAACAGAAGCCTTGGCCATTCGCATCTCGCCCCAGAAGCTGTTCGGCAAGACACACATGGGCGGATAGAACCTTCCGGAGGCTGGGCCTGGTAGGTCTGACCGATTGGGCCGTCGAGGAGTGGGCCATGGCAATGGGCGTAATCTAATCCCGGCAATGGCGGTTGCCAGGGCGAACATGGCTGCCGAGAGCACCGTGGCGACCGTCTTGATCGATCGCGCCCGCATTATCACCGGCGAATCCGCGCGGCGTCGGCTGCTCGCCTGGCGCCCGAAGATCTTCTTGCGGCCGTCTCCTCCGTGAGGAGTACAAGGTGGCGCCAATGGGTCTGGGGCGTCCGGAAGCTGTGGTAAGCGGCGCGCGGCATATCGGCAATGCCGGGCGCTTCGGTGTGCTCCGTGCGGAGGTCTTCGACGTCCTTGAGGCGAGGCGGCGGCGGCTTTCTGCTGCCGCAGACCTCGCGGTCACCGCCTCCCTGCGGCGATCGCCTTCTCAGCGCAGCGCGCGCTTCGCCCGACAACTTGCTCGCCGAGGCGAGCGCTTTCGCGCCGCCAGTGTGGCGGCGCGAGCGCTTCAGCGAGCGTCAACGTCGGCGGCGATGGTTCCACAGGCGTTGGCGTCGGATCGGCAGCGGCGGAGGTTCCTCGGCCTGCGTCACGGCGCGATCTCCGCGGCGGGAGGCCTCGTCTCCATCAAAGGCAGCGGGCAAGGCTGAAATTTGGCGAGTCGTGCGGAGATGGAGCTCGGCGCCAACGTCGCTCTATCCCACAAAGATAAGCGAGACGAGGTTCGGTATGCAAAAGCGTGCGGCATACTAACCTAATGCAAAATGTACATAAGTGCGAGAAAGCCAACTGAAGCGGCGCCCCAGCGAAATTTGAAGAAGCGGCGTCAAGCCGCTTCGGCGGAGGCGGTGGCGGCGTGATCGCCATCAACGCCGTCGAAGCGGCCAGCATAAGCGCCGCCAGCGCGATCGTCGGCGCGAAGAAAGCTGGCGTAAGGGCGCCCGATTCGGAAGTGTCGCCGCTCTCGCTTAGTGGCGGGCGGTGGCGTCGGCAGCGAGCCCCAGAGGGAGGGGCGGAGGAGGCGGCGAAGCTTCGGGACTTGACGGGCGAGCTCTCTTTGGGCTCGCCCTCCTCCTCGTCGTCGTCATCTTGGCGAGGATGGTAGCGCTTCCGAGGCCTTGGTCGGTCGATCGCCACGGCAGAGTGGCGGCCGCAAAGAGCTTAGGCGGTCGTCGAGGCGGATCGCGGATCTGAAGTGGTCCCGGACCACTTGGACCGAGACCGAGACCTCCATGAGGGCGGCCTGCAGCAATCTTGGTTCTTGCTCCGTGGATCCCGATCGCAGAGAGGCGGATGGTCACCGGCAAAGAGATGTCGCTGGTGGGCGCGGTCAGAACCCCGCCACCCTTCTTGAACACGTTCTCTGGCACATTCCCCGCGGCTGGGCGCAAGAAAGAAGAAGAAGCCATGAGTCGACAAGGAGTCAAAAAGAAAAGACAAGAAACTCGAAAGACTGGAGGAGCATTTACCTCCGGGGACAAGGTGGATTCCATCGTCATCGCCGTAATCTTGCCGGTAGGCGAACCCTCATCTGGCGAGGCGGCGAGGCGCAAAGAAATCCGCCGCAGCGGCTCCGGTGAGCCCGTTCTTGGCGAGCTCGGCGATCTTGAAGATTACCTTCAGCTCACCGAAGTCGTCGGGCGAGACCCCGGTAGGCAAGGGATTTCGCAGGACCCTCGGGGAGGTCAAGGTCGTCGCGACCATGGAGTCCTCCACGTCTGACCATGGCGGTCTGATCCTTCGATTGGACTTGGCCGTGACCGGAATGAAAGCGGTGGTGTCGCGGAGCGTGAAGTAGCAGCTTCCAACGGCCCCGCTCGGGTGCGACCTCGCGTGCAGCGTGAAGAGCCGGCGCCAGAGCGGGATGCTTGGCATCGTCCCCACGAACATCTCGCATAGGTGGACGAAGATGGTCAACGCCACGATAGAATTGGGGGGAAGGTGCGTCGCTTGGATCTCGTAAAAGGTAAGCACCCCCAAGAAGAACTCCAAGTATGGCGGGACGAGCCCGCCAAGACGCTTCAGTGAAGGTCACGATCTCCCGTCGCGGGGCTTGGCGCTATGGTGCGGCGGCGGCCGGGCGGAGGTGGCGACCACGAACCCTGGGCAGCGTCACCACATCCTCATCAACGGCGGAGGAAGGCAAAGCTGGCCCAGGCGATGGCGCGTCCCCTCGGTGACCCTTACTGCGTTTGGGCGCCATGGAAAACGGTGGAAGAGTTGGCGAAAAAAAGCGGCAATGACAAAGAAGGCTCGTGGCGGGCGAAGAAGGTGAAGGCGGTTTGAGGACTTAGCGGGAAGGATTAGCCGCGGCGCCATGGGAAATATTTATAAGCAAAGCGGCGCGTAGCGGGTTTGAATCCGTCCCCACGCGCAGCGCAGCATCATTGCCCAGCGTTTGATTTCCCGCAGCGGCGCGGTTCCCAAAGGAAGATCGTCGCGCGGAGAGAATCGGCGTCTGGCCGCCGCGAGAGGTGGGCCCCACGATTAATCTCCGCCGCCGAAAGCGGAAAAAGTGTCTGTCGCGACGGTTCGCGTATCATAGTGGACCGGGGCTCTGTCGGTGTAATAAATCTGAAAGTGCGAAGAGTCCTAAGAAGATCAGGCGGGCCCCACGCGTCGGTAGAAGCGGCGAGCCCAGTGGCGTGGCGAGCCCCTCGAGAGGCAGGAGGCCCCAGCGTCGAGGCGGGCGAGCCCAGTGGCGTGGCGAGCTCTCGAGGCCGGCAGGAGGGCCCCACGCGTCGGGAGGCGACCGGGCCCAGTAGCGTGGCGAGCCCCTCGAGAGGCCACGAGGGCCCCACGTCGTCGGGGGCGTCGGGCCCAATGGCGTGGGCGAGCCCGTCAGCCGGCGGCGGGGCCCCATCGTCGAGTGGGCGCGTGGCGAGCCCCTCAGCCTTGAGTAGGCCCCACGCGTCGAGGAGGCGACGAGCCCAGTGGCGTGGCGAGCCCCTTAGAAGACCAGCGAGGCCCCACACGTCGGTGGGCGACCGAGCCCCAGCGTGTGGCGAAGCCCGTCGATCTTGGCCGGCGAGGCCCCGTCGTCGAGCGAAGCGCGTGGGCGATCCCTCGGCCTTGAGGCCTCCCGATGTCGAGTGGGGCCCCACGGCGAGGCGTTGCGGAAGAGTCTTCGGCGAAGGCTCTCCTGCTGCGAAGAGGCGCGCATTGTGCGACATCACGCGGGATCTGGGATAAACGGTGAAGAAATGATTACCGCTTCTGATGGCTGGCGGTCGCGGCGGTATCCTTTGCCAGCAATGGATTAGCCGATGAAAGAAGGTTTGCTTAAGATGGCCGTCCTCGTCGGGAGGAGTAGGTGAGCCCCGCCATGATCTCACCGGCGTGTCATGCGGGTCGAGGCCACTTGCGAACCGCGCGAGGCGCGCCTGGCGCGTGGCGGCGGCGCGTTTTCGTCTCTCTGTCGTGTCTCGCGTGTCTTGTCGATGTCTTTATCTTGAGACTCTTGTCTTGCCTACCCCTCGGCTCTCTCCGCTAGTTCGAGGCCTGTATAAGAGGAGCGGAGAGAGAAGGGAGGGGGTACGTTTTTACGCTGGGAACACACAGTTCACAAGCATTCTATAATCACATTCCATTCAACCACAACAAGAAAAGAGCTAAGGCTCAGCAGGAGTAGGACTATTGCCCGCAGGAGGGTCCGAACCTGGGTAATCTCCGAGAGTCGCTCCTCGCTTCGCCCCACGCTCAAATCGAACCGAGCGCGGCTGATAGGCTAGCAGGATAAAAATCTGACCAGGGGTGTGATCCGCGGTAGTTGAGCGGAGAGCACGCCGTCAGGGGCCCTGTTTATATAGTGCAGAGCAACCGACCCACCGAGGGAATATCGGGACGGGCTAACTACGAGATCGTAACGAACTCGACATGCCAAATATATCCCGAGGCAGATAAGGCATACTCCTAGTCTTGGGGATCACGACTCTATTCCGATCCGGAAACCAACGTCCGGGTCTTCACGTAGCCGTCACGAACTCCTGTTCGAGACGGACTCAAACCACGATTCCTTGGCCGTTCGCACCATGCCGGTAAGAAGGCATTCGGCGGGATCGTCACGGGCTGATAGAACCTTCCAGGAAGCTGGGCCCTAGTAGGCTGTTCAATTGGGCCGTCAGGGAGTGGGCTATGGCAATGGGCCGTGATTTAATCCCCGACAGCTCCCGTGCCAGCTGGCTTGGACCCGTCTACCAAAGAACTCATTAGTACCGGTTCATATCACGAATCGGTATTAATGTGAGGGCCCAATCAGTACTAATGTCTTGTAGCCACTAACTGGTACTAATGCCACTATCAGTACCGAGTACCGATTCGTGTTCAGTCGATACTGATGGACTGATATCTAGTTCTCTAGTAGTGATTCGGTGCCAATTCAACATGTATCCAACATGCTACTCTTACCTATTTGTCAGCCTCACTCCGTAAATCATTCAGTCCTGTGTTTCGGAATTGTTTGAACATATTCATTGGAATTGTTTTTAAAAAACTACATTTTTTACATAATAGAAATGTATTCCAAGTTTTCAACCTCTACGTTATAGGGGTATGGCGACACCTTACAAGTTACAGCAACTGAAAGTCGCTGAAAGAGTATGAAAAAATAAAACTTCCAAACATCACTAATACGATTACTATTTATTATAATAAATAATAATCCTACATGCTCACGTTGAGAAAGAAAAGAGCGTGGGACGGGGGGAGGGGGAAGTGTCCATTCGTCAATCGACTAAAAAAACTATAAGATTTTGGTCGATTTATCTCCCCAGTTGGTTAACTAAAGTTAGATAACATCGTACCCTGCATGGAAACTTTATTAGGTAACATTGTGTAGCCGATGCATAATGTTGCCATATCCGAACCCCATAAGGCCCAACAAAACTATGCTCCGTAAAGGGGAGCACCTCGAGCTATAGATAACCAAGGACTCCTGGGCCCTTAACCACATAGATGGCTTGGGTCAAGTTGAATGAAGCCCAATCACCATTGAGTAGGCGATCCGGGCTCTTCCTAGGTTTGGGTCTAAGGTAAAACTTTCGACCCACAGGGTTAGGTCAAACGACGTTAGCAAGATGTAATCCAATGCCCAAAAGCTTTGCTCCGCTCAAATGGATACAATCGGGCGCCTGTGCCGTGTTGCTTTTTTATACCCGGGGAAATCCCACCCGTTGGAACTGCCAATTTTCCTTGCCAAATTTTGTCATTCCAACAGAAGGACTTTTTGTGAGTTCAAAATCATTGAATGAAAGGGCGGGATTCCTCCACTAATCGGATTATGCGAGATAGCCGTTGGGGGCATTTTTCGTCCGTTCTATCAACATGATATTTATGGCCCACCATTTGGAAGGGCGGGATATATATCCCACCGGATGGAACGGCAATGAGCACCTACTTTTTAATTTTACTAAACGGATGTTTATTTATTTTATTCTGGAAAAAATTTAAAATATTAAAAATTTTCACTGAAATGCGCCGTCTGGGCCAAACTACCAAAGGCATAGGACCCATTGTCCGGCAATGATCTAGTGGGCTTATTGTGGCCTATATTGTCAAGTTTGAGGCTCAATGCCAACTCGCCCCACGTAAGCCCACACATCTCTACTCCACCCTTTCTTTCAAGTCTCCGGCGAAGTCTCCCCTCGCGCTCCGCATCTCGACGGCGACGAGCTCAGTACAGCAGCACCCTCGGCAAATCCCTCTTGATGCGGGGTTCCGTGGCTGCCTCCGCCTCCGCGTAGCCTGAGAGGAACGAAGCGGCGCGAGGGCCTAGGATCGACGCGTCTCCACTCCTATGGCGGCGGCGCGAGGGGCCCGATCTGGGGTTTCAGGGGCAGCCCTGGTGCTGGCCGTGGTAATGCTTCTCGTGGGATGCCTCGCCGGGGGCGTCGCCGCGGCCGAGATCCGGCGGCCGAAGAACGTGCAGGTGGCTCTCCGGGCCAAGTGGGCGGGCACGCCGCTGCTGCTCGAAGCCAAGTGAGTGGTTTTCGGCTTGATGCGCTGGTGTATGCTTCTCCGGTTGATCGTGATGCGTCATTTCGACTTAGTTATAGTGGGTTTCAGTAAATTTGGCATGTGGAGTTTAGGACTGAGATCCTGGCTCTTGTGGAAGCTGGGAGTGAGTGAGCCAATCCGTTGATGCCTACTAAATATGTTTAGCTAATTGGGTTATGGAAATTCCGAGTTGATCTTAGGGGAAATTTGCAGTTGTCTACTGTGGATCACCCCAGTTTTTGGATAGACCCCGAGGCTACAGACCACAAGCGGGAACACACTCGTGATGTAGCAAAATACCTTCCCTATATGCGCAATTATGAGGAAATCGCCTATTTGCCACTCCCAAGAGTGGCGACCTTTTATTTGCCATCCCCAACATTGCCACCTCCTATTTGCCACCCCCAACCTTGGCACCACCTTCTATATGCCATTTTTACCATTTTTTCCCTTTTCTCAACATTTTCTCCCATTTTCTCCTCTTTTCTACCCTTCTCCCCCATGTCCGGAGCCGGCG
Source organism: Raddia guianensis (assembly GCA_036346415.1). Classification (NCBI taxonomy): domain Eukaryota; kingdom Viridiplantae; phylum Streptophyta; class Magnoliopsida; order Poales; family Poaceae; genus Raddia; species Raddia guianensis. The sequence continues at coordinate 21,317,631 of CM070543.1, read as the reverse complement.
AGCGGCGGAGAAGCGCGCTGCTCTGCCTCGGCGAGGCCGCGCACAAGCGCCAGCAGCTCCGGCAGAGGCACGCGCGTGGAGGCGGCGCACGAGCACGAGCACGAGCCGGCGAGGCCGCAAGCAAGCGCGAGCACGACGACGAGCGGCGGTCGCCGCCAGCTCCTCCGTTGTGCTCGTCGCTGTCGCTGCCGGAAGCTCGGTGCGGCGTGCTGCCTCGAGCTCGTCGCCACCGCCTTGAGCTCGCCGGCGTGCCCACCGGAGTTGGAGGAGGTGAAGGGAGAGGGATTTTTTGAGGCTGGTAATTTAATAAATAGGGAAATGGTGAAAAAGGGGTAAAAATGGCATATAGGGGGTGGTAGCAAGGTTGGGGATGGCAAAAAGGAGATGGCAATGTTGGGGGTGGCAAATAGAAGTGGGGCAATGTTGGGGGTGGCAAATAGGCAAAATCCTCCTCAATTATGTCGTTTTTTTCAGAACTGAATCCTACTCCCTCCGGCCACACATATGCTTTTGACTTTGCACAATCTCCGAAACACAACTTCGACCACTAGTTGCCACGATAGTTTTTTATAAACCCATTAAAATTTTAATATTGTTAAAATACTTTTGAAAACAAATCTCCCCATACTATTTTATTTTTGTGTACCAAACCTAAATATTTTAAAAGATATTCATACCTCAAGTTTTACAGCTTTGACAGGCATGCATGCCAGATGTCAAATATTTGTGATAGGAGGGAGTACTAATTACTAAACTAAGAAATTAACTAGAGAGAGAAATGGATGTTTTACGAGGCTTTCAATAACATGGTATGGAACTTCGGCAGCTGTCTCTTGTTGGTTCATTAGGGAGTCTCCAATAGTGGAGTCAATCAATAGTTATAAGAAATGGACATGTCGTTTATAGATAGCATATAGGCAACCTCTCCAATGAATTAGCTATAAGCATATAACATAATCTCTAAAATTAATATGGCCCATATATAATAGTGTGCATGCATATTGAAATCCATTATAGATTGACTCTTAGTTAGTCTTTCTTCCCCTTCTCTCCTCCACATGAGTAAAAAGCTGATATGGAATCCTTATATCTAGCCGAGGTGTCCTTTTTGGAGTTGCTCTTATCCCATATTTGATTATGTTTTCCTGCTCCACTGTCTATGAGCAATTGAGTTCAGATACCCAGTCGGATGTTAGATGTTGTAAACATCGGTTTAGTATCGCTCTTAATTGTTTGCATTAAAACAATAATGATATTATACTTGGTAGTGGGTGATTGTTTGTAATTTCAGAATTTTCATATAATCTCTAGTTTGTTACTTGCAACCACATACTGAGCTGTTAAAAATTCTAAATTTCTTTGGGAGTTAATCAATATTTTGGATCAAATGCTACAGTTTTTTTTATTTTTTTTAATATATATATAAAAAAATATACTTGTAAAGTAGATCTAACTAAGGAATTACCCTACATTTTAGCAACTGACAACCCAAGTAAACAAGCACGTGAGCATAACCAGAACACTAGCATCACAATATTTAATCAAGCAAATACCATTCTCCTGAGGAAACATAAATAAATGCAGTGCTTGTTAATGAATATTTTGCAGCATTTGCATTACTTGGTTAATTTACTTGTTATGTTCCAGGTGGCCCTAATATTTCTTACATTTACTACTTTTTTAGTGAACTTCTTTCGAAAGAATGGAAGGATCTATTTTGGGATTTTGTTGACTATTGGAAGGAACTGGACAAAGGATGTGAATGTTTAACGGCAAAATGTTGTGTCCAGAAGATTGTTGAGGATGCCCGTTCGCTTCTCAATGAACCACTGGCTTCGATTTTTGAGCTTTCTCTTACCCTTCGATCGGCATCGCCAAGATTAGTACTTTACAGGCAGCTTGCAGAGGAGTCATTATCTTCACTTCCTGTTAAGCATGATGCATTGGAGCAAATTTCTGGTACTGCAGATAATATTCATGTGGATGTGAAAGGAACTTGCTGTTGGGTAGATATAGGGAGTGCCCTACTGTTCAACTCAGCTGACCTATGCCATTGGCTTGAGGGCTTGGGCGAACTGTAAGTATCTCTTTTCTATTGTTCCATCTTTTGTAAAGTCTGTAAGATTTAGAACTAAAAATATTTGTTAAACAGGGTGATGAATACCAGACAGCCTGAACTCTTTGCCTTTGACCATGCATATCCTCGGTCAAATATTACTGCTCCAGTTGCTATATTTTATGGCGCTGTTGGGACAAAATGCTTCAAAGATATGCATGTTCACCTGGCAGAAGCATCAAAGCAGGTAAGGCACTTTTGACTTTTTTGGTTGTATTTCAGGGCTTCTGAGATCCTAAGCAAACAATGAACTCATTTTTTAAGGACAAAATGTGTAATTTAAGGGCATCATATGTCATATTAAATATTAAGTGTCCTTTTACATATATGGCAGTTGAGCTGTGCTGTTAACAAATGCTGATTCTCCAGCTATTGCATGAACATATGATTAAATAACTGGCAGTTCTTCTTCTACACATTAGGTGGATGTTAGTCACAAATTCACAATGACAATTGATGTGAAGGTTTATTTTTAGACTAGCCAAGTGTCTTTGTGTTGCAGGACTTCCAAAAGGAAGATGACAGTTGTTCATTTGTGCTTCATGTAGACATTCATATCATGATTTTTTTTGTTTTTTCTTATGTTTTATTCTGATTCGGATGAGTTTCTGTTATCACATGATGTATTGATTGATTTTTATTTTCAAGAAAACAATAAACATGTATAGCTAACGAATATAATTCTCGAGAAAAAAGCTCACCACTCCACTACCATGCCATTTCACCCATGGCATACATGGTGGTAGTCAACCTCGGCACACGCCCATGACATGCTTGGTGATAGTGGATGGTGTATGTTCGATCAATTGCTCCATTACTTTATATAATATAACAACACTTATTTTCAATGGATTTCTTGTTATAGATTTCTTTGAGAGGGAATGTTGTCTGTTAGTTTGAGAGATTGTCAGATTGGACGATATCACCTTTTCAAGAGGGAAGTAATGACATACAGCCACTGCCAACATTAACCTGTTTTTACTAGTATAGGAGAAATTTGTCATGCCAAATATCTGCCTCATTGTACTAAATCCTAGTGTTTGGGTCATGTCTGGTATCTATATATTTATCTTTTCGTGAACAAGAACGGCATGCATAATGGTTTGAATGAGCATGATGCAATACTTGGATAGTCATATGTTTCTTACTGTGCTTACACTACACATCTTTGTATCTTTGTGTCACTTCAAATGGTGGCACAGTTCTACCTATATAATCGTTAATCAGTCCTGAAAACACCTCTTAAGTGTTTGCTGTCAATATGTGATGTCGGTCTTTTTGCTGTCACATCACCCTTTGCTTCTTTGATTGGTTCTCTAAATGTTGATTACATCTACATATCTTGTCCTTGGCTGTAGCTGTCTGATATACAGTATATGCTTTTCATAGGGAAAAGTCAGATATGCTCTTCGTCCTGTTCTACCATCTGGATGTCAGGCCACATCTAGCTTTTGTGGTTCTATTGGTGCTGTAGATGCAGTCACTTTGAGTGGTTACGGGGTTGAGCTTGCCTTAAAAAACATGGAATACAAGGCCATGGATGACACTGCTATAAAGAAGGGTAAACATTGCATCTCATCCCTTTCTCTGAAATAAATCAGTTGGAAAGAAGAGGCTTCTCTCCTTTATTTTGTTGGCTGGACTGGGGGTGGTTTACAGCATGAAGGTGAGAACATTTATGTAATTTTATTTCAAACTCTGAATGAACCTTATCATGTTCTTCCAGGTGTTGCTCTCGAAGATCCTAAAACTGAGGACCTCAGTCAAGAAGTCAGAGGGCTTATATTTTCCAAGATTTTGGTTTGTAGCATTCAGTCAATAAGATCAACTGCAGGAACTTTATGTAATGCATAGATAGAGAAGTACTAATAATTTAATACTACCTTTTCCTCATTGTTATCGATATCTAGGAACGCAAGCCAGAGCTAAATGACGAGATAATGGCCTTCAGGGATTATCTGTTGTCATCAACGGTGTCTGACACACTTGAAGTCTGGGAGCTCAAAGGTATTGTTACCATAAGCTGATGAGCAATCCTCACATCGTTTTGTGTTTCCATTTCTATAGAAGTGCATCATTTAATTGTATGGAATCACCCCTTTTATTTTTGTCCTGCTTGACATCACAGATTTGGGTCATCAGACCGCACAGAGGATCCTTCATGCATCAGATCCATTGCAGTCAATGCAAGAAATTAATCAAAATTTTCCCAATATAGTTTCTTCTCTATCACGGATGAAGGTATACCGTTATTATATCTGAAGCTCACTTTAAACATCAAGATATGCACATAAGTAAAGATGATGATTCTTTTTTGTGGATAGTGAACATTTTGTTTCTGAATATGTTCATATTTGCAGATTATTAACAACAATTTTATGTTGTACATGTACAGCTTGACAATTCCATAAAAGATGAAATTATTGCAAATCAGCGAATGGTTCCACCTGGCAAGTCATTGATGGCTTTGAATGGTGGTTTAATTAATATCGAGGATCTTGATCTTTACCTGTATGCACTACCATTCTTGCTGGTTATTTACTCCTCCTTATCACCTTTGTTAGCCAAGAGAAAATTAGTAATTTGCTTCCTTTTTTCATGCATACTAAAGTGGACTTCAAACAGTGTGTAACTGTATCATGAGACAACTTGCAATTAACTCATGCACCACTTGCCATTAGAAACCATGCAACAAAAGATGCATACTAGCAAGTGACAATCCCAAACTTATTGTGGAGTAGCAGAATTTAAAACTTTAGTTTGTTTGCTCTTTTCAAGCTACTTAAAGAGGTGACATATTTTCTCCTGAATTGTGGTATACATCACTTATCCAATTATCTCACTAGACTTTGGTGTTTGACTGACAAGTCTCCATTCATCCCACACCCACCTACAACTGAACCAGAAAAAAAGAATAAACACACACCACATGATCACTCGACAATAAAGAATTATAGCCAAGAAGAATATAACACACGGCTTTTATATGAAATTAGTCATTGGAAGCAAAAGAAGATAAGGGTCTGATGATTTTAGCTAGTTATGTAGCTTGCAAAAATCCAGTGCATTCCATTCCACTACATTTTTCTTCTCAAGCTGTTCACTCATGCAGGACAATGGGATTTGTTAGTTTTGGCTGTGGCTTTACATTAAATTTCTTGTTGTAGCAGATCAATCTGGCTATTATTGCATTCGTCCACTTCCTTTATCTCAGCTCCTCTAATGCCCGTCAACTCTGCACCCTTTATTACCATTTGGCTAATCTTAACCATTTTTCCTTGCGCCTCTTTGTTATCTGTATTTTTTTATTTTTAAGACAGCATCTCTATTGCTGATGGCATACCTGTCTGTTTTTGTCCTAGACCTGAGACTACTTTACTTTGATAGTTTGTTTATATTAAAATAGTTACCAATTTGCTGTGTAGACATTTGATTATGCTCTATGCTACAGGTTAATGGATATGGTCCATGAAGAATTATCTCTGGCTGACCAGTTCATCCGATTAAAGGTTGATTATGAGAAAATGTGCTATTTGGCTAGTCCTTGCTGTTCCAGGAGAATTTCCTGCTGGCACTTTGTTTTTAAGCTGTAGTAATGCGAGAAACTAGTTAGATCTTGGCAAAAACTAATTTTGACAAGCTGGACTTTTGTTGTGGTTTTAATCCTTGCTACGAAATGCTAAGCAAAACTGTTTAGCTTTGCTGTCTTTAATTTACATTTACATTTTGTTGTTCTATAATTTCCTGGCATTTAATTTGAAGGTTGCCACATAATTTGGCTCATATCCTTAACTTGGCTTAGTGATACTTCTATAGCATTTAACTTGAACCTTTAATATTTAATAGAATAGTGCAGTTTATTTTGTTAAAAATGCAACCAAGTCATTTTTGTTCTGTAAGTAGCTACTTATTCATTACTGGCCATAACTGGATATATATGAATATTTTCTGGCTATACATAACTGTCCGTAGCGGATTCACCAGCCATCTCTGGTAGCTTCTAGAACTGGCCAAATATTTTGGAAGTTCAAAAACAAATTCACACCTGCAATATATGCACAATTGCACGTGTGACCTGTTCGTAAGTAGCACCTCCAACTTCAAATAAGGCAAGTTGTGGGTTTGAGGGTTGGAATAATTTTCTTGCTATTTTTGTATGTAAAAAAGGCCAGTTTTAAAAAAAATTGGAAACTTTTCCAAAATTTATGGTTGCTGGTGGTAACAGAAAATTTAGCGATGTCTGAATATATTTTGGAAGCGAAGTTTTAAACCCTGGGCCATATTGACATGATAAGTTCATTGCAGCATCCATTTTTTTATTTTAATGCCATTATATTGTTTAAATTCTTAATACATTAGTTTTCAACAATGTTGGATATTTAGGCCCTGTTTGTTTGAGCTGGAGCTTATCTAAAAGCTGCTTTTGGGAAAAGTCACAAAAAACTAGCTTCTCACATCACAGTACAATTTTGGCTTTTGGGAACTTTTAGCTTCTTGGAAGAGGGTTCCAAAAGCTGGCAATTTGTTTGAGCTTCTGGCTTTTTGAGGCTAGAAGCTGGCTAGAAGCTCAAACAAACAGGGCCTTATGATGTGCATTGCTATGCTATAAGTCAGCACGACAATGTTTTAACTGCATGCCATATCTCTATATTTGAACATGAGATTTCTTGATTCTTAATCTAGTTAGTAATGGAGTGCATGTGCCATATCTCTGTACTGGAACATGAGATTTCTTTATTCTTATTTTTTTTACTTGTCCCATTTTAGTCTATGAGATGCTGTATATATATTTTTCTTTCTCACCAAGTGAGTTATTTCGTAATTGATGACTGATGTCAATGCCAATCAGTTGCCTCAAAGTGCTGTCCACAAGGTCCTGTCAGCAGCTCCACCAGCAGAATCTAATTCACTTCGCGTTGACTTCCGGTCTTCCCATGTTCACTATCTTAATAACTTGGAGGAAGATTCCTTGTATCGGAGGTGGAGAAGCAACATCAATGAGGTTTTGTTCACTTATATTTTTACTCGCATCATTGCACTGACATTATGATTTTGGATATTGCTTTCCCCTGCCAAGTCAAATGAGGAACTGCAAGCTACACCTATTATTTCCTTGGCTTTTGCGACATAGGATAATTAACTGTACACTCTAAAATTTTATAAATAAAATTAGGAATTAATAATCTCTGCATTCTGCAACACTGTAATCCTGTTCTGGTATCACACTTAACCTCAAATTTCGTGTGCATGGTTGATATTGGTTCATTGCAGTGTCTTTACTTATTTAGTTTACACTATCATCTACAATTTTTTTCAATCAATTATCCCTGTTGTACTAAAATGTCAGCGATTTGTATTGCTATTCAACATCAATTTGGTTATTGCCTGTTCCTTTTCTTCATCCTCTTGTTAAATTGTATCACACAAATACTTCCAATTTTACTTTAATTAATTATAATGACTCTTTTTTCCCCTTGTAGCTATTGATGCCAGTCTTCCCTGGTCAGATGCGCTACATCCGTAAAAATCTTTTCCATGCTGTTTATGTTCTCGATCCTGCTTCGGCCTGTGGTGCAGAGGCTAGTCTCTCATTTATATTATCTTCTTTTAAAAAATATGCGTTCACCTTTCTAATTCCTTTTATACTGTATTCACTGACTTCTAGTCTGGTGTTGCCATTTTCCCTTAAAAATTGTACAGACCATTGACATGATCCTATCTCTACATCAAGATACTGTCCCTATAAGGTTTGGCGTCATAATGTACTCTTTAAGACTCATAAATGTTATTGAAGAAAATGATGGCACTCTTCCAGTAAATGATGGTTCTAAGAGCAAGGATGAAGACACTTCTGTTTTGGTAATCATCTCTAATGTTTCTTTGTGGTGATTTATTTGAAGCTTCTTGTTTTGATGTATATAAAAAGGGACTTGTTATGAACTGTAACTACATAAATCTGCGGGGATTCTTACCTTATTTTTCTAGCATTTATGCTCTACTGTTCTTTAGGTACATGAATAACAGTAAAAGTACACTTTTGCATTCATTTCCTTATTATAATCATTAACCCCACACAAATGTTTTAGGGGAGTTATGCCCTCCAGCTTAGAAGGATATACTTTATCATCTGTGTAGGCTGTAGCATAAGTTTATATTTGCAGGTCCATGTGCAGTTTTTGTAATTAGTAGGATATAATTTGCAGGTCCATGTACAGTATTTATAATTAGTAAGTCCATGTATCATTTTAACCTAGGAGGCTGTTACACTGGATTGAATCTGTCTTAGTTTGGTTGCATCTTTTCATTATTCACATCATCCTATCATTATTTTGTAGATCTTGCTGTTGATCATGGCTTTGATGCGTCATCTTTATTTTTTCCTTCTTTATACAGATAATAAAACTTTTCTTGTACATCAAGGAGACATATTCAACACAGTTGGCGTTCCAATTTCTAAGCAATGTGAGTGCACTTGCCAAATTTTATTTGGTAGTTATGAATTGAAAGATCTACTTCTATTGTTTTTCTGTATGCTTGATCAATATGGTTCCAATAAAGATTTAGCTTGGCGTATCAAGAATAATTGTTGAGCCCACAATACTTCTATTTGTGGTAGGCTGCTTTCCTTTCCTTGTGCGCTCAATGGCATTTGCATTCATTTCTGTACCGAGTAGTAGCATTAATTTGTTGCATGTTATCTATACCTCTAGTCCACCACACTTAATGTGTGTGAGCCCTAGGTCGTTGCGCTGCTACACCCGCAGGGCCAACACAAAGTCACAGAGCAATAGCCAAGGTCTCTTGGGCAGTTGGGCTATCTCCCCACAAAAAGCTAGCTAACTGGGAGGGTCCTCCCTCACCCTTATAAACCATGATCTGCCTTCCCCCACAACTGCTGTGGACTATCCCAATCATCTCTCCCTCACACATTGGGCTTGAGATTATGTTGGAACCACATGGGCTCTGATACCAATTATCATCTAGACCGTTACACTAGGCTTGTCTGAGCCCCATGTCGTTGGCTTTATCTGTCAACATTGCAGCTTGTTTTTCTCATTAGGAAAATTGGCTAAGCTAAAGCAAAATTATATGAGATTCCTGCAGCCTGCATGACTTTGACTTTTGCTTAAATAATTATCTTCCCAATTTTATTACTGAAATCAGAAGTTGAGATTTGATTTATAATTTTATATGTCCTGTCATGATTTTTTTAAGCAAGAATGATTTTTTTTAACTATATTTGTTCCTTCAGAAGGTTTGAGAATGCTTAATGTGATTATGTCTGACATAACACCATAGAAATTAGCAATACGGTGCTGGGAGCCAATATGTCCCACTCGTATTGTACAAGGAGGCGAGGAGCCGGGGAAGGAGAGACTGCATGTGTGGGGAGGAAGTACCGCCACCGCCGTGCCGCAGAGGAGGAAGCGCTGTCGTGCCGCAGTGGAGGGAGTCGCCGCTGCTGCGCCACAGTGAGGGAAGCGCCGTCGCTGCCGCATTGTGGGGAGGGACAGGAGAGGGAGGCGGCGGCGCTGGGAGATGAAAGGGAGGAGGCGGCGCTGGTTGCCGGGAGATGGGAGGCGGCGCTGGATCTGCAAGAGGAGAAGGCGGAGACGGCGCTGGAAGAGAGAAGCGGAAGTGGCGGCTTTGGGGAGAGAAGACACGAGGGGTGTAGCACTGTAGCTGGAGGAGAGAGACGGAAGCTGGGTAAAACCCTAGGGTCATGAGATGTGGTATGTGGATGCATTGGATGGGCTAAGATGGGCCGAATCTAGTGTGCAGGCTGCACTAGGCCTATTCTTCCTCAGACATAGGGCTGGACTTTTGTTAGGACTTGCTTGGGGCCTATGTTATTTACCTAATATTTCTGGACCTAGTCGTGTTATTATGTGCTTAATACGTCGTATTACTGCTCGTATTATCGTATATACTGTAACAAGGTGGCCCGTCGTATCGTACTCATATTACGTATTGAAAACCTTGGAAATTAGTGTATAGTGGCATTTGAATCTATTTTTATGTGGAGATTGTTGTTGTTCCCTTAAACATGAAATTCAGCTGGGTATGTTACAATTCGTCAATTCCAAGTTACATATGATCAGTGAAATCATGACCCATTGTTCTTTGTTTAATAAAATCACTCTTTTCATATATTCTTTTGATAATTATCTGGCCACACTATCTGTAGATGTTTTGAATTTTACATAGTTGTAATCTACAAAGATTTCTTTTGTAGATACATAAATCTAGGGACGGTATCAATGACTATAGTGATGATTCTTTGGAAGCTCATCATGTTGAAGGGGCATTTGTTGACTCCTTATTGTAAGCAAGTTCACCAAATTCTATGTTTTGTTGGATAGTGCCTAAATAGTAGTGTTTCTTCCTTATGTTACTTGTACCTGATAATTTGTAGGTCAAGCGCTAAATCTCACCCTCAAGATGTGCTACTAAAGTTGCAAAAAGAGAACGCGTACAAGCAAGAGGCTGAAGAAAGTTCTCTTTCTGTTCACAAACTTGGGTTATATAAACTCCGTTGTTGTCTGTTAATGAATGGACTCGTACTTGAATCAAATGAGGTAATTATTATATCCAACTTAAAAGTTTGATGAAACGATAGAAGCATAAAGCCTCCCTAATGTTTAATTAGATAATGCCCCCCCCCCAAAAAAAAAAAACAGTATTACCTGATAGTTGTAAGGAAATTACGCATGGATTTGAAGCAATAACTAATACAGTGCCATTTTACTACTTTTATACTTTTTAAAGGATGCAACCATGAATGCTATGAACGACGAGCTTCCTAGGATACAAGAACAAGTCTATTATGGGCATATCCAGTCCCACACAGATGTTTTGGAGAAGTTTTTGTCAGAAAGTAGCTACAAGCGGTACAATCCATCAGTAAGTACAAATATTTCTGATAATATTTATTCTGTCTTTCAATCAAGTTGAATCATTGAGTTTTTCCCCTCAGATTACTGGCAAGAGTGCGGGGAAGAAGAAATTTGTCTCACTATTTGCATCATATCATCAAGAAAACTCTGTACTTCATGACATCAACTACTTGCACTCTCATGGAAGTATGCATCCTACTAATGTTTATATGTACCTTGTCATCTATATTGAAAGATCATCATGCTCAAATATAGTTGTTAAACCTGTCTTCAGCTACAGATGATGTGAAGCCTGTAACTCATCTACTTGCTGTTGATCTTTCTTCAAAGATAGGAAGAAAGTTGCTTCATGAGGCCATACGCTACCTGGTAGATGCAGAAATTGTTTATTATGTCTACTCTAATTTGCTATTTTGTTTTGTCTCCCCCTAATAATGGCTTGTTTCTTGACATGATATAGATAGTTGGTTCTCATAAAGCTCGTGTGGGTCTACTTCTTTATGTCCGCAATGACAGTTCATCCATTACTTCACTATTGAAGGATATCTTTGATAGAACTATATCATCTTTTAGGTTTGTTCCTTATCTTTTTTTCAATCCAGATGCAGAGTTTGTACCGGTAATTGTTTGCTTTCCTCTTAACATTAAATACATTAAACTTTTCTTTGATCTTGTTGAGTTATTTTTTGTTCTAGTAATAAGGAAAAGGTTCTCGACTTCCTGCATGGGCTCTGCAAATTGTATGAAGGTCAACATATGCATGCCTCTTCTGCGGTTGGTGATAGGATTAGTGCTATGATGGAAAAGGTGTATAGCTTAGTTGCTGAAACCGCCTTGCCCATTGACGAATATAAAGCATGGTTTACAGGCTTTTCTGCGGATACAGTTATCAAAGGGATGGATAAGGTACCTGAATTTTCTTGTCTTCTTTGCAAAAGTCAATCTTTATTAAATTGTAAGCATGTCTAGTTTCAAGTGACTGTTAGTTGGGTCAGGCAACCACATCAACATATTTACACCTTTTTTTTTTTTTGGGGGATAAAAACACATAAAGCTGAACTATTTTTCCTTTGAAACAGCTTACCAAGTAGCAAGACTTTTTTTTTTTTGACATCTCTGTTTAATTTGTACACAATCTTGATTGGCCCTGATCTCACCATTGTGGAATAATGGAAGTTGGATATATTTGAAACTTGGCTTGAATGGGCGGAACAGCTGTACAAATTACAGAAGTTCTAGCCATCATGGCTCAATTCTAGCTTGGCTAATAATTTGGTTGGTTATGATTCCCTAGAAACCATAATGTGTAATACCTGTAGGTTGCATCTTTCTATTTAAGCCAAGATTGAGATATCATTGCTGGTCATTCATACCCAGCATTATTCGATCTGGATGGATTCTGGATTAGGTCTCAGATTGGATACAGATGTGAATTTATTTCTTGGACTCATTAGTTTAGTATTCAATGGATTCAGGTATGGATATGAATATCGGTGAACAAGAAGTTGGGATGTCTGGATATAAAATGGAGCATTCTCTGGATTTTCTGATTTTTGGAATTTTTTCTTAGGCCCACTTTCAAAAGCAGATAACTTTTACAATTTAAACATTATATTTGAATTTATTTGGATTATTTGAAATCAAACTGAATTTTGATGTTTATGGATTTCAAAGTAGAGATCACCTCAAGTTCAACTCAATCCTGATATGATTTGATCCCTATTATTTCCAACCCATCTTTACTTGGAACTAAAGTTATATGTTTTTGTTGATTTTGGTCATACAGCTTACGAGTATTTCATGTTCCAATAAATATTCGTGACTGTTCGCTTCCATTTGTATCTGTATTTGGTTTTCTTCGTGTTTGTTTATATCCTCATCCGAGAAAAATAAATAAATACGGCACATCCATTGTTGTTCAATACCTGGTTTCACACCTAAACCCACCTTTTTGAAAACTACACCTAAAGGCCACTTTGCCATTTCAAACCAAATTGTTCAATTTTTTGACAAGACTGCGGGGCAAAACCCTTATATGGATAAGCTCATATTTAACTTGTTCAACCACGGGCTAGTTTTTGGTGAAAACCATAAATAGAGGGAGGGAGGGAGGGAGGAGTTTTAAATGTTGTCTTTATGTTTAAGAATAATTTTCTGTCAAAAAATCTAATTAAACTTTTATTATATTGTACAGTTGTCTGACTTCTTATTTGGACAACTGGGGCTTGAATTCGGTAGCAATGCTGTGATCACCAATGGAAGGGTAAGCTTTATGTTCTTTTACCTGTTTATATCCAAACCAGTTGTGGTTGTAATTCTTGTATCTGGACCTCTTACCAGTTACCAGACTTGTATGCCAGTGATACACTACTGGACTATTATGTGTAGTGATGATAACTATTATTTGTTATCACAAGGCTATTTCCATCCGATTTCTGAACTGCTTTTGTAGTTTATGACTTTATGTTATTTACTGCCAGGTGTTTGTTGCCAAAGAAGGAGACTCGTTTCTATCTGATGATTTAGGTCTCCTTGAGTCTATGGAGTACGAGTTAAGAATAAAATACATACATGAAATAATTGAAGAGGTCGAATGGACTGGAGTTGATCCTGATGATCTGACAAGGTAAGCTATAGGCTTGTTGTAGTTCCAGTGGTTTTCTGTGGGGGCTTAATTGTGCAAGCTCGATTATGTATATGGCCTAGACTAATTGTTGTCTTCAAATGCTTTGTATATACATAACTGTTCTGGCACTTTTATCTGTTCCTTCTTTTATATTAGACGATTAGCTCCGGATACATCACAAGTTTCACAATACATAAAAGTTATATATTTATTTTGAAGGAGTACTTCATTTGGAATTATTAGAATAAAAAATATATAATGCTAGATCCCTTCATCAGGTAAGTAATCCTAAAATATCATACGTGTACTTTGTTTGCAGTAAATTCTACAGCGACATAGCTATGTTGATATCTTCATCAATGTCCGTTCGTGAAAGGTCATCTGAAAGAGCCCATTTTGAAATTTTACATGCAGAACATAGGTAAATTTCTTCATTTTTTTTTGTGCATGGATAAACATCCGACAAGAATATATATTAAGATGTAATATCAATACTTCTAAATTTGACTACGCAACTTACACATGTAGTCAGTTCTCATAGCTGGCCTTCTATCGACTAGGGAGTAACCCACCTCTTGGTAGGTTCTAATAATTTGTTTAAATATACAAGCAACGGCAAACTTGGCTCAATGTGAATAATCATAAGCTCAGAGTAATAACCTTAATTTGTCCCTGGAGCTGTCTGGGTTTTTAAAAAAGGGTGTTCATTATTTCAAAATTATAAATTTCTAATTACTAGCAGTTTTTATTTTGATGTGAAGCCTTCTGCATTGTTAATGATATCATGGCTACAAGCCAGGTTATCGTAGGTGCTAGTCGCTAGGCAGGTGGCAAGCAGGGGCCTAGGCGGTCAAACTGAATACAAGCAATTTGAAGCAAAAGCTTAATATAATGTATGCAATTTGATACAAGTAGAAAGTAAATAAAGCAACACGGTATTGCTAGTACAATTGCACTAAGTGCTACTGTCATAAGTAAATTAATCTAAAGCGGCACTGCAGTACTCAAAAGTCTAATATACCAACACTAACCTAAGAACTACTAGGTACTGAAGCAACGCGCCACTGCACTACTACTAAGGAACATAAAAAAGATATAAGAGGGAAAGCAGCAGGGAAAGCTTATTGGGTCTTACTCTTATATCACTCATTACATTTATGATTGATCGATATATGTAAGAAGCTTTCAGCAGCAAAACTGTGAAGACAAAACACGGAATGATCCATACATTAACCTCAAATGCAAGTTGCTTTGCTTTAATCTAAGCCTGAATACCAACTTTGTTGGATTTTTTTTAGTAACTTCAAATAGTTTGCTCTCATTTCTTTCTCTGACATGCAGTGCGATCAAACTGAATAATATGAATTCAAGTATCCACATCGATGCTGTCATTGATCCACTAAGTCCCGCTGGGCAAAAAATTTCTCCACTTCTCCATGTGCTCTGGAGACAGATTCAACCGAGCATGAGGATTGTCCTTAATCCTATCGTATGTGTTTCTTTTTTATTCTTTTGACAATATCATGTATATGACATTAACACAAACCTTTTACCCATTGCTGTTGAGTAGTTTTGGTTTCGAGGTTCTGAATTATTAGTCTCAAGATATGAACCAAGTAGTCACTATATAGGGCCATTTTGTTACTAGTAGAGCTTACTAGATACTGCAAGTCTTTAACAGTTTAACCATACAGCCACTTAACTGGCTAGTTTTAAGTTCAATGAATATTGTAACCAACTTCACTATCTAGAGATTTACTGGCATAATTAATTATCTCTCTGCAAGTCATAATTTTTTAATGAATACACAATCTCATTTGATAGGACAATGATATAGTTCATTGGCATATTGGTGATGACATGCCACAACTCTTGCACAAATTAGCGCAAAATTGCTGTAGCTCTCTCATAGTTCGCATGCGTATTGCGTAGTCCTATGAACTTTTTTTCTTTTCGTTCTACTCCCTCCCGTCACAAAAAGAAGTCGCCGTTGACTTTTGAACCCGCCTTTGACCATTTGTCTTATTCAAAAAGTTATATAAATATTATTTATTTTGTTATGATTCGGTTTATTATTAAATGTATTTTAAGTATAACTTATATTTTTACATATTTGAACTAAATTTTTGAATAAGACGAATGGTCAAAGGCGTGTCCAAAAGTCAACAGCAACTTCTTTTTGTGACCGGAGGTAGTATCAATTATTTGTGCATCTTGAGTAATTCCTGATCGGTTCATACCCATCAGCAATATGTACGTTTTTTGTCGTCTTATAAGATGCAGCTCAGACTCTGTTTGAGGATTATTATTGGAGAAACTACAGTTTGTTTTGTATTATTTAATGCTTTATTACAATGTCTAGGTGGATTAAGATGTTTTTATGCTTGAATTTGCACTAGTTATAACCATACCTTTAATGCTAGCATTTTTTAAAATTTTCAGAGTTCCCTTGCTGATCTTCCTTTAAAGAACTACTACAGATTTGTTCTTCCATCGATGGTAAGACCACACACATTTACTGAACGGTGCATTTCCACCTCTTATAATAATGCTTGGCCATTTTATATGCAGGATGATTTTAGCAGTACCGATTATTCTGTGCATGGTCCTAAAGCTTTTTTCTCAAATATGCCACTATCCAAAACACTTACAATGAACATTGACGTTCCTGAACCATGGCTTGTAGAACCTGTTGTTGCCATGTAAGTTAGCCATCAAATAGCGAACAAATATCAGAGTTTTTATTTTTAATTTGAAGCGTCATTATTTTTTTGTGCTTGTTTTCCATGCGCAGCCATGATTTAGACAACATTCTATTAGAGAATCTTGGTGATGTTAGAACATTGCAGGCAGTATTTGAACTTGAAGCGCTCCTCCTGACAGGTATGATCATTTGGTAATCATCTGTTTGGTTCTGGTGGATTATGTGTTGAACAAGAGAAATTTCTTTCAGGTCATTGCATGGAAAAAGATCGAGACCCTCCTCGTGGTCTACAGTTTATCCTTGGGACCAAACGAAGACCACACATGGTAGACACACTTGTCATGGCCAACTTAGGTTACTGGCAGATGAAAGTCTCCCCTGGTGTGTGGTACCTACAACTGGCCCCTGGTCGTAGTGCTGATCTGTATGAGCTGCCTTCGAAACTCATTGCGATAGATAGTTTGAGGGGCAAACTTATGCACATTGAAGTGCAAAAGAGAAAAGGCAAGGAGCACGAGGACTTATTAAATGCTGCTGAAGAAAATCGCTTCCAAGAAAAGATGGTATTTTTTATTTTAGTTGTAAAAACATATCCTTGAAATTCTAAACAACATTTTTTGGAAATCGTTTTCAATGCAGGATAACAAAGGCTGGAATAGCAACCTTTTGAAATGGGCTTCTAGTTTCATTAGTGGTGATGCATCATCAAAAAAGAAAGCTGAGAAAATCACCGTAGGCACTTCTCCTGTTAGTTGTTTAATACTTCATGTTACTGCAAACATAGTATAGAAAACTAAGAAAAAGAAAACCAATTTTATATCGTGGAAGTTTGGAGCATACAAATTTTGGCTATTTTATTTTTCAGAGTGCTTCCAAAGCTTCCAGAAATTTCATATAGTATTACTGAAGTGTAGTCTTACCCGAAAAAAGACTTTGAAAGGCATGTCTTGACCAGCCCACAAGTACAGTGAGTCCTTGGGAACTACATGAGAACTGATACAGGATGAGTCTATTCTGAAAATGTTCGTTGTGTAAGCTGCACATTTGGTTTTACTGAAAGGAAGTTATATTACATGTATAAAAATTTAGAACACTTTTAAAATTGAGCTTTAGGAGTTAGGTAGTTTGATTTTTTTGTTCGATGAAACATATTAATTGCTCCTAGTTACAGCTTTGCTACTGTTATTACTGATGAAGTAGATTTCTTTCTTTCGATCTGAAAACGTACTAGATTATGTATTTACAGAAAAATGTCTGGAGAACTTTGAACTGTATTTGAAAGTTACACTGTCACAGACTAATCCCATGCATGCATATATCTTATGTTGCTGGTTATATTTCTATATTTGGTGCTCAGATAAATATCCAACAGTATTGCTGTGTTTTTCAGGACCTTAACGATGCAAGACATGGGGAGACAATAAACATTTTCTCTGTTGCTTCTGGGCATCTGTGAGTGTCCATTTCTAGGATTTTGTAGCTATTCCTGTACATGTGAATGTCATTCTTTGTGGATCTCCATGATGTTCGCAATGATGCTAATATTTTATCTTGTGAAAACTTTACACAATTGTGGTAAAGCCATGTTCTCAAATTCTTCCAAGCTATTAGCTTCTTTTTAGACTAGCTGCTGGCATCATTGGAGTAACCCATAATTCACTCAATATTCTCTGTTGAACTATACAAACAGCTACTCTTGTGCTCTAGTTTGATGTACTACAGCAAAGAGTTGATTATGTGTCATACAACATTTTTTAATCTTTGAAGAACATGCTGTTCTGATAAGTAATGAGTTGAGGACATGTGATTTAACTGTATGGTACTCTCTTGCAGGTATGAGCGTTTCCTCAAAATAATGATCTTGAGTGTTTTAAAGAAGACACAGAGACCGGTGAAATTTTGGTTCATAAAGAATTATCTATCTCCACAGTTTAAGGTAGGTGGCCTGCCTTTGGGTTTATTTGTTGTACGCAGATATTAGACACCTCCATGGTCTAACCAGTATTGCTGCCAGGATGTCATACCCCACATGGCTCACGAATATGGATTCGAGTATGAGCTTATCACATATAAATGGCCAACGTGGTTGCACAAACAGAAAGAAAAACAACGAATAATATGGGCATATAAGATCTTGTTTCTGGATGTCATTTTCCCACTTTCCCTGAGGAAGGTATTTTTCTACATTATGACCATATTATGTTCCCTGTAATTTCATGATGTTCCTTCACTAACTAAAGGCAATCCTGACCTCATTGAGTTCTAATTATATTTTTTTTCTGATACTTCTTGAATAGGTTATTTTTGTTGATGCTGATCAAATTGTTAGAGCAGACATGGGAGAACTGTATGACATGAATTTGAAGGGTCGTCCCCTTGCATACACTCCATTTTGTGATAACAACAAGGATATGGATGGCTATCGTTTTTGGAACCAAGTTAGTTACCAATATACCATAAACAATATTACTACTGCAGATGAGATTATTGATGATAACTTATAAATGAATTTGTTTTATCGAGTTGTTTGCTGACTTTTTTTCCCCATTGTGAAAGGGTTTCTGGAAAGATCATCTGCGAGGAAGACCATACCATATCAGGTGGGTGACAGTTTTCATCAAATATGCTGCAATTGGTTATTGCTAGTATTTTGTGGTAGATATGACTGGGTATTATTTCAGTGCTCTTTATGTTGTTGATTTGGCCAAATTTCGACAAACTGCTTCTGGGGATACTCTACGGGTCTTCTATGAAACACTCAGCAAGGACCCCAATAGTCTCTCAAATCTTGATCAGGTAATGAACTACTGCTTATGCATCTAGTTGATCTCCCTATCACATTACTTGGGCAGAGTGGACAACTGGTTAGTACTGGAAAATTAGTGGCTGCACACTTGGTTCACATTATTGGTTTGAAATGGATTTCGTGGAAAAGAACAATGCATTAAAAAAACTGAATTATTTTAAATATAATATTCAAAATTCGGATAAAGAGAATGTAGACCACCTTTCAAAAGTTGGACAACATGATAGTGAGAATGTTATACCTTCTGGAACTTTTGAGACACTTTCTGCATTTCTGTAGTCAAGCAAATTTCGTTTCGAGTCGGAACCAGTTGTAAACTGCTAATGAGTTAACCAACCGGTTACCACTATTTATCTTGGATATAAAGAGTATGAATATGAACACAATGCTTACTTTTAGCACTACCTTTATATCCAGGATCTCCCGAATTATGCTCAGCATACTGTGCCTATATTCTCTCTCCCTCAAGAATGGCTATGGTGTGAATCTTGGTGTGGAAATGCCACGAAGGCGAGAGCAAAGACCATTGATCTCTGCAACAATCCAATGACAAAGGAGCCAAAGCTTCAGGTAAAATTGTGATGCATCATAATGTTTCCTATTGCTTTTGTTCTAGTGCATCTAGCAATCTAGCCAGCGCTTAATATTTTATGCCTGTTTTCTAGGGTGCTAAAAGAATAGTTCCAGAATGGGTTGATCTTGACAGTGAAGCAAGACAGTTCACTGCTCGAATCTTAGGGGACAATCTAGAATCAGCAGAAGCCTCCTTGCCACCATCTGATACACCAAAGCTTGATGATAAAGATGCAAGCCAGAATGTGAAAGATGAGCTATGAATGCCTGCTGTTTCCTGATTGGATCATCGTCAAAGCAAAGATTATGCCGATCTTCATACTGACTAATTTTCTGGTTCCCCAGCAGCTGAAAGCGCAGGGAGCCAGGAGGGTACCAACTGCAGGTACCAAACCAATTATGAGCGCAATATACCAGGATTTAGGAGTCCATTGTGTGAAAACACTTCACCACCAGCGATGCACAGATCGGGCATCTATCATGTGAGATTTTGTATCCTGTAGGGCTAATTTTACCAAAATATTGATGGATCTAGTTCTATGCTCACAACGCTTCTGCATGTATGCCATTAAAATTTATAGGCAGGTGCTAACTTGCGCCCAAGAATTTTGTTACAATCGACACTAAACTAGAGGTGTCCAGTCGCATGGACACTTAATTTTGCCTACCGAGGCTTGAGCAATTCTTCCAAAATCCTGCTGGTTTGGGATCCTTTATACACTTCCAACTTTTATATACGCTTCAGCTTTGTGGTGTTTTTTTCCCGCTCTTTTACATGAACAAGTCACGACCAATTAACCATATATTTTTGTTGCTTGAACAAGTTTGAACTGGATGATCTGGTACATTGTTTAGATGTTTGCTAAGTGGGATGGAACCTGATACATCTGTTTGGTTAGTGGGATAGGGTAGTATGGGATGATATAGGATTGGTTTAATATGGAAAAAAAACTATTCTATGTTTATGTTGTTCTGTATAAATTCAGCTATTTTAGTTAAATGATCACACAGAAGTTTGGTTTCATCCTATACCATTCCATCCTAGTACCACCAACCAAAGACAACATAAATTAAGAATTTAATGCAACAAGGACGATCATTTATCAGTTAAGAGCTATCACAACAGTACATCACAAATTCACAATGCAAGCAGCAGCATGTCAACATTTTGCTGCCAAGTTTTAAGTGGCTACTGGCTTAGCTACGGCAGCAAGTTGACTCGAGCCGGCGAGCTGCGCGTGCGCCACGGGCCCACGGCTAGTGCCACTCCATGCCGCCCAGCGTGATGGACCCCATGCCTTCCCACATGTCGTCGGTCCACCCGACCTCCTCGCCGTCGACGCCCTCCATGTCGCCGTGCCACCACCCGCCGCCGCTCGCGTCTGACAGCGAACCACCACGCATCTCAGAATTCAACCCCACCGCGTTGAAAATTCAGAATTTTATTCAGAAATTTTATGAGAGAGGCCTCACAGTGGTTGTACAGAGCCTGGTCGCCGTCCCCAACGCGGCCCGCGGGCGCCGCCGCCTGCCTCCTCTTCCTCCTCATCGCCGCCGCCGGCCGCGGCTTCGGGTCGTCGCCAAGCACCACCACGTGCTTGGCGCGGCTCTTGTGCTCGCCGTCGCCTGGAGGGACACCAACGGCGTGTGAGAGCAAGCAGCATTAATTTACTATGCGAGGAAGCGGAGGGGATCGTGGAGGCGCACCGAGGGGGCACTTCCGCTTCCGGGCCTCCCGGCGGCGGCTCCCTGCCGCGATCCCTTCGACGTCCAGCCAGACGGCACAATCGCCACCGTCCGCGTCTTGCGTGCCCTCCGCGGCGGCGGCGGCTTCCGCTCTTGCCGACGAGGTCGAGCTGTTGAACCGCTTGAACACCGCCGCGTCTAGAGCGCCAGCGCCAGCGCCGCTGGCCTCGCCGCCCCCGTTCTTGTAGGAGGAGCCCACCGACGAGAACGCGCTCGCCTTCTCCTGCCAGGTCCCGCAAGGAAGCACGTCTCAAGGACGGCGAACGTGGCGCAAAGGGGATGACAAAAGCGGGTCAGTTGATGGTACCTTGATGGTCTTGTTGGTTACTCTGATGATCTCCCGCCTCGGCGGTGCCGCCGGTGGGATCGGCTCTTCATCCTCCGGCGCCGGCGCCGGCGAGGGCGAGGGCGAGGGATTCACTTCCACATCGACAACCCTAATGCATCAATATGGTCAAGCCAGGGATTAAAGATCCAACAATTGGGAGAAAAAAAATGTTCTTTTCTCTCTTACCTGGGCTTCAAGAGGAAAGATTGCAGGGTGGTCTGACCACCGGACGGCCGGATTCGACTCGGGTAGTTCCTCTGATGCTGCTTCCTCATTCTATCCTCTTCTTTCCCAATTCTTTCTCTCTTGTGTAATAGGATGCGACTAAAAAGGAGCTCATGATGGTCACCGAAATTTCTTGGCGCCAAGTTTCTTTGAAATGCAAATCTTCCCGCCAAAATTTGGGGATAATACTGCTATGTATACTGCAATACTGGAAAATTTTTACTGTTTGCCCAAAAAAAATCACGCAAACGAAAAAATGCCCAAGGTTTACGGGCAATTGCAAAAATACCCCTAGGCGCTCTTGCTCAGGGCGGCTTCAGAGGTATGGCGCTCGTGACAGGCGCCTAGCCAGCGCGCCTGACGGGGCGCCAGGCTAAGCGCCTGGCGGCGCCAAGGCACTGGCGCCTGGCCAGGCGCCTTGCATGTCTGATTAGCACCCCAATTAGCCCATGTAATTAAGGCCATGATTAGCACCTAATTGGCCCCATGTAATTAGCATGTAATTAGCATATAATTAGCACATCATTGGCATGTAATTAGCATGTATAATTGGCATGTAATTGGCACGTAAAATTAGCACGTAATTAGCACCATGAATTAGCACGTAATTAGCATCATGAATTAGCACGTAATTAGCCAAGGACGCTCGGCGCGCTTCACATCGATCACATGGTCGCCCATCCCATGCATCAATCCATCATATCTGGCGCCACACGTTGTTCACGCTCCCTACGAGATCAGGGACAAGCGGTGAGCACCGAGACCGTGGAATCACGGGCATCTTTTAGGCTTTAGCTTAGCGATTCTTTGTATAAGTAAGGAGGAGTGTATAAGGTTGTTGAAGCCTATAAACAAAGCGGATGGGTAGGGTGTGTTTGGTTCATGGCTAGGGTGCAAACGGATTGGATACAAGCGGATAGTGCCCATCCGTATCCTAACACGTATTTTTCCTAGATACAAATTCATATATGAATATCTTGGGTATGGATCCGGATACGAGATACAAGGCGAATATAGATCGATCATGGGTTGAGATCAAATAAACAATTGGATATTTTATGTAAAAATTGCATAGAACATATTTATTTACTATTATGTAAACTATAACATAATTATTTACTAAAAACATTAAATGAACAAAAATCGGATTATAAAATACAAAAAGGTCGGTAAATATAAAAATCAAATATATATATATATATATATATATATATATATATATATATATATATATAAAAATGGATTAGTTAGGATTTTATATGAATTATAAAATTTGTTTTATGTAATTTGGACGCTATATGAGATTGATATAAAAATTAGTGAGAAAAATATCAAATGAATATAGATAGATTATAAAAATGGATTGGTTAGGATTTTATATAAATTATAAAATTTGTTTTATGTAATTTGGACGCTATATGAGATTGATATAAAAATTATAAGTACTACTGCGGGCTTACGTACATACGAGTGCTAATTATACTAGTGCTAATTATATGGGATTAGTGCTAATCATGGCATGCAAGGCGCTCTTGGCCAGGGCGCCTCGTGCCTTGGCGCCCCCGGCCAGGGCGCCTAGCCGGCTAGGCGCTGTCCGCCGGAGCGCCATGCCTCTGAAGCCGCCCTGCGCAAGAGCGCCTAGGGGTATTTTTGCAATTGCCCGTAAACCTTGGGCATTTTTTCGTTTGCGTGATTTTTTTTGGGCAAACAGTAAAAATTTTCGCAATACTGCATTGCTGCGATCTTGGGAGAGTTCATTCTTGTGGATATGCAATAATATAATAGCATGCAAATATGCAATGGTTGATCCAAAAACATGATCTTGACAAATCAATTCGACGCAAAATTGCGAGGGGGCGGATGGCGGTAGCATTGGCATTTCAAGGCAGGAATTCGCTGGTACAGAAGTGTGGTTTTATTGTTCATCTACGTTTGATCCTGGAGCCTCCGATACAGCCATATGATGAACAGAAGCTGCGCCACCGAGACGAACGTGAGGACGGCAACCAGCACCGGGCCGATGGTCCACTTGTTCCCGGATCCATGCTTCCTGTGGCGGCGACGGTGGCGGCGGGAGGCTGCCATCCTTCGGTAGTGCTGCATCGAGCTGAGGAACCGAGCTCGCAGGGTATCGGTGTCGGTGTCGGCCCAGATTGCGGTGTACACCTTTGGTGGCTGATGCGAGCCGTCGCCATTGATGTCGATGGAGAACTGGGTGCTGTCATCGGTGAGACCATCATTCACCTCTACGTTGGGTGAGAATCCATTTGCTTTGGTAGCTTCGGCTTCCATGGCTGCTTTGGTTATATCAAAGGCATTATGAGACATAGCGCGCATTGCCATGGCAGCTTCAGCTTTCATGGCTGCTTCGGTGTTCTTTGCTGTTTCAGCAGAGGAGTCTTTCGCTGATTCAGCTGTGCATTTGCTGCCAACTTTCTCTGAGAGGTTACTTGCCTCGCCAAGAAATTTTCTCATCGATGTGTCTGTGTCATCAACTGTAGCTCCTTGCTTCGTCCGTTGCTTGCTGCAGGCCAAACTGGCTGGGAATTTGCAAGGGCCTGAGTCACCGGTGGTTTCAATAGCACTGGTTGCTTTAGAAACATCATGATTTAGGTTGCTTGACGAGCTTATGTAATCAGCAGTGACAAAGTCAGAGACTTCATTCCCTTCGTTCCGTAACCGTTGCTTGCTGTGGAGTAATCTGGAATGCAAACCTTGAATGGTTTTCGTGACACTTACTGTTTGTAAATCTGCATGCATTAATCTGCTACCAATGACACCATAAGGTTTCTTTGTTTCTTTTTTGCCTGATTGATTTTCTGGCATTGGATTTGCGTTTGTGGTTATAGTACCAGATGCTGCGATCCCATTTACCTTGTCAAGATGTTTCTGATTGATCATGTCAGATGAACGAATAGAAGGTGCAGTGTCATTTACATCAGCACCAGCAGAAGCAGAATCAGAATCATCTTTTCCTTTCTGCGTTGTTAATTGCCTGACATGAGCTGAGCTAGCAGGTAAATTATTTTCAGGTATATTATTGCTAGTTACTTTAAACTCTCCCTTTGA
Organism: Raddia guianensis; assembly: GCA_036346415.1. Taxonomy (NCBI): domain Eukaryota; kingdom Viridiplantae; phylum Streptophyta; class Magnoliopsida; order Poales; family Poaceae; genus Raddia; species Raddia guianensis. The sequence continues at coordinate 21,292,541 of CM070543.1, read as the reverse complement.
TACTTGCGTAGGTAAATGTTCCACCATTTCAGGAATGTATTTCTCTACAGAAACAATTGATGGCATCTTATTTGCGGTGCCATGAACTCTTCTTCTTTCATTACCAAAGCCAGAATCAGCATCTTCTCCTTTATTGACTATACATTCCTCACCTTGAATTAAACTGATGTTTAGTTTTTTTTCAATTTCAGTAATCTTGATTGCTTGTGACCCTTCCCGGACCAAGTTATGACTGCTTGCAGCAACAGATTTGATAAAAGGAGTATCTGTGGTAGTTCCAGCTACTGTTGGAAAACCTATTCCCATCTTGGACCCTCTACGCTTGGCAAGAACTGAACTAGCAATGGCATCATGATTAGTACGATCGTCAGTAACAACAGGACTATTTTTCTCCACAACTGCACCAGCTTTAATTGGATGATCAGGAAACTTCGCAGTTGAATCTGCACCTTCCTCAACCTCACCATCTTCAGGAACAACTTCTGCCAGCTTATGCATGCCACGGCGAGTGAGTTTTGGTGTCAACCTCTCCGTGTTCCTAAGCAGAACATTGTCTTCAGTTCTAATAATTCCTGCTTTGACTACTTTTGAGTCAAAGAATCCACTGATTTCAGTTCTGCTCTGTGTCGATGCACTATCAACATTATCAGAATCTGCAGCATTCTCTTCCATATCAAGATTTTCTTGAGTATTCACACTGCTCTCAAAGATGTAAGGGCTGTTGGAGTAGTATATGTAACTGGAACCAGTGGAGTACCCATGGACTTGTGCGATGTCCTTGATCACAGGCCAGTCTGGGCCATTCACCAGGCACCTCTTCAGCAGATCAACCTTGCAAGTGATATCCAATGAGTAAAGATTTGATGCAAGTGCTTCAATCCATCTTGGCATCTCTGGCAATTCATGATCGAAAATGTGCAGCATTCGCAAACTGTCGACACACTCCACTGTCCGTAGCACTGGGCAGTGGCATATGTTAAGGTCTTCAAGGGAAGGCATGTTTGATATCTTCTTCAGATTTGGGGTGTTCCAGACGCTCAATTCCTTCAGTACAGCAATGTCCTCCACAGCCTCGAGGTTCGCCATGTCCACTATGCGCAGCTCCAATAGGGATGTGGCATGCCTGAGGCCACTGGGAAGGCGTCGTAGGTCAGGGCAGCTCTCGATCTGCAGCGCCTGCAGAGAAGGCAGAGCCCCTTCCTTGATGTTCATCCATGTCTCCAGCTGATGCAAACCTTGCAAGTGCAGGTTCTCGAGCTTTGGAAACGGTACCTGATGGTGCTGGTCTGTGGCCATGAAATCTGCATCAGTACCATTGAGAGCTGAGGAATCGGCAATGTACAAAGATCTTAACTCTGGTAGCCGGCCTAATGGTGGAAGGGACTGGCAGAAGCTGCACCCGATGAGGTCGAGACGGCGGAGATTCGTGAGGACGGTCGCAGACAGCCATCTTGGAAACTTTGTCCCAAAGTAATTGGCAATCTTCAGAGACTCCAGGCATTGTGGTGGATTCAGTTCTTCGAAGATATCCTCCATCCTTGCGACCACTGTCGGTGTCTGAAACGACCTGACCGTTGCACTGCAAGACAGCTCGAGCTCCCTGAGGCATGTCTTGCCGGCAAGCGCCATTTCTGCTGCCTCTGTTGGACAGGTAGCCTTCTCAAGCTTCTGAACATGGAGCGTCATCAGCTGACACAAGTTCTTGAGCTCATTTAGAGGCCACCCGCTCCTGTCATGCGCGGCTCGCGCCTCTTTACTCGTCACAGCGAAGAACCGGAGCGCCGTGAGGCTTCTCAGCTGGCCTACCCTGAACGCCGCATCCTCGATCACTGTGCCGGCAAGGTCAAGCTCTCTGAGTCCTCTTAGATGCTCGATCCCTTTTGGCAGAGCATGCAGGGACTTGCACTCTCTTAGCAGCAAGAATTTCAAGCTCCAAAGGTTGCCAACGGTTTCTGGCACTGCCTGTATCCTTGTCTGGGACAGGTTCAAGAAGCTCAGGTAAATGAGGTTCCCCAGAGTCTCTGGAATGAGCTCAATCCCTGTTTCACTGAGGTCCAGGACTTTGAGATGATGCAGCCTTGTGAAGATGTTCCCTTCAGTTTTCAGTGGGTTCTTCTGAAGCAGCAGTGTCCTCAGCCACTCTAACTTGAGAATCTTCTCTGGTATTACGGCCAGGTTTCTTCCTGGGAAGGAGGCACGCCGTGGCGGCGCGAAGGAGGCGTCGCCGCCGTCGGGCAGCCGCTGGGCGTCGCCGGCGAGGTCCTCTCCCCGCGAGAGCAGCCGCGCCAACTCGCGCACCATGTCGTGCATCGTGCAGCGCTCCGTGCAGCTGTACGCGTCTGCCTCCGCCGGCCGGAGGAGGTTCCTTCCGATGAGCTCGTCGTAGTACTCCACGGCGACCTCCTCGACGCCGGCGTCCCCCCTGGCCTGCACGAAGCCTTCGGATATCCACTGCTGCAGGAGGGCTCGCTTGTCCATGGCGACGTCGGATGGGTGCAGCGAGCAATAGAGGAAGCATTGCTTCAGGTGGCACGGCAGGTCGTCGTAGCAGAGGTAGAGCGGCCTCATGGCGTCGTTCGGGAGCCACTTCGCCGTCCAGGCGGGGCTTGCGAGCACCGCCGCCCACTCGCCGGCGCTCTCCTCCCTCGTACGCAGCACGCCGGCCACCGCCGCGATCGCCAGCGGCACGCCGGCGCACTTCTCAACGAGCCTCTCCCCGGCGGTCTTCAATTCGCCTGCGTCGCTCCCGTCGGCGAAGAGCGCCGCCTCCCGGAGCAGCAGCCAGCCCTCGCCGGCGGCGAGCCGCCTCACGCGGTTGACGTGGCCGGCGCCCATTTCTCGAGCAATGCTGCTGTGCCGCGCGGTGACGAGCACCTTGCTGCCGCGGCTGCCGCGCTGGAGCGGGCCCCGCAGCACGCCGTCCCACACGCCGCCGTGCTGCACGCCGTCGAGCACGAGCAAGAACCTCTTGTTCGCCACCATGCCGGCCAGCGACGACTCGAGGTCGGCGGCGCTCTCGGCGCCGGCCATGTCGCCGCCGCCGGCTTCGATGACCTGCGAGAGCAGACCGGCGTCGGTGTACCCGCCGGAGAGGCGAACCCATGCCCTCGTCGGAAAGCTGCGCCGCACCCTGTCGCTCTCGTACACCACCTTCGCGAGAGTGGTCTTGCCAATGCCGCCGGGGCCGATGATGGCCGCGACGGCGCAGGCTTCTCCTTGACCGTCGGCGTCCGTCAGCCACCGAACGAGGCGGCGCGCGTCGTCCTCCATTCTTTCGCCGACGATGTCGGCATCAGCGCTGGCGGGCACAAATTCCCGGCGCCTCAGCACCGTCCGCGCATGGACGCTGGCGTGGTCGGCGACGGAAGCGTGGAGCTGGAGCCGGCGCTGCTCCTTCAGGACCGCCTGCAGCTTCTGGTTCACGCTCTTGAGGTCGCTGGCGACGCCGCGGCGGTGCTCGTCGGCGTCGCAGCAGGACGACAGTAGCCAAGGGAGGGTCTGCATGCCATGCGGAGGCTGATGCTCCCGGCCGCCGCGGCTCCCGGCCGCCGCGCAGGCGAGCCGCCACCCGGCAACGGTCGGCGGCGGCGTCCGCGTCGTACGCCGCGGCGCGCACGGCCGCCAGCCACCGCGCGGCGGCCTCGTCGCCGCGCGCCGCCCGCTCCTCGGCGTCGCCCAGCGCGGCGGCCACCCTTTCCAGCCTCGCCGCCAGCTTCCGGGCCTCCGCCGCCGCGCCCAGCCGCCGCGCCGCCGCCTCCTTCTCCACGGCGCGCCACTGCGCCGCGGTGTCCGGCACGAACGCGCCGAGCACGGCGGCCATGCCCACCCCGGGCAACACGACGCAGCAACCTCTTCTCGCCGAGACGATGCGATCAATCGGCGGAGTCAACCAAAACTACAATTGCCAGAATGTGATTACGTTTCGGGAGGCATGGCGTCATGGCAAGACAAACATGCACTTGCCGCAATTTATGCTGAAAATAATCGGGATTGCTGTAGGATAAGATGGGAAATATTATTAGGGAAAGGGAAACGATCTTGAAAAAATAACATCTACTTGGAATCTGTGTTGTGACAGGCTGACAACACAAATTAAGAAGCTTTCACCGCTAAATGGAAAGGTGCACGTATGTATATATGGACATGCCGTTCTCCCTGCGCTTGATTTCCTGAGACACATACGGTTGTGCTTTCAAAACTTTGATTATTTACATCTATGTAAATACCGGCAGTCCTTCTGTTTCATTGCAAATTAAATAATCATATCATTTTTTTTGTGCTTAAATTAAACTACGGTAATGCTTCAGTGTGGACGTACGATGCCGTCGAACGCTGCGCAGCCCGGCAGCGCGGCCTAGCAACCAACGCGATGCACTTCGCTGCTGCCTGCTAGCAAAAAACGTGCGTTTGAATTTTTTTTGTATTTAATTTTCTCATTTTTGTCTCTATTTATCTGGAGTTCGAAATGCATAGAACAGATTTCATAATTCATTTAAAATCCCAATTAACTCATTTTAAATAATTTTTAATTTTTTAATTTTTAAAATTTTTTATTAGCCAAATTGCTTCAACAGTCTATACAGTTTGTTTCCAATAGGCTAAGCTAATTGTTTCAGCAGTCTAGACATATTGTTTCAATAGCAAAAACTAATTATTGCACTTGACTAGACATATCGTTCTAGTAGGCTAAAATAATTGTTTCAACAGGTCAAAAATATTGTTCCAATAGGCTAAACCAATTATTTCAACAAACTAGATAAATTGTTCCAACAGGCTAAACTAATTCTTTCAACATGCCAAACATATTGTTTCAACAGGCTGTACAAATTATTTCATCAAGCTAGACAAATTGTTTCAATAGGCTAAACTAGTTGTTTCAACAGGCTATATATATTGTTCCAATAGGCTAAACCAACTGTTTCACTTGGTTATACGTCCACTAGGCAAAAGTAATTGTTTCAGCAGGCTACCCTTATTATTTCAACAGGCTAAACTAATTGTTCCATTAGGATAACAAATTGTTTCAGTAACTTTTTTATAACAACATTGGTCTTGTTTTGTTCGTAAAAATACGAGGAACGCAGCGGTGCAAACGGTTCGTGCATTGGAGCAACCAATCAAAATATATGGCCGTCGAAAGACAAAACTGAAAGGAATCTTTTTGTTTACGTCATTGCTGACGTCATTGCATGCAAAACAGGGTGCGCTGCGGCAAACTTCGAAACAATGGCGGGAGAAATTTGTTCCAGTGTGAGACGCAGAGTTGTTTCAGCTAGTGTGCATTGTTGGTGCATTGGACTGGGCCGACGCAGCGTCCGACGCGTGCGCGCGTCGGATGCCCGTCCCCAAGTCCACGCCATTAAACTAAAAGCTACCACAGAAAAGGATGATGCTACCGTTGGAAGCGCCACAAAACACTACCGAATATTGGAAGTAACATCCGAGTTTGCTTATTGAAACATTAGGTCTGTTCTCGTGGGATGGATGAGCTAACATGGAACATGGTGTGTTCATTGGTTTTCAGCATGTTTCATCGGGTCTTTTGGCATATTCCAACGCTTCTTTTAGCTAGTTTCAACAGTGGTTGGCTGTGTTTCAACTTGTTCCATTAGTTTAAGCATGTTCCAATGGTTGTTTTTTTTTTCCTGATGACTCCATGTTGCATGTTCTATCAGTAAAACATCATGTATCAACAGGTTTAACCAAATGTTCGAGTAGTAAATCTTATATGTTTGAAACAAGTTGTCTAGCTTAAGAACAAGTGTTTGATTTCTTCTCAAATGGAACGTTTGATTTGCAGTGCCTACCTAACCTTTTCTAAATGTTCCAATAGTAAATCTTATATGTTTGAAACAAGTTGTCTAGCTTAAGAACAAGTGTTTGATTTCTTCTCAAATGGAATGTTTGATTTGCATTGCCTAACCTTTTCTAATTATAACCTACCGTTGGTTTGGCTGAAAAGAACATGACCTCAAGATTCATGTAATTGATCTGTTGAGAAACCCTGACCCGGGCCAATGCTAGCCTTGGCCTGGCACGTGCCTGGGGTGGGGCCGTTCAGTGCACCAGCCGAAACCCTAAGCAGACGAGAATAAATGAGAGAGAAATCAATATATTATGTACACATAAGAAAAGCAATAAAGAATTATTATCCCCTTCCACATCATGTGTTCAAATTATTATGTGTGATTGTTCTTTGACATCTACCTTCCGAGCCACTGAGTTAAGACCCCGCACGTTCCAACTCATATTTCTAACACTTTCCATAAAGCAATGACGGAGACACCTTCACGTCCCAATGACTACAAACCAAACACCAGCATAAAGCATGCCTCGAATCACCCAATGATGGGGCAATGTCGAGCACACCTAAATAGCGTATGAGTATACACCATAACTTCAAGAAGGGAAGGACTAAAGAGACTAGACAACATGGAAACAAAAAGAAAAAACAACAGGAGTTGGAACTCTCTAGCACATAACCTAGCCATTAGGCCTCCCGCATCCCCCAAGCATTGGCCCCTAGCATTGAAGCTAAGTTCGTAGAAGCCTAGACACCTGCAAGCTGGGAAATTGCGGCAATATCCTCCTTAGACAAAGGCCTTTTGAACAAATTGAGGTAGCGCTCGAGCGTCGCTGTGTCAAAGTGGCCTTCCCTGTCAATGACACCTAGCTTGCGCGCTAGGACACGCTGCACCTTCTTAGTGGTGACATCGACTTGCCAACCGATTTCTTGGGGATCCTGACACTCCTCGTCTCTATCGGCAACTTAGCAGCCTCTAGAGTGGCCAAGATCAACTTTGGGATCCTTTTGACCATGTTGCGAACAACAACCTAGCACTGGTTGATCTCGATAAAGGCAGGGCAATGGTTGGGCACGACGAAGATGGGGCGGAGACCTGCTAAGAAGACGGTGCAATACCAAGCTCATCCCGCATTGGGTCTTCAGAGTCGTCTTGAAGGGAGTCACCACAATGGGGGGAGGAGAGGTAGCCAATGGATCATCAAAAACTAGAGGTGTCGCATGCGCCTAGGTATCCACTGACGCAATCTCCTGGGATGCTGACGGTGCATCTGTTGGCACCACAACCAAAACAAGGGCAACCTGCGCCGCCTCACCACCTGAAGCTAGGGGCATTGACGGTGCTGACTCTTGGATAGTCCCCTTCACCGCATTGTGCTTAGCAGAACCTGGTCAATCTGTAGAATCAAGTCATGAACAAGCGTTGCTGCCAAGCCCAAGCCGAGACTCTTCCAAGCGCAGGCTTGCCATCTTGGGGAGGCCGTTGGCGTCGTCAGCCCAAACCCACACGCATACACAGGCCTCCTCATACCTGCTGCGAGGCATACAACTCTCACCTTGAAGCAAGCCGGGGAGGACTCCGCATCGAGGAACCTGATCCAATGTTGCATCCTATGGTCAAACCCCTCGTTTAGAGTTTCGATTACTCCAAAAATATCATCATCTATATATAAATATAGTTTTGGAATAGAGTATTTTTTGGTCATCCAAATACCTTAAGGTTTTGAAAACCGTGGTAATCATGATTTTGTTTATAAAACTATAAAAATACTCATCTGTATGTCATGGAATTTGCCCGATCCGCGATTGAGACAATACGGCAGGTATTTCCATGACCGAATATTTCCCCTTTTGGGGTAGGTCACTCTTACATCATACCAATGTGCTGTTCGGTGGGAAGAAATATAGTACAACGGACACTGGTAGCGAAGGGGATACGCATGTATTAATTGCAAAAATGCAGCTTGCACAACGAACCGATACCCTCCATACATATAGATTAACCACAAGAGGCAGAGTCCAAAGCTCCAAATGACGTGCCTGCCGGTGCGTCACGGCCTCACGGTGACAGGACGATTAGGCTGAGGAGATAGATCATTTGGAGTACAGAGTTGACATTACGAAAGCGATCCTCCGGGGCGCGTACGGCCAGGTCGCAAAGTAATTGGTTGCATGAAATGGACGTACATCGATAGAGGAGAAAATTAGAAAATGAGAGAGAACAGGGAGAAAACCCAACTGATGAATCTGAAAATGTTACTGGTTTTTTTCGTGCAAAAGAAAGAATATAAGCTGGAAATTTAAAAGGGAAGCATTTCCGTGCGCTTGAAAACTTGCAGCTCGTAGGCGTCAGGGCATCTCGAGTCAATAGCTAGCTATAAGGAATAGACAAGTCATTTATGGACAACGAATAAACAATCTCTCGTGGGGCTGAAATTTTAGCTCAAGAATCATGAGTAGCTCGGGCTCGACTCGTTAGCAAATGAGCCCGAGCCGAGCCGGTCCTGATTTTCTTATGCCTTGTTCGGTCGTCTAAAAAAAGCCCATTCGATCACTCCTCTTTGGCCCATCCTAGGCCCATCCCACTACCACATACCATTCTAACCCTAACTCCCTCTCACTCATCTTCCCTATCGATTCCCTGCCCTAGTGTTGCCGCCAACTGCTGCTCCCTCAATCCTCCCTTTCTCTATCACGCTCCTTTTCCCGCTTGGCCAACGCAACAACGGCGCCATGACATGGATGACGCCCCTTCTCTCCTCCTTCCAGACGGCGCCACAACAGCTCCATCCTCCCCCCGATCGACAACACCATTGCTTCCCTCCTCTCCGTCGACGGTACCACCACTTCTCCCTCCTCCTCGATGGATCTTCCTCCTCCCTTCTCCACCTCCTGGTTGATGGTGCCACCACCTCCCTCCTCCTCCCTCATTATCCATGCCAATAGATTGCCTCTTCCCTTCTCTCCTCCCACACAAAGACATATCCATCTGTGCCCCGTGTTGTCGAGTTCTGCCACACTGCCCTTCGACCATATGCACCGTTGAGCACCTTCACCTCTCCCTCCTCCTAGTTGACGACATCGCCTCACCCCTCTTCCTCTTTGGCAATGGCATCGTTACCTTTCCATCCTCCAGTCGATAGCTCGTGAGCTTCGAGATACTCCTTTAACTCACTCAAGCTCGGCTCGCTTGCCAAACGAGCCCGAATCGAGCCTGCTTTGTAGCTTAGTCACTATGATGGGCCCAAGCCGGCTCGTTTTCACCCTTAATGTCCAATAGACTAAGAATAACATAGTCTCTAAAATTAATATGGGCCTACATGTATACTGTTCATGCATCTTACAATCCGTTATAGATTCTTACATAGGAGCTAGTCTATCTCTCTTCTCTCTCTTTCACATAAGCAAAAAGCTGAGTTGTCATTCATTTCGCCTTGTCTTATTTAACTTATATCTTTTCGTCTACAAAGTCAAAGATAAAAAGATAAGATAAAGAGAAAAAAAGACACCAGTGTTGAAGTCCTTATAGTCATATGATTTGGCACTACTGTAGATGTTTTAATGGATTTTTGAAATCGTCTTTAATCTCCTAAAAAGAGTCTAATAGCTTGACACCATTGGAGATGCTTCAACGGTATCAATGTTGCCATTTATTTAGGGTTGTTTTCTCTCTGTTTTCGGTGTATTGTATTTAAGTAAAGGTTTTGATCATTTCAAGGTATGCCAAATAATCATATTTATCTGGCTTTGTTATTAAGCATACTGTATGTTATAAAACTTTCGATTAGTTTAAAAAATATTAAATTGGAAAGTGGGAAAGCACGACCCAGTTGATGCCTGAAACCGAGTTTAATGTGAGAAGCATTGCAACTAAGAGTGAAAGGTCGAAAGAGAAGATGAGCATTTCCAACAGATTTTCTAAAAGATCCCTAAAATATTGTTGCGGATAACCTCAGTCTCTATAACATTTCAGCAGGATCTCTATTTCAGTCTCTAAATTTAGGGACTCTCAAGAGTCTCCAGAGAATCTATATATCTTTTTGATAATAGAGACTCTGCTGTAGAGGATAGAAATATAGGGTACAAATAGTGATTTACAGAAATGATATAGAAAACGAAATATAGAGATCTTACTGGCGATGCTCTAAGAACATCTCTAAAAGGGTTCCTAAAACATTTTTGCGAATACCCATCCAGCAGAGTCTCTATCTTAGTCAATTTAAAGACACTTTAGAGAATCTCTATATCTTTTTAGGAATAGACACTCTGCTGGAGATGATGGAAATACAGAGAACAAATAGTGATTTAGAGAAGACATATAAAGAATAAAATATAGAGATCTTGCTGCCAATGCTCTAAGGAAGTAAGCGGGAGTAATAAAAGTAAGGAATGGTCTATTGACATGAGTAAGTAAGTGTAAAAACGGACAACAGGCGTCTCCTAAAATCCTTCGTAATTTTTCAATAGGTATGAATACGTTTTATCATTTTTTTAAATTACTATGAAGGAACTTGAATGTTGTCTAACACATAATACAATACAGTATATTTTACTCGAAGAAACAAAACATGTTTTTTGAAAGAGAAAATACAGTTTTTTCTTTGTCAAATTAAATACATTTATAGTGTAGTAGCGTGCGAGTAGCAGCATTGTAGCATCCATATACCTGCGTAGGATGCACCAATAGTAGCTAGCAAGCTAAATTTAGAGCATCTCAATAGTAGAGTCAGCTTGCTGGCTATAAAAATGTCCAAGTTAGCTAAGAGCTCACCTCTCCAACGAGCTGGCTATAACTCCAAATCCATGTGGGACCCACAACAATATTTTTTAATCTGTTTATTTCTTTCCTGTTTCTTCCTCACTTCTCCTTCAACCTCGTCTACGCCGGCAAGGCTGCCGCCGCCGCCTCTGTCGTCGCCGGGGCGGCGGCAGCACGGCTAGAGCGACTCCAAGCACGGCCGTGACTACGACGACGTGGGCGCGAGCTTGATCTGACGGCACAGCGAAGCGCGCGGCTCGGATGGAGCGGCGGCAATGCAGCGTGTGGCGAGCTCGGATCCGGCGGTGACGGTGACGACGGCGCGGCGCGGGCTTGGATCTGGCAGCGACGGCGGCGGCGACACGAGCTCGGATCCGGCGGTGATGACGGCGTGGTGCGGGCTAGGATATGGCAACGGCGACGGCGCGGGCTTGGATCCGGCGCACGAGAGAGAGAGAGAGAGAGAGAGAGAGAGAGACGGGGGGCTCGCTAGCGCCCGGTGCCGACACTTAGCCTAGGTGCTCTCTCTCTCCTCCATCTCAATAGAAAATCCTAGGTGGAGGCCTTATAGCCAGCTGACCTGGCCCCATTGGAGATGCTCTTACGGATGACCATGAAATGCATTGTCCGAAACCCTTCGACCGGATTACCAGTAATGTTTCGGATAGTAAATAGCCGGCCGGATTGTTAGTTAGACACCCTTCGACCCTCATCCGTATCTATTTAAAATCTAGTTGATTAAGAATTGAGCGTAGCTTAGCTTAGCGGGTGGTAGCATCCGATTATGAGGGCTACATGTTAGGGTTTAAGCCCCGGTCCTCACGTTTTTTGGAATTTTTTCTGGGCTAAGAGTGGGTACGCACATGCGTATGTTGATGGAGTTTACATATTCTAGTGTGTGTTCTGGCGTGTCTTGACGTTAGTTTACAATTTTCAGTGTATGTTCAGACGTACGCGTGCTTGTGGTGCGGTGGAATAAAGTTGTGTGCATATTTCAGTACCCTCTCAAAATATAATCCATGTAATTATATCGGAAACACTAACTTACGATGTTCGAATGATCTGATAGGCCAGCTCAGCACAATGCCTCACAACGTGCGATCATGCAGCAACACACACACCTCCCCACCTGCCACGCCCACGAGTTCGGAAGCAAATCCTCTGCCGTACGGTGGAGTGCAATTACTGCTACTAACATATGGGCCCCACACGATATGGCCCACATGTCAGTGGCAGTATCGCTTCCCATGAGTTCGTGTGTCCCGCACGGTTCCTGCTCGCTTGCTCTCCCAGCATTGCCCATAACTAGGGTGGAGCCTGTCGACGGTTGAGATATCGATCTCAAGTCAATTAAAGTTCTTGAGAAAGGGGAGATAGGAGACACACCGAACAGAACAACAGCAACCAACGAGCAACAGGGAGACAGGGGTTTTTATCCTGGTTCGGACCTCTCCGGGGAGATAACAACCCTACGTCCAGCCTTTCTTATATATCAGAGGTGATTACAAGAGGAAAATCGACGAGACGGACAAGTCTCGGCGAGGTTGTATGTGAACAGGAAGAAGCTAATACGCGACAATGCGAAGTCTTTTGGCCGATATTCGATGCCCCCTAAACGCCGTAGGGGCTCTGTTTATATAGTAACGAGCAAACCGACCTACCGAGGGATAATCGGGCCGGGCTAACTACGAGATCGTAACGAACTCAATGTGCCAAATACATCCCGAGGTAGATAAGGTAAACTCCATGTCTTGGGGATCACGACGTCTGCTCCAATCCAGGAAACCACGTCCGGGTCTTCACGTAGCCGTGCAGAACTCTTGTTCGAGTTGGACTCAAACAGGAATCCTAGGCCATTACGCACCGTGCCAGTCAGAAAGCTGTTCGGCAGGATGCACATGGGCCTGATCGAACCTTCTAGAGAACTGGGCCCTAGCAGGCTGTTCAATTGGACCGTCAGGGAGTGGGCCATGGCAATGGGCCGTGATTTTATCCCGACAGCTAGCCCCCGAGACTCAAATGGAAGGACTCACTAGAGTGGGGTCTTCCTCTTGAGACTCCAAGTCACGAAGAGGGAAATATCGCTGTTACGAAGATCTACAACGAACGACCGAGCAGGTTAAGGTTCTCACGAACAGGACTTGTCCGGAACCGAACAAACCTGATCAGTACCAAGCAACTCCGTTGCGTCGAACAGGGAACAACATCTGCCCGAGCAGAGCACTCAGCCCTCAGTGCAGATACTGAAAAAAGTAGTCGTTGGCAGATCTCAACGGTAACTTACGCTGCGTAGCGAAAACAGTCGACCGTTTTACTTAGCCGTTGCGGTAAAAACTAGCCGCTTAGTGGCAAAAAACCGTTGCAGAGCTGCTCGTTTGGGACTATAACAGCACCCAAGTCGCCCGCGGCTTGCCACTTTCGTTCTCACGCCTTTCCTTCCCAAGCCCTAATTCCAACCACGCTCAGCGTCAAACAGCCGAACTCCACTCCCCCAATCTGTTCGTCCAGCCCTGGGAACTGCTATGGCCAAGTTCGCAGGCACTAGCATGACCGAGGAGGACTTGAAGATCTGGGAGGAGGAAGGCTAGATCGACACCGGCAGCTGGAGGCTGCCCGAGGAGGAGGAAACACCGGAGCCGCTCGAGGACGAGTTCGTCAACTTCGAGCAGTTCGCACTGTTCGGGTTGATGTCTTCCGAAAGCGACTTCGTGGAGGCCTTCTTCAACATCAACGGGTTGGAGGTTGCGAACCTGAACCCCAACTCGATCCTCCAGATGGTTGTCTTCGCACACCTGTGCGAGGGCTACCTGGGAGTTGATCCATCGGTGGGGCTGTTCCTTCACTATTATACAGTGACGAGGAGCAGCTCCGCCGCTTCGGCGCTCGGGTGCGACTACCTCAAGCTCCGGGCCACCGCCGACGACGCGCCCTACCCTCGTCCGCCACTGCTCGACTCAATGGGGCCGTGGTGGATGAGGTGGTTCTACACCAAGAGGAGCGGCGACAGCAAGCTCGTCTTCACCGGGAAGGCGCCGGCGAAGGGAATGCCAATGCCTCGGTCGGAGCTGTCCGACGAGGATTGATACTTGATGCGGAAGATTGCTTCCCTCATGGGCCTCGGGCTCACTGGCAGGGAGATCATCCGCGACTTCACAGCGAACAGGATCTGTCCACTGCGGAGAAGATCCTACCCCTTCTACAAGATAGAAGGATGGGAAGCATCACCAGGGAATGCACGGGTAAGTGCCTTTAAGACTCAACCTTCATTTGGCAATTTCATCCGAACAGGAACTAAAGATCCCTTCTGTTCGGGCAGTGTAACCGACCGAAACATGGGTGACCGAACAGGTCGACGCTATGCTGAAGGCTGCTAGGAGGGACGGCGAGGTCACCGGCGAGGTGGCCTATATTTGTCCGCACAACGTGCTCGTCCGCACACCCGAGGTAAACACTTACACCTGTTCGGTTTTGCAAGACTTGCACAGTTTAAAGATGTTAACATTCGCTTCCCGAACAAACAGGAGAACCAGCTGATTCTCGGAGGGATCGTGGAGGAGCTCCCGAGACCGAGGGAGCGAGGAAGGGCAAGGCCAATGTGGCCGAGAAGCCCAAGGTGGCCGCCGCGCCGACGCGGAGCTCATCGCGCCATGGCGGTCAACAACCCTCAAGGAAGCCCCCCGCGGTGACGAAGCGCGCCGAGCAGGCCAAGTGAGCGCGCGGCCAGCCAAGCGGGAAAAAACCAAGCCCCTCCCTCCTTATCGAGCAAAGCGACGAAGAGATAAGGGTCATGACCCTTTGGCTTAAGCACTATGCGTAGGCTCACCCAGGCCATATGGAACGGCTGCAACAGGTCGTCCGAGCAAAGGAGGCTCGAGGAAGAAGTTGTGCGTAAGGAAAAACTTCTTGCGCTGCGCCAAAAGAGTGCTCAGCTCAGCAAGGAGCTGATCTTGTCGCCGCAAGCTCCTGGAGGCCAGGGCGAAGAAGCCGAGGAGCCCCCGAGCAAGAGGTGCAAGCTCCACCGAGGAGCGAATAAGAAGGTGACGTTCCCTGCGGCAGGTACGTAGTAGCAAGGTTGTTCCCTTTACACTGTACCAAACCACGCACGAACTAACTCTTCTCTTTTTCATCAGCTGTCTAGGAGGAGGTCGACGCGGACTACGTGTACGCGGCGGTCGAGCGGTCCTTGCTACCCGAGCACCTGCACGGTGCCTCGCGAGCAACGAGGCTGCTCGTCCTCAAAGACAAACTGGCAGCGTGTGCCTTGCTCCCATCCAGCTCCGGCGACCGAATCGACGCCTTGAAGGGCGCGATTAACAAGCTGAAGGCCCAAGAAGCGGAACACGGCGCCACGAAGAGCGGAGCCAAGGTCATGGCTCTGCCGGCTGCCCAAGGCGGGACCGAACAGGCGGTCCTGCCCGGCACTTCGTCGCAGGTGGAGATCGTCCCTGTGGCGACGGCAACCTCCGGCGAGCAGGAAGAAGTCCCCGCCACCGGGGAGGAAGAAGAAGATCGCGAACAGGGGGCTCAAGTCACCCTGTCCGTTACCCCACCGGCGTCTCCTGTTAGAGAGGCGCCGGCCCTGTCCGAAGGCGAACGGGCAGAGGAGCAAGAGGAGGAGCAGGAGCGCGAGGGCGACAGCTCGCTCGCCGCAACTGCCTCAAGGCGGTCACGTGCCCGCACGGGGAAGACGAAGCAGAGAGATCGCCGCCCAGGTCTCATCCCGAACAGCCGAGGCTTCGTGACCCACGGCCTTGAAGATCGCTTGCGCCAAAGCCTGGAGCGTCGGCTTGGAGAGGTAAGCTTTAAAAACCCGAGCTCGTCTGTTCGAGCTACAGCTGTCCGAAGCGACTAACTTGGTCTTCTCTCTTTCAGTTCATAAAGGGCACCATGGAGGACCTCGTGGAAGGCGTCACCGTCGAGCGCAGCGCCGTTCTGGCAGCCTTCCAGGAGCAACTCCGGATGAGGGGGTTTGAAGCGGAGCCCTCTGCACCCGCCAAAAGCCGAAGCCGGCTGAAGGCGAAAGTGAAGAAGCTGAAGGCCTAGCTGACCAAAGAGAGGCAGGCTTCCGCGGCGCATCAGGAGAAGCTTTCCACCCTGTGGGTATCACAGGAGGAGGCCGAGGAGAGGCACGGGCTGGCCGCTAGGGCGAGCACCGCGGAGAGAAGGGTCTAGGAGCTGGACGAGCCGCTCAAGGCCATCGAGCAACGAGCTAGTCAGAGCGAAGATCTGACCGAGCAGCTGCGCGCCAAGACCGAAGAGGTCGAGGCTCTCCGTGCAGAAGCAGCGGAGCAGGCCAGGCGCAGCAAGGAGGAAACCGAACGTCTCTGAGCTGAGGCCAGAGAAGGCTTCAAAGCACAGGGGGAAGTCCTGCGCCTCAAGATAGAGAACAAGACACTGAAGGAGCAGCTTGCTTCGAAGTAGAAGTAGGATTGTACCCCCTTGTACCTGCAAATTTTTGTTATTGCAATAAGGACTTACCTTTTTTCTGCAAAAAAGAGCAGCAAAAAGATAAGGACAAACAGGAAACTGAGAGAACGGCGGAACAGCGCTAGAAAGCTTTTAAGAAAAACCGGTAGAACGCTTAGCCTAACTCCCAGCCCCCGTTGTGCAGCTGCTCGAAAACCTGAGTTTGCGAACTAGAACAGGTGCACAAGAGAAAGAGCGACACCTAGCCTCGGTATGCGGATGATGCTTGACGACCTAAGTTTGCGAAGTCAAGCACATCGTGAGAGTTAAGCGACACCGCATCTGATCGACTTGTTCGAGAACCGCCGTTAACGTAAATTAAGCGATTCCAAAGGTAACCGAACAAGGAAAGTGCCTCTACCGCGGAGGGTTTACGAGAGCAGACTTCGCCAAGTGGTTGTGCCGTGAGCGGTAAGTGCCTCTGTCGCGGAGGGCTTACGAGAGCAGGCTTAGCCGCGAGGCTGGATGCCGTGTTACGCAATTCTGAGTTTAGGGACTTGTTGAAACGAGATACGGGTAGGGAAACCCTGAAGATTGCGGAGCCAAGAGTTCGCAAGACCGGGCTGCCATCAAGTGTTACCTGAGAGGAGATAGTCTGAGAAGACAAGAAGTGAAAAGGGCCGCAGGGGACCGCGAAAATTCACTGTTTAATGGATTGAACTTTACATGGCAGCCCGAGAGACTTGGACGAACTAAGGCGCGAAGTCTGATAAAAAGCGCGAAGCTAAGCAAACAAAGGACCTACACAAAGAACTTACGAAGCTGGTTGATGTTCCAAGTGATGGTCAGCTCTCTCCCGTCCTTCATTGCGAGGCGAACAGCCCTCGGGCGAGCAGTAGAAACGATCGTGAACGAACCCTCCCAACGGGGAGTTAACTTGTTGGCATTGGACAGGTTCTGGACACGGCGCAGAACGAGGTCGCCCACCTTCAAAACTCTTGGTCGAACTGATTTGGCAGCGTGCCGGCGAAGATCTTGCTGGTAGCGCGCCATTCTGACTTGTGCCCGTTCGCGTGTACCTTCGAGGAGATCGAGGTCGAGTAAGCGCTTTTACTCGTCGTCAACCAAGTTGACCGAGCTCGTGCGAGGCGAGCCGAGTATTACTTCGACGGGCAAGATGGCTTCTGCACCGTAGACCAATTGGAAGGGAGTTTCCCCGGTTGCCCAGCTGGCTGTGGTGCGTACTGCCCAGAGGACGGAAGGAACTTCGTCGACCCAGGCTTTGTTGTGCTCGCGGAGTGCCGCGAATAGGGATGAAAATGGTACTGATAATTTTCGACCGTCCGACCGACCGAAGCATAATAATATCCGAAAATATAGAGCCGGATAATTTTATGGATATCCGAATCCGACAAGGCGGATACGGTACGGATACAAATAATATCCGATGGATATTATCCGAGCTTTTCTTGGATAATATCCGATGGATATTATCCGATTAGCTAAATCCATATATAAACTATCTCTATTATATTTCTATAGGTTGAATGACTAACACATATAACAACTAGATGTATGTGATTTTACATTTTTTTGCTTTATCGGGTATGATACTTACACACCATCATTTTCATGACTATGAGCCATAAAGTTGAGTCACAAAGAGATAACTATATGTATTTGGATATACTTATTTCTTTAGTATATGTTTTCACGTATTATCCGAGAGAGTATCCTTGTCCGATTCGTATTTGTATCCGATATTATTCGTATCCGTATTTGTATCCGGTACTATCCGTATCCGAATCCGTATCCGATCAAACTGAATGGATCAAATACAATATGAGTGGTTTCCGATCCGTATCCGATCCGTTTCATCCCTAGCCGCGAACACGCGCCGTTTAATACCTTGGACAATCTGTCCGTTAGCTCGCTCGACTGCTCCATTGCTCTATGGATGTGCCACAGAGGCGAAGCAGATCTTAGTTCCTAGCTGTTCGCAGTATTCCTGGAATAGCTCGCTTCTGAACTGGGGACCGTTATCGGTGATCAGCTTATGGGGAATCCCGAAGCGCGTGATCACGTTGCTCTTGAAAAAGCGCACAACCGATTTGGTGTGAAGAGAAGACACAGGCTCTGCCTCAATCCACTTTGTGAAAGTGTCGATGGCGACGAGCAAGTGTGTGTAGCCCTTATACCCCTTAGGGAACGGGCCGAGCAAATCCAGACTCCATGTGGAGAAAGACCATGATGGGGGGATCGTTTGGAGCTCTTGGGCGGGCTTATGTGCCTTCCGGACGTGAAATTGGCAAGCCTTTCACTTAGTCACGATATCCCGGGCATCTTGTAATGCTGTAGGCCAATAATAACCCATGCGAAACGTTTTGCCGACCAGAGTCCGGAAGGAGGCGTGGTTACCACAGGCACCCTCGTGTATATCCCTAAGTAGGAACACACCCTCCTGCTGAGAGATGCACTTGGAAAGGACTCCCAGCGCACCTTGGTGGTAAAGGATGCCGTTCACAAACTTGTATGGACTAGCACGCCTTATAAGCTGGGAACGCTCGGCTTCGTCGTCGGGCAGGGTCCCATCTGCAAGGTACCGGACAAATGGCCTTGTCCAGTCCGCAGCCTGCTCGATAACGGAGACAGCACCACCTGTCTCTGTTGCCTCGTCCGAAGAAGTGATAGAGGGCTTGTAAAGGTGCTCGACGAGCACCCCTACCGGAGCAGGTTCGCGTGAGGATCCATACTTGGACAGCTGGTCGGCCAGGAAGTTGTCCTTCCTGGGCACGAAGAGCACCTCGAAAAATCGAAAGTGCCGCTCCAACTTCCTCACTTCAACCAGGTATCGCGCCATTGAGTCATCGCAGCACTGATACTCCTTGTTTACCTGATTGATGACTAGCTGTGAATCTCCTTTCACAGTCAGCTGTTGGACGCCGAGCGATTTGCACGCTCTTAGTCCCGCGAGGAGGACCTCATACTCCGCGACGTTGTTAATCGCCGCAAAGTGTAGTTGCACAGAATACTGGAGTTGCTCTCCTTGAGGGGAGATGAGAATAAAACCAGCCCTCGAGTTTTCAGTGCGCGAGCCATCAAAGAACATGGTACAGGGGGTTTCTTCAGGTTGCTCGGGGGCTTCCAGAGATTTTGGCGAGCAAGTCCATTCAGCGACAAAGTCAGTCAGGACTTGGGATTTAATAGCAGTTCGGGCAGCAAACAGAATATCGAACTCTGCCAGTTCCATTGCCCACTTAGCTATACGTCCGCCGGCTTCCTTGTTCCGTAAGATTTTGCCCAGAGGGAACTTGGTCGAGGCCAGTATTTGATGCGCCTGGAAGTAGTGGCGAAGCTTTCTAGAGGACATAAGCACAGCATAGAGCAACTTCTGGACCTCAGGGTAACGCTCCTTTGATCCATGAAACACCTCGTTCACGTAATAGATTGGCCGCTGGATGCCTTCCCTTTCCACCGTTAGGACCGTGCTCACCGCTTGCGGCGTGCAGCCAAGGTACAGCAAAAACTGTTCGCCATATCACAGGGTAGTCAAGACAGGTGGGTTGGACAGGTATTGCTTTAGATCTTGGAAAGATCGATCAGCCTCCTCTGTCCACTCGAAACCATTGTGCTTGCGCAGGGCCTTAAAGAAGGGCAGCCAGCGTTCGCCTTGACGGGAAATAAACCTGTTTAGAGCAGCCATCCGCCCAGTGAGGCTTTGAACTTCCTTGACGGTAGTCGGAGCCTGCATATTTTCAATGGCCTCGATTTTTTCAGGGTTAGCAGAGATTCCTTGCGAACCAATAACGTAACCGAGCAACATTCCAGATCGAACACCAAAGGTACACTTCTCTGGATTTAACTTTATTCGATGCCTGGTGAGATTGCGAAAAGTCTCGGCCAGGTCTTTTACATGATCTGAATCATACTTGCTCTTTACAACTATGTCGTCGACATAGACCTCCAGATTTCTTCCGCGCTGTTCTGGGAAAGTCTTCTCCATCAAGCGCTGGAACGTGGCAGCAGCATTGCGCAGACCGAAAGACATGGTCGTATAGCAGAAAGTGCCGAAGGGGATGATGAAGGCAGTCTTCTCTTCATCCTCGGGGAAGATGCTTATTTGGTGATAACCGGAGTAAGGATCCAAAAAACTCAAGGCTGGGCATCCGCAGTCGCGTCGACCAGCTGGTCTATGCGAGGCAGCGAAAAATTGTCCTTGGGACAAGCAGCGTTCAAATCTGTGTGGTCGACACACATCCTTCACTTGCCGCCTTTCTTCTTTACAATGACAGGGTTGGCCAACCACTCGGTGTGATCAACCTCGCGGATGAAACCATCAGCGAGCAGCTTGCCAAGCTGATCCCTGATGATCCCCTGCTTGAAATCCGAAAAGCGTCGAAACTTTTGGCGAACAGGCTTTTTGTCCGGCCGGACGGCTAGTTTGTGCTCGATAACCTTCTTTGGGACCCCGGGCATGTCAGACGGCTCCTAGTTTGTGCTCGCTTTTCTATTTGGGGTCCAAATTAGCCCCTAAATGCAATGTCTTGGAAGAGTCATCAAGAGATAGCGGAACTTCCTTGGTCTCTTCCCTGACTGGACAGAAACCTTAGGGCGTGCAGACTTGGTCTGCGAAACTTCGGGACCGCGCGGTGGAAGCTGGTCGACTAGGGCAAGGGACTGCTCGTCGCAATCCAGAGCAGCTTTGTAGTTGCCCTTGACCGTAATCACACCGTTAGGGCCCGGTATCTTCACGCAATGGTATGCATGGTGGGACACGGCCATGAACTTACCAAGAGATGGCCGGCCCAAGATAGCGTTGTAGGCAGATAGGAAGTCAACCACGTCAAACGTGATCCACTCTGTCCGGAAATTGTTTGAGCTGCCGAAGGTAACAGGCAGAATAATCTGCTCCAACGGCCGAACAGCTTCCCCTGGGACAATGCCGTAGAAAGGTATCGCGACCTCTTTGAGCTTGGAGCGAGGAATCTGCGTCTCGTCCAAGACTTTGGCTGAAAGCAAGTCCAAAACGTTCCCGCCGTCTATCAAGACACGACCAACTCTAACGTTGCTGATGGTAGGAGCAACCACCAGTGGGAGCCGCTGAGGCTTGGTCATCGCAGTGGGGCAATCCTCCTGAGAGAAGGAGATGGGAACCTCGATCCACTTCATCGATTAAGGCTGAGGTTTGCCTTTTCAACGTTGTAGACCTCCCAAACAGCTTTCTTGAGACTGCGCCGAAAGGGATAAGCCGAGAAACCGCCGAAGATGACGGCAATATGGTTCACGGGCTCCTGATACTCATCATCATCGTCCCGATCACCATCGTCGGTTAGACGCTTAGCCTTGCCGGCATCACCTTTTTCAGGCAGGGTAGGCATTGGGCCCTTGCCGTTGTAGAAATCCTCGAGCTTTGCAACCCAGGTCCTGCAATGGCGTGTGTCATGCCCGTAGTTCTGGTGGAACTTGCAATATCGATCACTGGGTCCTTTCTTGCCTTGGTTGCCTCCCTGGGCGGGCTTCTTGCCCTTGTAATTATTATTGGGCTTCTTCTGCCCGTCTTTGGGAGGAGGTGTGCGATCTATACCGGCGACGGTGTTGTTCGCATCACCCTTATTCTTTTTCTTCTGGGACTTCTTGTCATCAGGATTATTGCTGCTCTTCTTCTTTTCATCCACACCAGGCTGGGCGGACAGCTCGCTCTTGTCGAACGCCTTCTTATACTGAACGCGTTCTGCAGCATTGGCATAGCGATCAGCCGCCTTGAACAGGTCATTGGCGGTCCAGGTCTCATTGATCTCGAGATTCTGGGTGAGCCGCTCGTCGCGGACTCCGTTTTTTAAAGCGCGGATAACAGATTCGTCCGAGATGTTCGAGATCGTGTTGTGGATCTTGATAAAACGCTTCACGAAGTTGCGGAGGGTCTCCCTGTTAATCTGGATCATCTGGTGTAGATCATCCTCCTTGCCCAGACGCATGTAACAGCTCTGGAAATTAGCAATCAGAGCGTCACAAAGCTGGTTCCACGAGCGGATGGAACCCTCTTGCTGGTTGAACAGCCACGTCCTAGCAGCGCCTTCAAGGACAGTCGGAAGGTAATTTGTCATGACCAGCTCGTCACCTCCGGCTGCCATGATGGCAGTGGCGTAGATGGAAAGGAATTCCTCTGGGTTTTGAGTCCCATTATACCTCTCCATGTGACCGGGCTTGAACTTGGAGGGCCACCTGATAGCACGAAGCTCGTCAGAGAAAGCCTTACAGCCCAAGGCGTATGACTGACCACCTTCTCCCGCAGAACCTAGTCTCGAGAAGACGTTGGTCCTGTTGCGCGGAGGAACTCTGGTTGAGCGGGAGGACTCTGCCTGGAGGAACTTCCTCCGTGATAATCCTCCACGCTCCTTCCTTGTGGTCGCTACGATGTGCTCCTCACAAGGGGATCGCCCGCGATCGTCGCGCGTACGCTTGCCCCTGTGGTCGCGATGACTATGGGGACTTGGCGAGTGACGACGACCACGGGTAGCTTGTTCGTGGACAGTGCTCCTTCGACGGTGACGAGGGTCACGCGATCGATCGGAGCGCTCACTGTCCGAGTCCATCCGGATAGGCTGAATGCGCTGCTCGGATGAAGTGTTGGCCTCACCTATGGACTTAAGGCCGTCGGCCAGTCGGTTAAGGTGGGAAGCAACAGCGTCGCCCATAAGGGCGAGATTGTCCTGGTTGGCGGATCTGATCACAGTTGCCAGGGCCTGGAGCTGTTCCCGGCTCTGCTCAAGGGGTCCTGGGATCCCTGAGGAATCCGCGTCTTGCCCGATCGGAGTCCGGTTGCGCGGGGATTCATCCCGGACAAGCTGAGCTTTTGCCGGGGGATCTGGCGTGGTATGCCTGGCGGTCGCGTCGGCCGACGCTTACCGATCGCGAATCTGCGCCAGAGTTTGGTTGATAGATTCATCCAGACTGCGGCGAACAACATCTTGCTCGCGGACAGCTGATGCAGATCCATCTTGAAGCCGAGCAGAATTGATCTGCTCGATCTCTTTGGGCGCCGCGACCCGTGCAGGATCCTCAGAAGTTCCTGCACCGGCCATGTTGATACCGCGGTAGCCATGCGTTGGTGCGCTAGACGGTGTCATCACTGTGTTGCCACAGGAGGAATCGATTGACATGGCCTTGGAATCCGAAAGATCTAAACCATCGTAAAGATCATCAGTTCCGTATTCATCGTCAATGACGGGAGCTTGATCTAAGACCATCTCTGGAGAGTATCCAGAGGCTTCTGTCCCAGATATGGAAAGCGATCGAGATCAAACAGATCGATCCGATCTAACAGAGGATGAGACATCCTGTCCTTCTGAGTCGTAGTCCTCAGGAAGAGATCCGTGGTCGCTGATGGAGTTCGACATGCTCGATCTACTAGCTCCCCACGGACGACGCCAACTGTCGACGGTTGAGATATCGATCTCAAGTCAGCTAAGGTTCATGAGAAAGGGGAGATAGGAGACACACCGAATAGAACAACAGCAACCAACGAGCAACAGGGAGACAGGGGTTTTTTCCTGGTTCGGACCTCTCCTAGGAGATAACAACCCTACGTTCAGCCTTTCTTATATATCAGAGGTGATTACAAGAGGAAGCTCGACAAGACGGACAAGTCTCGGCGAGGTTGTATGTGAACAGGAAGAAGCTAATACGCGACAATGCGAAGTCTTTTGGCCGATATTCGATGCCCCCTAAACGCCGTAGGGGCTCTGTTTATATAGTAACGAGCAAACCGACCTACCGAGGGATAATCGGGCCGGGTTAACTACGAGATCGTAATGAACTCAACGTGCCAAATACATCCCGAGGTAGATAAGATAAACTCCATGTCTTGGGGATCATAACGTCTGCTCCAATCCGGGAAACTACGTCCAGGTCTTCACGTAGCCGTGCAGAACTCTTATTCGAGTCGGACTCAAACAGGAATCCTAGGTCATTACGCACTGTGCCAGCCAGGAAGCTGTTCGGCAGGATGCACATGGGCCTGATAGAACCTTTTAGGGAACTGGGCCCTAGCAGGCTGTTCGATTGGGCCGTCAGGGAGTGGGTCATGGCAATGGGCCGTGATTTTATCCCCGACAGAGCCCATCTCATTTACTCCTTTTTCCTAACACACTTTGATCCATGAAAGCATCTTCAATGATGTCGTTTCAGCTAGTTATAAAGATTTCAACTCGGTTTTTGTTTATTTGGAGGAGAGAATGAAGTTGTGCTAGCTACTAACTTACAACTAGTTTATAACTGATTCTAATGCATTTACTATCTATTGCATGTGAACCCATATTCAATCTTATAGACAATGTTATAGCTAGTCCATTGGACATAACATTTGTTTATTATTTGCAACTATCTACACCATTGGAGATGCTCTGAGTAGCCGAGCATGTCAATTGACTGTCACTTTTTTGATCTCGTGTCTCGGTAAGAAAGGGGAAGGGTTGTTTGTCAGCGCCAACCGCTGTGGGCCACCGACGCCACATGCACTGCTAACACCATCTTCACTCGTATATGTTTGTACTTTTCATTCTCTATTTTTTTTCCCATCTTTTCCCTCTCCGCCCCTCCCATAAGGTGTTAGCTCCTGATATATGGGAAAAAATAAACTTAGGGAAAAGGTGTATCCTCATGTTGCCACGAAACTCAAACTAGGTTCATATTAAACTTGACTTTTGTCTATTGAAACTTGAATTTTTGTATTTGTAATTTCTCGTATCGTCAAGTTTTAGTAGCAGAAATGAAACTTAAACCAGATACATATGAAATTTGGATTTTTTTTTCTCATAAAATTTGTTTTTTATATGCTGAAACTTAGGCCCCGTTCTTTTCAGCTTAACGGCTTAACAACTTACGACTTATCTACGTTTTGAAAAGATATATGATTTGAGTTTTTTTATTCCTTTTTCACTGTTTTGAAGGTGGATCCTAACGCTTTAAAAAGCAAGTCAAACGAAATGAATCCGAATCTCGAGATTATCTCGAGAAGCTTTCGAAGTTCAGTCATTTCAGCCGTTCAGATCAGCTTAAAAGAACAGGTCCTTAGATTTGTGTTTGTAAAACTTTTCGTATTGTCAAATTTAATTAGCAGGTTTTCAAAAATTTAGCAAAAGGGTTCACAAATTTCAACGGATATTTTTCCAAGGTCCTTTAATCAACACTTTCCTCAAGTTATAATTTTTTTTTCAAATTTTAACCGTTCTGTGTCAAGTTTCATAAATAAAAGTTTGAAACTTAATCTGTCGAAAGTTTTAAAACTTGATTCCTGCTTGTCTAATATCCGATGAGTAATCCGTGCCCGTGAGTAAAAAAGAGGGTTCAACATAAATACGAACCGACTAGTGACGGCGGATCCGGATGCACTCCTCAACAGCAATTCCTCGCGGAGTATTTACCCGGGGAAATATCCGCCGTCCCCCCGCCCCTTCGACTGCCGGCCTCTCCGCGCCGCCGCCCCAGGAGCCGCCACCGAAGGCCGCCGCGCCGCGTCCCCACCGACAAGCGGGCCCGTCCCCGCGTCACACGCGCCCCCGCCGGCGAGCAGCTGCGCCGCCAAAGTGCTCGCCCGGCCGCCACCCGCATCCCTCCACAGCGGCGCGGCGAGAGGCCCGGGCGCAGCTCAGTCGCCTGCTTCCCGAGTCCCGACGAGGCAGGCGAGCAGGCGGCCCACCTGTCAGAGTGAGTCGGTGATATATAGAGGCGAGCCGAGGGCGAGCACAGCAGCAGCGCCGTTCTATCTGCAGAAATCTCGCCGCCGCCGCCGCCGGTTCCGGTGGTGGGTCGCTGGAGGTTTAGATTGCGAGGGAGCCCGCCGCGATGGTGCTCGGCAACATCGCCATCCTCGTCGGCTCCGGTCCGCCCCCTCCCCTCCCCTCCCCTCCCATCTTCTCTCCGCAGTTTCTAGTGTTCTTACTACACGGGGGATCATGATGCCATCGTGCCATAGATTGGTTTGCCTTGATGGCTGGGTTTAGTTCAGCGCTTCAATCTTAGCTTGAGCTTTCATGGCTGGGTTTAGTTCAGCGTTTCAAACTTAGCTTGAGCAATAGATGGCTGGGTTTAGTTCAGCGCTTCAATCGTAGCTTGAGCAATAGATTGGTTTGCTTTCATGGCTGGGTTTAGTTCAGCGCTTTTATCTTAGCTTGAGCAATAGATGGCTGGGTTTAGTTCAGCGCTTCAATCGTAGCTTCAGCAGTTGCGCTAGTCATGCATATGCGCCTTTGCCTCCTGAATACTTAGCTTAACCCCAAGATCTGGCTACCTCATGTTCATGCTCATCTTCTACTGGAAGCCAGCCTTTTGCTAATGGAGCTATATCTTTAGCATCTACTCGAATGAGGCCGTGGATCAATCAAATGTGACTGTTTGCGCTTTTCTTGCGCAGGCATTGCTGGATCTGTTCTTATAGGTAATGATGGGGTAGCTCCTAGCCTTGGAGACATTTTATCGAGTGCTACCAAGGTACTCTCAATCTTTATCTCCTGACTCTCAATGGCAATAGAGCACAGTGTTTATCGGTGTGCACGCAATGAGTTGATCTTTACACTCTTACACTATGTTTTCTTCCATTAGTTTGTGAAAACCCATGGAAAGGAAGGCAAAGATGCGCCAGCTACTGGCGATTCACCTGTTTCTCAGCTGACGTCTCAGGTTTGTGCATGTTTTGTTTTGTCTACTTCACAGGATGAACTCTTGTGATGTGATGCTCAAAGAGCTTTGAATGTCTTAGGTCGACCGTCTCAGGGAGGAGATAAAGTTCCTGTCCATGAGACCAGCTACAATCGTCACAAATGCTACTACATCAGGTTGGTTCTTTCTGGCTAGTTTCTATCCATGATGCACATTTATGAGTACTGTATTTAGTTATGATTTGCGAGTGAAATAGAGCTTTTACAATCAAATTTTACGGTGCACAAATTTGGTATTAGATTATATGACTTAACATTTGACTGTGGGCAATCTGCCTTGCAAAGTAGTCATGTACTCATGTGCATGTTATCTCAGTTCTGAATTAAATTAGTTAGATGTGGTCTGATACCTACATGTTCCACAGAGCTACAGTTGTAAAGCGTATTCTTATATCCTGTATTTTTGCAATTCTGGTTCGATCTCCACTTGTTTCCATCTCTTTCTTTTATTTTTGAAGTTTCTTTGTGTACCAATAGCAGCTTGGTGATTGTTCATTCTTCCTTGTTATCCATTCATTTATTTAGCATTCAGTTCTCCACCCAGTATCCCACAGGACAGACTTTAAATCGCCCTGCCCTATTGCTTGAAAGCTATTCTACTATAGCTTTTGCTATTCTTTTCTTTTGTTCATGCAAAAATAGTTCATCAATGAATATCATTATGTTGTTGTTTTTGTCCCTGGTAAATTTCTTGGAGTTGTGATTTTCACGTGTTTCATGTTTGTTGCAAATGTCTATGTTGGAGCTGATACAAATTTATATCACGCTCTAAAAATAAATGATTACATAATTTCAGTTCCTCTCTAATGTTATATAATTCTGAGCAAAATTCTTGAATGATTATTCATCTTACCTTCTTCTTTTGTAGGATCTGGTTCAATTACTATAACAGCAGTTATTGTTGCTGGAGTGATTGGCTACGCATACATAAAGTGGAAGGTAAATTTCTTATTTCTTTTTATTTGATGAGAGAGTAGATATCATAGAATGTTACATGCATGATCCGAGCACGTAATGAGGATACGATATGACCCTTGACACAAGCGAGATGAGTTGTTCTCGAAGCTAGCGCCTTGGCTGTACGGAGCCACCGGCTAGCTATCGATGGTAGCGCCTTAGTGCTGTTCATGGACCAGCCCGGCTGTGCATGACACAGAGGATAATATATGTCATCTTAGGTTACTATAGTTGCAACTAATGCTTGTTATTCCTTTGTAGTCACATGGCCATAATTGCAAATTGTGACAAGCCTATCTACTGACAGTTATGTTTACCACAATAGCTGGTGCCTAAAGATTGTGCATCAATTTACAGGGTTGGAAACTTTCAGATATGATGTTTGTGACAAAACGTGGCTTATCTGATGCTTGCAATGTAGTTGGCAGCCAATTGGATCAAGTTTCAGATAGTGTTAATGTGAGTTTTCCCTATCTCCATTTTTACTAACACATCACTGAACTGTGTTCCAACCAAAACATACATATCAATTTCTGTTTTTCGCTTTTCAGGTTACGAGGAAACATTTAGCTGGAAGGATCGATCGTGTGGATACAAGTTTAGATGAAACTCAAGAGATTATTGAAGGCACAAGGGATGAGGTTGGATGATAGCTGCCACGTACCCTCTTTTATTTTCTGGTTTTGATGCGTTTCAAGTGAGAAAACAATATAAAATCAAGTGACTTGTAGGTTGCAGTCATCCATGGGGATCTAAGTGCTTTCCAGGAGGATTTACAGTCAGTTAATCTTGTGGTTCAAAATCTGGTAGGAATCTTTTGCATTGGAGATATTAGTATCATGCACTAATGCAGAATGCACTCATGTACGTTCCCTGTGCCTTGCAGGAGTCAAAGCTTGGGAGCCTTGAATGCACTCAGGTAACAGGATGTCCATGGTACCACATTCTTTTGCCCCTGGCAAATTCTGCATGTTCCTAATGCTATCTACTTGAATCCTATTAGGATCATACGGTGAATGGAATACGTGAGCTGGTTGAATTCAGCCAACAAATTGGACATGGCAAGAATGATAATATTCATGAGGCAAGTCAGCATAGGCTAGCATGTTGCTTATATGATTTTTTGAGTTATTCCTTTACTATTTTGCCGTCCTAGATACTTTTTTCTGAAAAGCTATTTCAAATTTCAGGTCACGTCGTCCATCCCAAAAGCTATTGGCTCTTCATCAGAGCAAATTGTGAGGCGGGTAAAGACCTGTGCCGTTTTTAGCTTTGCTGTATTTTGAGCAATGAATGCACATTTGTTGACTCGTGTTTTGCTACAGGCTTTGCCATCAGCACCTCTACCTGTGCACAAGGTATCACCTGTAGCTGAATCATCGCCTAGGATAGAGGCATCCCAGGTCTGGTGTTGATTTTGAGTTTAGTACTGCACTTTACATGACTAATTGTCTCACTATGCTGTCTGCTGCTTTCAATGATGATTTAATTAGATGTGCTTGATATTTGTAGGCGAAGCAGAGTTTGCTTAGCCGAACATATTCTACAAGGGAAGCATCACCTGTGGCATCAAACGGAACCTCGCACTCAACTGAAGCAAGCTCAAGCCGATTTAGTGGGCTGAGGCTATTGAGTGGACTTAGCTTTCTAAGTAGTTCTACCAGTCGATGAGGCGGCACTGCCAGGAGCTTTCTATTTTTTCTCGCTTGTAGTTAGGCTATACTAGAAAAGCCATAGCAATGACAAGATGCGTTTTTTTCCCTGGAAGAGGGCAGATTTTATTGAAACGAGTATTTTTACCTAATATCGCTGATGCCAAGATTTTGAGTTGTCTGACAATGTAGATTGACTATATTTATGTGAAGAGGCATAACATGGCTGAGTCATGGCTGAGTCATGGCTGGATGACGTGTAAGAAATCATGGAAAACGTAGTGCTTTATTTCTTTCTGGAGGAAACAGAGTTTGAGGCTGTTTCTTGCAACGAAATCGATATGGTCGTACGGAATAAGATAGCAATGTTGCCGGTTCGTTTATATGAGTCACTGGCCACGTGCAACGCGATGCTGTCAATTTTCAAGCTTTTGCTTCAACACATCGCCTTCAACACATTGCTAAGGTAGTGTCTGCTCTTTATATTCTCTTTCACCCGGCACATCTTTTCACCCATCAATTTATTGGTCCGAGTACAGCCATTTAGGGTCCTACTCTTGGCAATGTGGTGATTTTAATATCAACCAGCAACTCTCTTCAGTTATGCAATGATGATTGGACTGCCGAGCTGCTATTTGGTTTCAGTAATAGTCCCTTTCAGGTTTCATTTTCTTTAACAAAGATTGGACTACCCTTTGTCTTTGGTTTGGCAGCGAACACATGTATTGTTTTTCTGAGTTGCCGTATTATATATGAAATTGAAGTTTGTTAGGTGAGCTTGCCTTAACTTTTGTGACCAAGCAAACCCTCCCAAAACCCGTTGCAGCCAACACTGAAATTGATGATGCTATTAGAGCATTCTCAATAGGATCTCTATATTTCGTTCTCTATATTACTTTTTTACATTACTATCCGTTTCCTATATTTTTATTATCTCTAGCAGCTCTTTATTCTCGAAAAGAAATGAATATCCTCTAGAGAGTCTTTACATATAGATTCTGAAGGAAGTTTCTAAATTTAGAGACCGGTATAGAGACTGTTGGATGTTATTGAGAACATGCTAGCGATGCTCTAACGCCGTGCTATTTGCTATCCCCCCACCCCACGTTCGAAACTTCTAATGCAGCATCTTATCTACATTGCTGTCATGGCTCAATTTTGTGGTTGATTGGTAGTATATGTTCTGTTTCCTTGTTAGACAACTTTATTTGTGACCTGGGAAATCAAATGAGCATGCACATAATATTTCACGTGTGCTTAGTCTCGTATAGGTCTCTGTGGTGACCGGTGAAATGTGCAAATATTGTTAATACCAGCATATACGAAGGTGGTATAATGAAGAGAGTAAATGTTTCTTTCCACCTGTTTGCCTATTTCACCAGCATGTTTCAGTTCCTTGGTTGATCAAACAACTTGTATAGTCTTTTTTGTCCTGAAAAGAGCGTCCTTAGAGTGGCTGAGTTAAATAAATACACCATTGAGTTGAATGTTAAGTTGTGCTTTAAGAGGTTATTGAATCTACTTCGATTATGTTATTTTTATTAGTTTTTAGAGACAACTTCGTGACAGGAAAAAAATAGACTAAAAAAACCACATTAGTTTTCTAGCCAAACAAATATAGGCCACTTTAAATTTTAAACATGTTGTAATAATCAGCAACATAGGCAGGTTCAAACTTTTTTTTTTGAACCGACCGATAGGAGCACTACTTGATTCAATAATAGAGATGTGTAGTATAATCACTTGAATGGAACAAATATAAAGAACTTGTTTATATATTATCCAAATCCAGAAAGGCCATGTCTTGCGGAGCTTAGTGAAGGCCCGTCACCGGGAGGTTTGGGCTGATGTTGGACCCTAAGTCATCACCATCTATAAATAGCTCTTGTAAGTCATGAGGAAGATAACATGCTGTAACCCCTGCATTTGTAAGTTGTAACTCTTCATAAAATAGAGTTTTGTTGGTTGACGCCTGTGGTTTTTTGTCCAAGGGTTTTTTCTTGTTAAATCTATGTCTATTGTTCCTTTTGATTTGATCTACTTTGTGCTTTTATGTCGATTTCTAATGGAACTAAAGCTCCGAGATTTGCTACTTTGAAATTCTTTCCAAATTCCTACAGAGAGCAAAATTTTTCTAGGATCTCAAGATAGGGCAACTAAGAAATAGGAACGAGGTCTGCAAAACACACGGTACAAGAAGGCCAATCACTCAAAACCCCGACAACAGGAAATATCACTGCTACTCTCCTTATCCTAAAGCCAACGCACAATTCATGGCATCATGCTTAATCAACTACACATGTCGCGGCTGATTTTCAAATGTTTCCAACAGTATATAGTATTGGTCTGTCGGACTGCCTTCATTACTCCTCTAGAACTTGCCATCTGATTTGCATCCAGCATTGACCCGAAATGTCGGTTGTCCTGGCAAGGGTAAGAGCACATCATGGTTGATCTAAGATAGGGATGCAAACTCAAATACAGAGAGCACAGTTCCACAGAGTGCACAGTTTTGTTTCAGGAACGGTTCCACAGAGTGCACAGTTTCTGGTCCAAACTCAAATACCCATCCTGGTGGAGCAACCCCTGCGCATGTTTCTGCAGAGTGGAAATGCAGTAGTAGTCAAAAGATTACCTTAACGTAGGGAGTGGCAATAATACCTGTAAGCTGCTGTCGTGTGTTATGCCATTTATGCCATGCATCTTGATCGAAAAGATCTTTCTTTTGGCACTGTATTCTCACCGTGTCTGACAACATCACCTGTGCTCGCTAGTCCGGTCGTGTTCTTATGCTGTCATATTACAGAGTGTAATCACCGCAAGTTGTGCATCTCTGCTGCTGCCGCTGCTGAACGGCATTTGTTTAGCTGGATAGGATGCCCAAGCTTAAATTAACTGATTAAGGCACTGGTAAATTTAACCTCGTTTACTCCCCCACCAAACCCAACAAACACATGCCAGTTTAGAACAGCACGTGTTGCTCCCCTAAAAAAAACAACAAAAAAAAAGGACAGCACACATTGCTGGGCCGGAAGCCTGGTCGTGTCATGTGAGACGGGCAAACAAGTGCATGCGATGTGGACCAGCTTAGTCCGCCCGCTCGGCCCAATCAAAAGAAGCCGCGGCACGCACGGAGTGGGCTGGACGGGCCGCTTCCTTATTACGAGTTCGGCCATCCTAGCAGTCGGCCCATTTTCCCCTGTCATCACTATTCACGTACGCATTATTCATTCTTCTTATCACTATTCATTTCCTCAACTCTCAACAATCAGCACTACTGTTGAACATGCCCTAACTTCACCATTCTCCCTCAGCGTGTGTGGTGGAGCACTAGGTATTTTTGGTTT
Organism: Raddia guianensis; assembly: GCA_036346415.1. Lineage (NCBI taxonomy): Eukaryota > Viridiplantae > Streptophyta > Magnoliopsida > Poales > Poaceae > Raddia > Raddia guianensis. The sequence goes on along the minus strand of CM070543.1, from coordinate 21,259,902 downwards.
TAAATATATGTTTAAAATAATTCCACAAAAATCGAGTCGCTGGTCTAGAATTATCAGGAATAGACTCCTTTTACCCGACAAATAAAAGTTACCTGACGATGGAGTGGCTTATTCCCCGTTGACTCGATGACATGGTATGGCCTCGTTAGTTCGGCTTTGTGCTTATGGTGTATGACTTTTCGTCATTTTCTCCAAACCAAATCCCTCGGCTTCTCAAATTTGTTTCTCGAACATGTACTTGTTTTAGTGCTGAAATTAACCCCTCGATAAGATATAGATATTCACTCCTTTTACAGAGAGATACACCCGATACTTTGTTGAAACGGAAGTAACATCAACATGTTACATTTTTTTTCACACCTTGCTCGGCCAACGTAGGCACATCTCAACTCCCCTCTTTGCCACCCCACCAGCTGGTTTACTTGGCTCATGACTCTTTCTTGGCTTGGATGTACACCAAACATCTCATCAACTATTCTCCCACCTGGCTCGGACTTATTTGGCTCAGCTCCTCCTCTCCTCCTTTCTTGGCTTCTCGGCTCGACACATGATCCATATTTCTTGCCTTGGATGATATCCTGACGGCTCTCTCTACCCATATTGGCTCATGTGGCTCCTCGCTCGGCTTGTGGCTCTTCCACTTCTTCTATCTTGTTTTTTTTTCTATTGTATTGGCTCGTGGCTAATCCCCTTTTAGCTAATCCTGCATGTAACGGTGTGAGACACAAAGAGTTACGATTCCCAGAAATCGAACCCTCGCTGGCCAGCTTTTAAATTATGCTCCACACAACCACAATATTCTAACTCCACATTAGGCTAGCAAACCCCGGTCCCCCAAACAAATAACCCCTAAAAAAACCCCACCATTTTGGCTTAGCCATTTGGCACAAGTCTCTCACGAGTAAAAAAAAAAAAAAAAAGCTTCTGCTTTTGGCCACACCACTGAGCGCCTAGCTATTTGATTCTCTGTTTTAGTTTAATTTTGGTTGTGGTTGAAAAAATTGATGATCTTCAAAAACAAGATATGAAAAGGCCAAACAAATTATTAAAAGTTATTTTTGAGATAGTTAAAAAATACTCTACAAAGTATCAAAAAAATATTTTAAAATGCTACATTGAATGGTCTATAAAAAAATAATTCTTTTAAATACAACCAGAATTAAACTAAAATAAGGAATCAAAAGAGGGGGTTGAATCAGTGCAACTTGCAGTTGCAGGCCATGGCCGGGTTCTTGGCATAGTGTGGAGAGCATCGGAGAGACAGAACGAATTAAGCGTGTCTTCAGCTCGATCGGTCGCGTGACGGCGAGCCTAAACGCGCGCATTGACGCAAAACGTTTTTCTCGGCGCGGCTCGCTCGCTAGCTGCAACTTACACCGTTCCTTCTTCGTCTACGTCTAGTGCTGACGTGCGGCTTGTCATGATCATGAAGGCACCAAGGCATATATGTGTAGGATGGCTCACGATCTTAGGCATGATTTTAGGCGAATGACATGATGCCACTATATGCGGTGATCCAGCTTCTTCAAGACAACGCATAGTCTTAGACCCATGTCTTATTAACTGAGCCTGCTATATTCACAGGTCCAACTGAAATTACAAGGAAGGTTTTGATCTGTTCAACCTAAAAAACTAGCCTGATAGCTAGCTAGTTGATGGCCATCCTCATCTTTTAAATTGTGCTCCCATACAATCGATAACCAAAGTGGGCGCAAGTTAGGCCATCTGGGCAACTCTAGCTTTCCGGCCGTTTCTTTCCCTGGGATGTCGGAGCTGGTTCGAATCAATTTCTAGAACATAAAAGAAAGACAAAATCCTAGAGCAGAGCATAGTGTAAAATTTACCATATATATAGGAATCAAGGACTAAATGTTGGCATGGTTGAACGGGACAGAACTGCTGTATATCCATCTCTAGTTGATAAAGAGTATGGATTTTATTTCATTGTTTAAAAATGGGACGGGACATTTCTCTATGATTCTATAGAATCAAATTCTAATAGAATCTCGAACTCTGTCCAACGGTTACTAGATTGTTCAAGCATGATTTAGGCAGCTCTTACGATCATGGCTAGATGCTCCTATTGCTTGGTATGCGTACTATTATTATATGTGGCCCTATTTGATTAACGGTTGGGTTGGGTTTGATTCTGTTTGGTCGGGTCAAAATTTGTTATTTTTTGTATAGACTATTTGGCGTAACATTTTGTAATATTTTTTCGGAGCTTAATTCGTAGTGTTTTACTAAAAAAATCTCAAAAATATATTCTTACTAACTTTTTAGATTTTTTCATACATTTTTTGAAAGCTTTTAATTTTTTATTCAACCAAACCGGCAAAAGGGGGTCGCATGTCGTCGATGACAGGTACCTATTCCCAAATGATTGTGGCCCAGAAATGTACCCCTAATGTCTCACTCTTTCTAAACTCCACCCAAAGCCGTCGATGAGGAGGAGAATATTACATATGAAGCACAATTTGGCCGTTTCTTTTTGGAGCTGGTCGACATCGGCGAGCACTAGCATATGATGGGAATTCGGTTATCACGACCGGTCCATGTCAGTGCCCTGTACGCTGCCCCTTGGGAGCGGATTGCGAGCGCGCGCGCATGCACTTGCATGTTGCATCACTACTTGGCTAGCTAGAATGCGATCGACGTGGACGTGCGTGCCTCCTCTCGATAAACCGCTCGCCGAAACCCGCCGAGCTTTTCGGTGGCCCACGTCGCTTCGGCGCCACTGCAAAGCCGAGCCAAAAAAAACGAGCGAGCGAGCTAGCATTCGCATGCAGCATGAACGGCACGAGCTGTTCAATTGGGTGAAAAGAAAGAGACCACACGAAAAAAAAAAAAAGAAGAAAGATACCACACGAAAAGGGAAAAACAAAGAAGAAAGAAAGGGGGAGGAATAATAATTGGGTGAAAAGAAAGAGACCACACGAAAAGTGAGCTGTGCGATGCGGCCACTGCCAAAAGCGAGCGAGGCGCCTTTTCCGCTGGTCGTGCATGGGTCTACGTGGCATCACTACGTGTTGTTCCCCAAGTGTTTGATACTAGTGGTTTTTGCCATGCAAAGGTTATCGGTTGAGGATTTCACTTGATGCGTCGCATGGCTGTCTTTCCTCCTCCAGTCACTCGGATCAATTCCTCGGCGTACCCTCCAGTGACTCGGTATTTCCGACAAAACTTTCCTAACAGGGCAAGAGGATCGAGTCGGTCAAGCAACTGATTTAATATATAGTTTGTTTTCCGTTTCACCTTTGACGATACTAGAGAACTCTATATAACTTAATGACAAAAGAAGTATAGATAGTTCAATATTTTATTTTGCTTAAGCCTATAAAAATCTAAAGTAAAAAATGAAAATATTACATGACTCCATTTAATTAAAAATGAACATAATTCCTCGGCATACTAGTCATTGAAAAATGTTTATGTGATTACATAAATAGTCTTTCGCCTAGCTTCCACAGAGATACTTATGGTGATGTGTAGTGCAGGCGCGGTGCATATTGGGACCAACCTAGTTAATTCATCGCACTTATCCTACTCTAGTCTTCAAGGTACTCTGCCTCGTCCTATCCCAGCTAAATTGTCTCCATCCATCATACAGGAGAGGGGAAGAATTAATGCTAGGCCTGCCCCCCATGTACATGGAAGACGGAAGAGAAGCGGAGGTGGCACCGATAGACGGACACAAGCTAGACTAAGCATCAAAAGGGGATCAAAACCAGGACACCGCGTGCTAGGCTAATGGACCAATGGTGACACAGTTTTTATGGCGACATCCAACAAGAACAAGTGAAGAGGGGCCTACGGGGATATGGAGTCTAGCGACAGATGGGCCCTACTAGTCAATGGCCCAGCGAGCGTGTGTCTGCATGAATCTTGGCGCAAGATTAACGACTAGCCGTCATTGTTTTCCTTTGGCCTCCTCTACATTGCTCGAGCTCCTGCCGACGGCTCGCCGACGCTATGGGTGATGATTTTGGCCGTTCTTGGACGCGCTAGGCTCGGCATGCACGTTGTCACGCACCTAGTCATACACTTGTCGAGTCTAGGGATATCTAGATATGGTGGTGTGGCTTGCGGCAGCGGAGCCAATCACCGGTAAGCATGGTTTCTAGGCTATGGTCTTGTTCCCAGAGATCTAATGTGTGCATGAGGATTTAGCGACTACCTTGGGTCTACCTGAGGTGGCCTGGAAGCAGCCGCCGAAGGAGACGAGGGCGGCGGTTGACACAGAGGATCCGACACCCAAGATCTTTGATGGCGCTCTTGCAAAGTTGAAGGAGGGGATGGTTAGAGAGGACAAATCAAGTCGACAACTCATAGGAATCACTGGGAGGCTCATCAAATCAGCCGAATCGTCGGTGGCAGTGGATTTGGGAGAAATAGGAATGACGGATAGGAGGATGCTCGGCTCGGCTTTAAGACTCAACGGAATGGTTAGTGCGGAGACGAGACAACGCGGGATGGGCTAGGGTGGCAAGACAAGGCGTGCACACCGAGTGACATGATCATGGCGCGACGGATTTACCTAGGGATTAGGGTTTGACAATTGCAGCTAGCTTGTGGTGTGGCTGGGTCGGTGTGGTAGGGCATGGGCATGCTAGAACGATGACAACCCAATGGGAAACAACTTTGGACTGACCTATAATGGTGGTGGACCAGTGGACGGCACAGTGCACGGGGCATTCGAGGCTAGAGCACGCACACGTGGGAGTGAGCGGGAGAGAAAGCAAAGAGAGAGAGAGCACTATCTTAATCATTGAGTTTAGATTTATATTTCAAGCTTGTGGCAACTTTAAAGTGTTGCAGTTGGCCCTAATGAATTTGTTATGTACTACAATGCTAGAGATACTGGTGTCTCTAAAGCATTACCATGCCACTTAAAGATAGTTCTATAGACAGTGCATACAATGGGTTGTTTCTTGAGCTGTCTGTACAGTAATTTAATAGTTGCATGGAGTTTAAAAACTACGGTGATCAGGGGACTATAAATTTTAAACGAAAAAATTAAAAAACAAACTGTAGATAATCAAACATTTTGAAATTTATATGATAAATGTGGTCTATTTTTATTTTTAAAAATGGCAGAAACCTATTTTTAAAATCGGCTTGGTAATGGGAGATACTAATAAGAAGATATAGTAAGAATAAATTACATTGTGCATGGATGTTCCTGACGGCATGAAAAAAGAATAGAGAGAAGCCGCAGCTGTCTTGGTTGCTTTGTTATACCGTCGTCGCTTAGGCAAGCGATGGTCTCTCTCTTTCATTCAACTTAAAAAAAAATGACATGCCACCTGCTGTTGTCTGCTCGAAGACGGCTGAGAGCGTTGTGCATGCCGCCCGGGCTCCGCCGCCAGCGTGGTAACGGTACGAGCGAGACGTGATCGTGTTCGGCGGTTTGGGTGCCGTGTGCGGGAAAGGGGCCAGGATCCAGGAGGCGGCCGGTCGGCGCCGACGACACGGCACGCGCCGCCCCCGCGGCTCCGCTCCGGCCAGAACGAATCGCGCCGTCTGGACTCAACTCGACCGGTACGTACGTGCATGCATGCATCACCCATTCCCGCCTCCTCCTCGCCCCCATCAAGCCATCAAATGGATATACAAAATGGATGGATAACATAGCTTTGGCCGTATATGGCCCTCTTTGATTGCTTGTTTAGTTTTAGTTTAGTTTTTGTTGGGAAAATTTGACCATATTTGAAAGTGGTATGAAATGGCTAAATAAATTATTAAAAAAATATTTTTGAGATCTTTGAGAAAAACCCTACAAAGTTATAAAAAAATTTATTTTCAAAAAATAAAGTGAATGGTGTATATAAAAATAACAAAAGTTGCAATTCCAACAAAAACTAAACTAAAACAAGCTATCAAAGAGGGCCTATGTCACGCGCCCGTACGTCCGGTTCTGCCGCCCGTGCCTAGCTGCGACTTCTGCCGCATACAGGGCCGAGAGTTCTACTCAAAATCTCCTCCTATGTATATATATACCTACCGTGCCGTGCGGAGACAGCCGCCCAAAATCTCCCTGCCCCGCTCCCCGATGGAAAAAACTTATATGGCATCTATGCCATGAGATGCACCTAGAGAGAGGCAAAAGAGAGATAGGGGAGAGCTAGAAAGAGAGAGAGGAAGCTAGAGAGAGAGGAGGAGAGAGAGAGAGCAATAGGTGCCATACTTTCTTGTATGGCATAGATGCCATAGAATTTTCTTCTCCCCGATCCCCTCCTATGAGATGCAAAGCGCAAGGGAGAACACGACTCGTGTAGGAACGTACACGCTAGGATTTTTTTTTTGTTCATTTATGGTTTGTGCCCCTTTTTTTTTCAAGCCACTATGCTCAATAGGAGGATACCGTGTGATCCCACAGGATTCTTTAGCGTTGTGCATAAAGGAATTAAGGCCTAGTTCTTTTTAGCTTAACAGCTTAATGGCTTAACAGCTTAACGACTTATTTACGTTTTAAAAAGACATATGTTTTAAGTTTTTTTAGTCTGTTTTTTCGTTGTTTTGAAGATGGGTCCTAACGCTTTAAAAAACAAGTCAAACGAAATGGATCAGAATCTGGAGACTATATCGAGAAGCTCTCGAAGTTCAGTCATTTCAGCAGTTTAGCTGTTTAGCCGTTCAGATCAGCTCAAAAGAACATGGCCTAAATTTGAAGGGGCGATTTTTAGCTTTTTACTTGTTATTAAAGGTGGGCTCTAATGTAGATGCGCAAATGGCACACATATTTTTGAACCCATTCGAACTGATTTGAATAGTTTTATTGATATTGATCATTTTCTCGATATGGATAATCATGAAAAATATCCAAAAAAATGATTAATATCCGATTCACAACCAAGCGACAAACTTTGCATATGGCAACGCGCAACTGTGCATATTATATTGATATTTTTAAAGTGGGCATTTTCATGTATGATTTGAGCAAAAATGTGTTTCAAAATATAATTAATAATATCAATCTTATATTCATATCTATATTTTACACTATTTGCCTATGTCTCCGACAGTATCCGTGTCTAACACTGTTATTATCTATTCATATAGCCGGAGAAAAAGTATGGAAACAAATCATCCAACACTATCTAGGACTCGATACATCTGCACCTCTACTCTAATGTGCGACACATAGGACTTGTGCATAGAATTTAAGAGATCGATTATACGTAAGTTTTGTTTTATTTTTAAGCAATTTTATGGTGCACAATGCTTTTGAGTATAGTGTATTTTTTGTCAAACTGTTTATTTAGACTTTTATCCATTAATTTGTAGGACCAAGTAGACGATTAGAGGAGGATGAATAAAAAGCAAAATTAAATTTGTCCATTTCTTCATAACGCATCTTGAAATTCAAAAGTTTCAACTAGCGCAGAAACATCAAATATCAGCGTAGGAAACAAGCACTGTGGACCTGATCGGCAAACTAAGCACCTGAGGTGACAGGTAGAGTTTCGTTCTTTTCACCTAAAATTGCTGAAAAAATTAATCTAAAAAAGTTATAATCCCTCAAAAAATATTTTGGAGTGTTCAAAAAATTATGGAAAACATATTTTAGAAACTCTAATAAAAACTATTTAAAATTCCAAAAAGTGACTAAACAGTACTGCATCATTTAGTTTATAAAAAACAATAAATTTTAATTTAATTTTATTTAGGCTGAAAGAACAAGGCATGAAGTGCAGGCAGTGGACCGAGTTATCGGGTTCATAAACATGTGCACGAAGGACGAATGATCTGCAGGAAACATATGAGCGGGGCCCGAGGGCCCACGGGAAACATAAGCGCATGGGATAAAAGGTCCACGAGAAATTGGCATCATCTAAAAAAAATTCTAGATAATTCCATATTGAAACATTATATTGATCCAAGGTGGAAATGCAAATGCGTTATGATGTGTTTAACACCTATGTTAACCAAGAGTTGAAGCTACAGTGCCAAAAGGCTCGACCTTTTTGAGTTCATGTATTTTAGGTCACAAATTAAGAGCCTCTAGTGTACTGTATCTCAACCCGGTCCCATAGGGGTGAAAACATTATTGACCGTGCATTATCTATCGTATAGCTAATCTGGCTCTATAAGATGATATAACGTATGCTCGCCGACACCCGCCATCGAGCATCCTCGACCACCACCACTGCCGCACACTCGTCAATAGGGGTGGAAATGGTACGGATATTATCCGACCGACCGAATTGATCGGATAATGATTTGGCTAGTTTTATGGATATTTAACTATTTTTAAGGATAAGGATATGGATATGGATAATTTGGCGTGGATATGGATACAAATACGGAGCACTGATTATTTAATGGATAAGGAATATCCGAGTTTTTGTTCGGATAATAACCGAATATAAAATATAGATATTATCCGAATGTATTTCTGAAATTTTTTAAATGTATCTTTACAATTTTTTATTGATAGTTTCCTGATTTTTAAATCTATACTAAGTTAATAATATTCATGTATAGACTTTTTAATGTTTTGTTTTTACTAATGTTTTAAGTTTCCACTTTTAAATTTAAATTTTGACCATATTTTGTTAAAATTTGGAATGGAATTTTGAAAATTAATTTTAACTATTCGACTAACAATATCTGTATCCTTGTCTTACCGATCTGTATTCATTCCGTATTCGTAACCGATGTTATCCAGTGTTATTCGAATTTGTATCCATATTCGACACATTCGTATTTGAATTTGTATCCGATAAAAAAAATATGGATATGGATATGGATAGAACGATATCCAACCTTATTCGATCCGATCACATCCCTACTCGTCGACACACACCACTCTGTGCGCGTCCCCGGCCGCCGCCTTCGCCACACGCTCTCCAATGCCTGCCGCCGCTCGTTCTCGGCCGCCGCCATGCGCTCGTCAACACCTGCCACCGCGTGCCCTCCTAGCGGCTGTGGCCGCGGGCTCGTCCCCCTGGTGGCCACAGACGCCTGTGTGTTCCCCTGGCGGTCGTGGCCGCGCGCTCGTCGACCAGCGCCTCAATGCGTCCTCGGCCATTATCGCCGCTGCGGCTGTGCGCTTGTTGACCGGTTCAGTTGCCGACGAAGACTTCAGGTTGAGCGTCTAACGACGGCAGGTGTCGATGAGGGCGACAACCTTTTTTTTGCAAAGCAGGAAACTACAAAACATGGTCGTGCGTTCACGCCCTTGCACATCGGGAGTAAGTCATCGGAAACGAAAAAAGTTATCGAAAAGTCAAAGTAAGTGGGGTCTCAACCCCATGTGGATTTAGATCTCATAAATATAATTGATCAGATTAAACCAATGGTTAAAAACAATGGGGTGCGTGTTTAAAAACTCCCACAAATTTTAGGTCACAAACCGATAAAAAAAAACACAGAACTTCAATGACCAAATAACAAATTATTACGGAATTCTCGTCTATATGTGTTCATACATCTTTGGTTTGGTGATACTAAAACAATGGGAAATTCAACCAAAATAAGATGAACAAGATTTCCTAAGGTTTAGAGCTAAACAACTAAAGAACACAAAATCGAACCGGAGGCAAATTAAGACCACGATTTTAAACCATGAGTTAGAGCGTGATTGATGATTAGAGGGAATGATACAGTGCAATCAATGGGGGATAAACATAAATCCATTTCTAAGCAAACCTTGAGCAATTTATCTCAACCCTCGAGCCTTCTCTCCAAAGCCCAACCCAAAAGTCCAGGTGAAAGTTATCTCTAAGTCATAGAGCCTTTATATAGGAATGTTTAACCAGTCATCTCACTTAAGATATTATCTTATCATTAAATATGTGATCACCTGAGATATCGACGGGTCATTTTTTCTCTCACACTACACACTTTTCAAAGTGGATCAGACATGATGCTCAACTGGTTTCATCCAACTTTGCTCTCTGGATGTATGTAGTATGAAATAGAAAAAAGTCTATATTACATTCTGAATTATAACCCTTCTTTCCATGCCCCCTAAACTACAAAACCAGATATTTCGCCCTCCTAAAACCCAAAAAAAGGTGCAAATAACACCCCACAACGGTTTTGAGGGTGGTTTTGCCCACCTAGTGGGTGAGGTGGCAATTTAGTTAGAAAAATAAATAAAAATAAATTTTAATAATGATGGGACCCGGCTGTCATTCCCTCCCACTCCCACTTCTCTCATGTTCTCTCTCCCCCTGTCTCTCTCTCCTGTCTCACTCTCTCTTAACTGCCTCACTCCCCGCTGTAGCCTCCCCACCGCCGCCGCCTACCGCCGCTGCTCCCCTCTCTCCCCGCGCCGCCCATCCTACCCCGCAGCGGCCTCCCCATCTCCCATTGCCACCCTCCCTCCCCGCGCTGCCCTGCCGACGCACATGGTGGCGTCGTCAACGTCTACGGTGAGCTCGATCTCCTCGCCGGAGAGGGTGAGGTGGAGGGCGTTGCCGTCGCGCCAGGTGCTCCCCGGGAGGTAGGAGTGCAGGACGTGGAAGAGGAGCAGTGGCTGAAGCTACCGGAGACATCGGCGGCCACTGGAGTGACTGGCCATGACGGCGCTATCGGCGATGGCAAGGCCGCCATGGGGTGGGGGCGCTTTGGTGAGGCTGTCTGTCATAGCCTATGCCTTTGAAGAAGAAAGAGGAGAGAGAGGCAGAAGAAGATATGATAGGAGTGTAATACCACAAATAAAAAAGAGAGAGAGCAGTTGGGCCAAAGCCCATGTCACAACCGACCTTGCCATGGAGATAAGGCAAGGGGAGGGGTTGGCTTCCCAGCCAACTCTCTCACATCTCTCTCACACGTCTCTCTCTATCTCTGCTCCCTGCTCTCCCCCATCGCCATGCCCTTTGTCGGCACCCGATTTACAAGATCGGATTCCACCTGCGTAAACCCGTACTAGTCCCAAGGATCATGGCTAGTACACACAGATATACAGAAACGGAACAGTGCCAACGATATTATTATTACAAACGGAACATAGTCCAGTACAAACAACATACGACGGCTCGCAGCCGCAAATCGAGTACCAACGATACAAGCCTAATACAACATCTAGAATTTTATTCATTCCACAGGCACGGAGGCTGTAGGAACGCGTAACCCTAATCTTCATACTCTTCATCGGAGAACGCCTCCTCGACGTAATCCGGGTCCTCCTCCTCGGACGGCGGGCCATACTCGGATGGACCAGCTGTTGAAATTTTGAAAAGAGAGGGGAGAAAAGGATGGTGAGTACAAATTGTACTCGCAAGTCCGGAATTATGCAAATGCGGTTCAGTACAAGGAAGGTTTAGGATATTTGCGGAAATCACAGTTATTTAACCTAGTTTTGACAAAGCAATTTCGAAACTTTAAATCTCAACATTTTCTTTGGGCTCTTCTCAAACGGTTCTCGCCACTTGGCCTCAGTGCCATAGCAAGAACAAAATTCTTTCTTCTTTTCTTTTCTCAAACTCGCTAGGTCCATTCCGCGTGACACTTCCGATAGGCGATACCCATTTGAATATCACCGGTGGCACCTAGCTCAAACGAAATCCTTCTCAAATCCTTACTCATCTCAAATCCTTTCTTCAAAATCCCTTTTCTAAATTTATTTTGAAATGAAGAAACTACCATATAATCAGTCCTTGGCGCTCATAACCGCGAGCACGGCTATCATGACGCTTTAACTCTCTGCGAGTGGGTACGCCTTACCCTCGAGAGGCTACGCACCAGACGATGTTTCGCCACAAGACCATCAACCACGAGGCCAACGATCGGGCCGTCCCATTCGGGCTCGAGGTCGTCTTGTAATGGCTCGATTCATAGGATCATAGGATGAGCGGTCCTTAGACTAGGGAGATTTGATATTTTAGCCCGTTTCAAAACATGGTGCCCTCTGCACCAACCGACAAAACATCTCCCTAGTCGGAAAGATTTTGGGGTAAGAGGAAAATCATTTCCTACTTAGCATCACCCTTGATGCGCTATCTTTAAATCACCCTTTTCCAACCATTTCTCAAAACATTCACCTTTTACACAAATGATTGAATCATTCCGCATAAATGATTTTAAGCATTTATCCTACCACAATCAAAGCATATAAATAAGAGCAATTCATATTTTAGCCTTAGGTTTAATCCTACCATATTTCTTACCCTTCTATTCGGTCATGCTAACTAAGTCTAGGAAATACGGCATTTATCTTTTAAACTAGCATGCATATTTTCAAGTCTAATAAATATTTTCTAAATAACCGAAAATGGCTTCTCAATATGATCAAAGGGGGGACTTGCCTTGATCGGTTCCGGGGAAAGCGAAGGGGACGTCGTCGATCGGGTCTTCGGGGACTTGCCCTCCTAAACGCGCACATACAAACAGGACAGTGCAACAATCATCAATAACTTATTTTTGATGCAAATGCTTTTTAAGAAAATGCAGTAGAACAAAAACATGCTCACATGAAATGATGCACTTCTCAAGATATTTATTTAACCAAAAAGAATTTTATATGTAGGGTGTGCATATATACAATTTTGCTAGGTCCAGAACCCAATAAGATATTACTCTGGATTTTTATGGGATTTTTAGCATGCGCAATCTATTTTTAACAAATACTTTAATGCCAACCGAATGATTTAACCGGAAATTAAAATAGAAAAATTAAAAATTAAAAAAAAAGGAGAGGATCGAGCAGCCTTGGGCAGGCTCGAACGCCCAACGGCCAGACGCAATGAAGCGAGGCGAGGCGGCGAGGCGAGGCGAGGCGAGAGGCGGCGGCAGAGGCGCGGCGAGTGGCGGACCCACTTGTCGGCGGCACCGCAGGCAAGAAGGGAAGCAGGGAGAGGAACCCGGCGGCGACGCGCCAACGGCGGCGACTTCTCCGCCACCGGGCTTGATTGGGTGCGCCTGAGCGAGGTGAGAGCAAGGCGGGCACAATGGCGTGCTAACCACCCGAATGATGGGCCGAGCGGCGGCGCGACGGTATATGGCGGTGGCTACGGTGAGCATTCGGCGGTGATGAAACACTGCGGCGGACCACCAACACGGGGTGACAATGAGGAAGGATCAAGAGCTACCTTTGAGCTCGCCGGTCGAAGAAACGGCAAAGCGGCGAGACCCATGGCGGCGGCGACGGGCGGGCTCCGACTGTGCGGATCACACAGCGTCGGTTCACTTGGCGAGAGCTTATTGGGCGACCTGCGGATCACCCACGGAGGGCATGGGCTAGGAGGAAAGGGCGAGACGAAGGGGAGCGGAAGCAATGGCGGGTGATGAGGATCGACAACGCACCGGCTCGGATGAGGCACAATGCGGTGGCGCAGGGCAGAGGGAAAAGGAGGGAGCAGTTCCCCATTTAAAGGCGAGCTCCGCTCGGGGCAATCCTTGGCGCGACGCTGTTAGGCAATCGCCGGCGCCGATTCCGGCCGGTGCCGTGTAGGTGAAAGCATTGAACGCGAAGGTGGTTCAATCCGGCGATAAGACAAGGAAGGGGGTAGGGGACGGAGAGGGGTCCGGCGGAAGAGTGTAGGGGCGGCGAGGCGTGGGGAAAGGAGCCCTGGCGGCCCCGGGAAGGACGACGAACAGCGGCGGCGAAGCAAACAGCGGGCGCGAACAGAGGAAGGGGAAAACAGGGGAGGAAGAAGGGAGAGCGAGGCTGACAAGGCGGCCCAGCAAGCATGTGACAGCAGGCCATGATGCGCAGGAGCGGCAATGGCGAAATGGGCAGTATAGCCACGGCCCAACCGGACGGATCGGGAGAGCGGGAAAGGAGAGGAGAGAGCAGTGGGGTGGCACGCGCCCATTCAGGGGAAAGAGGAACGGGGGAGGAGAGAGGAAAAAGGGAAAGTGGGCCGGATCGGGCCGAGAGGAAAAATAAGATGCTTTGAAATTTTTGATTTCCAAAGAACCTATATTCTCAAAAACCTTTTTAACATATTAATTATTTTGGGAAATATTATTTTGTTTCCCAAAATTTATAATACATTTTCAATAACCTCACAAGGGTATTGGTTTTAAGAAAATATTATTTTAAACCAATTACCAAAATTTTCCACCAAAGGGCATAGACTTGGAAAATTTAAATTATTTTTCTAATCTAAATGCAATGCATGAAGTGATGATGTCATGATGCAATAATGGATGATTTAACATTTTTAAATCATGCATTTAAGAAATTATTAACGTGCCAAGTTGGGTTTAAAAATTTGGGATGTTACACCCTTCCATTGCCGGTCACCGCCGCTAGCCATCGTAAATCGCTTGCCGCCGCCTCTCCGGCGCCACCACTGCTCTGCGATTCTTGCTCACCCTCCCGGTCGTCTTGCTTGCTTTGCCCTAGCCATGGTAGCCCAAGGGAAGGTGGGGTGGCAGGGGAGATGGGGAGGAGGTAGAGGAGGAAGAAAGGAAGCCGGCCAAGAGGACGAGAAGGGGAGAAGCAGAGCTAGGGTTTCCACCCAAATCCTAGAGAAGTGCTTTAAATTGAGGTAACCTCTTGTGATTTGCCTTGTATGAGTTGGTTTAGGGTGCGATTTAGGAGAAGATATGAACCCTAGACTTGAAACTTTGGGGCTAGATGGTGGTATGTGAATGCAGTGACTTGATTAGCGAAAATAAGGTGTTTTGGCCAAGAACTAGGGCTCGGCCATATTATAGAAATCGTAGTATATCTTTCTAGCTTTCCAACAAGCCCAAGAACGTGTAATCTGGACCAGCGGATTAGAAGTTATGGCTTTCGGAGCGCTGCTGTCCTGTGTAGGCCGTGACAAGGTTATTGTTTAAGTGATAACCTATTTGTTCAGCAACTATGTAAGCTAATGGCTAAGGGTTGTGGTAAATTCGAAACCTATTAAGTTAGGGGTCGGAATGAGCAAGGGCTAGAGGGAATACCGAATCTGTATATTGGCTAATAAGAGTATCAGATCGATTGATTGCCATGCCTGAATGTGTAGGTGACGCTTCGGGGACGGCATCGATGTCTCGTCTTTCCGCCCCGTCGGGTAATTAAGGCAAGTACATGATGCGAATACGATGATAATGTGTGCTTGAATGATGGTAAGCGATATTTATGCCTGTTTTAAATACTGGAAATAATGTGTTGATGAATGGTTGTGAGGATAGTGATGATATATATATAGCTTGATGCCGATTGTGCTTTCTATTTTTATTAATGATGATATTATTAGTGCTAAATGAATGGATAACAAAGATGGATTAGTGAGTGTATGAATCAATAGGGATAGAAATGATGGAATGATGATGAGAAATAATGGTTAACTCTATATATGTTGCATACATTTATGAATGCATACGAGCCAGGGCGGTGAGAAAGTCATATATAGCTAGCTAGTCTGGTGAGCCACGGGCCCGGTCGATGAAAAAGCTATATGACTAATCTGGCGTGCTCTTGATAAGACCTACAGAGGTAGGCACCCGCCACAGGATGGCGGGGAAGACTCACTTCGGTGAGCACCTCCACGGGATGGAGTTAGAGCGTTACATCGACGGGTGTACGCTCAGATACCGGTGCGTGCAATGTCAAAAATCATAATGCATAGCACTGCATCGCATTGCATTGCATTGCATTGGACATGTGTTGAAAGAATGGAGCGACGATTGATGAATGAGAATTATGTTGATGATGCTTATGTTTATGTTTGCACCTCGCTATTATGTGCTTTGCTGAGTCTTGAACTCACACTTGCTCTTTTGATGTTTTTAGGTGATTGTTGAAGCTGCACTTGCGGGAAAGGGGCGTAGTTCACACTTTTGCTCATCACTCGAGCCAATCAACCAAATTATAAACAATGCCATGAATTATCTTAGAGTTTGTATGTTTGTTTGTTAGTGTGTAATTACATGTCTTATTAAGGCTTGCTTGAACTGGATGGCTAATGTGCTCTGAAAGCTGTTGTTTATTGTCTATTAATGGTGGTTGTGGTTTATGCCAAGAGTTGGCTTTGGTTCGTTAATTATTGAATGTGTAATGTTAATTGCTATGCTTCTGTTGTGAATTCCTCTGTTTGGGTGTCCCAATTTTAGAGGAAGCTCTGCCAAAATTTTTGACTAGAAGAGTTTGGTAGCATCCTAGGCCTAGGGGAGGTTGGGGTGTTACAAGGAGAGAGAGAGCATGACATGTGGGACCGTTGGGGTGGCTATGCCACATGCAATGACACCGTGGAAAATTGACCCAGGTGGACAGCCGAGTGGCAAGACCATCATCAAAACCGCCCTCGGGAGGTTGTTTATACTTTTCTTCTGGTTTTCCGGACTAGAATATCTAGTTTCATAGTTCGGGGCCTTAAGTAGACGGAACGCGATAGTTCAGAGTGTGAAGTAGACTTTTTCCAAAAAATCTAAAGTAGATTGGACTATTATATCAAAGGAAATATATCATAGTCCAAATTTGTTTCGGTGTATATAAAATGGACCATCAAACCTATTTTACTTTCTTTGTTTATTTATGATTTTTTTTTCATGAATTGAGTTGGTTCATCGTGGCCGTGTCATACCAAGGCTAATACGTAGTACAAAAGAACGGATGATATTATATCATTCAATTTGACGGTATTAGACAATTATGGACCAACTCATCTTAATTAAAGTTCTTCTTTTATAAAAAAAAACTTATCTTAAAGCTATCTCCCAAATCAAACCATTTTAATTTAAGAAATGGCCATTAATTTTGACTGATGATGATGATAGGATACTAACATGTGATGATTTCAAATTGAGTACCATTAAATCTCCTAAAAGTTTGCTCGTCAAAAGCGACGCATGGTTAGTCTGTAGTAAAAAAAAGTACTCCGCAAAGCACGGTCTTTCGAGATAGAAAAGGTAATTATACTTCTAGAAGCCGGGCAAATTGCTTAAAAAAGTCCTTTCTTTTGCCGCGGTAATTCTGAGCAAGTTTAAAAACGGTTCTTTATTTTTACCCACTCAATTTTCGTGCCGATGATGTTTATTCTCCGTCCTTTTTTTCTCTATCGCCGTATTGTACCAGCCGTACGTGCAATTTTGTGTGTGGAAAAAGTAAATGTCTTTTATTAATTACTTGAAATGACAACCACTTGGGAAGGCGCCAAACAATCCCGCATTTCACCTCGTTGTATGGAAAACCTTTTTGGAGCAGGACACAGCAGGTGGAATCCGACAATAATTTCTCACGAAATAAAAAAGCAGACGCTTTTAATACTTTATTATCCACTAGTACACTTTTCTGACCATTGAAATCTCGCGTAACAACGTGTGGATGAAGTAGCAGTACATATATATGGATGCTAAATATAAATTTTTTATAGCGTAAATTGTATCACGGGTATATGAAATTGGCATAGATTCTCGTTTAGTTACATGATCTTTAAAACCGAATATTGCTATATATGAGATTGGATTTTTGTTTCTAACAGAACTAAAGTGGGTTTTCCATAACAATTTTGATGATGTGACTACCACATCACACATGTGGCCACAAAAAGATAATTTACTGCCATGTAGATGTAGGTACTCTATGTGGTATTTTTAATTCCTTTTCGTTGATTTTTAAAATTAGAGCCCACCTATCATCATCTTTATCCTTTTTCCCCACTTCATCTCTTATTCTCCCTCATTTCTATCTCGAAACGAGTAGTCCTTGGGAGCTAGCTTGCCGTCGGTGTTGCCCTTGGTCTTACGTCGCCATGGACAGAGGTGGATGGGACGATAAGAGCAGAGAAAGATAGAGAGCACCACAGAGGCGGCAACTCGGCTGTGGCATCGTCCTCTACCATGGCTCCCTCGCCGAGCTCGCCGCCAAGGCATGGGCTAAGCACCACGTCGAGGATCTAGGAGGGGAGGCGATTGGGGCATCCGTGCCGACATGGCAAGCATCACAGCATCATCACCGGCGCGGCGTCCAGCTGTGCTGCCCAACTCGTCGATCTCGTCACGACGTCTAGATCATGTGATGAAAATAGAGCGGTGACACCTTCCTTGCCATGACAAGTCATTCGATGGAAGCTCGCCGCACCACCAACCAACACCTTGCGCCTCGGCAGTGATGAAGAGCTGCTTCTTCGTCCCGTCAGTTGGGAGATCGTCAAGCGCCAACACACCCCCCATGTAAGAGGGTTATCTGCGTTGGCACCAACCCCGCCTCGTGTTGCTCTTCCCGAAATGAGGAGCAAAGTCGGCGGCCGCGCCTTTGCCGTTGCCACAGTAGCAACTGCCTTCTTACACAGGTGTTGAGCACGCTGCTGGCCACGCCTCTACTACCACCGCCACAACAACAACCTCCATGATGTAGCTGCTGAGCACACTGCACGCCACCGCAATTCTCATGAACCGCAATTCCCATGGACCGGATTGGTCCGAATCTCTCCTTGCTTGGATTGATATTGGACGGTCATTCGATTTGGTGGTTTGGGAGTTGGGGAATGGGATGGAAATGGGAGCCGGATTCATTGGAAATAACCGAAAAGGACGAAGAGAAGGAAGTGGGAAGATAGAGAAAAAAAAAGATAGAGAAGAGAATAGGAAAAGGAGGTGACACACGTGTGCGGTGTGGTGATGTGTCATGCTGACTTGGAGTGCCATATCGCCAAACGACCCTGTAGGAATCACTTTACACCAAAACTATACCAAAACACAACTTTATGTATGCAATTACATGGTTCTGAAAATCATGTATCTGATCGAAAATACATGCCAACTTTCTGGACCTATCTTTACAATTTATTTTTTAATGCTAGAACTAAATATAAACTTTTGTATCTCCTGAGCAAAATGCTTTGGTTCCTCCAACCGACCTGGAAGCACTCTCAGAGCACCGGACACCGGTCACAAAGAACAATTTCAGCCTCCGGAAGGTCAAATGGAAATTCAGCCTAGCTTGGCCGTTTGGATGGGAGTAGCCAAACAACTATCGCTCTGCTGCAGCCTAATAAAGCCTACAAGGCTACAACCAAGCACGATCGCAGTCGCTGTTGCGTACGTACGGCCGCGCAGGCAGGGGCAGCGCCGACGGCCGCACACGTCTGTGGCTGCGTGTCAGCAGCGCGTGTGTGGGCTAGGCGCACGCGGCTGCGGCCCTGCGTGACCTGCGCCTGCATGGCCGACATGCGGTGCCTGCAGCCTGCCGGCTGCGAGCCCAGGCCCGCGCCTACCTTTTCCATAAAATTTTAGAAATTACAAATAGCGATAATGCCGACGGTGTCTCCAGCCATCCGTTGCAATCCCCCTTATCTATGGATTTAGATCCTCTGCAGTTACTACACTCTACTGTGGTCGCTGAGATTGCATCCCTAATCTATGTACCATCCCGACCTATCTCCCGGCTAGCACCAGCAGTCTTCCACCAATCTCTGATACTGTAACATACATAGAGGAACCGTTGAAGAAATGAATAAACAAGACATCGATAATAATTTAATAAAGACAAATTCTTGGGTACAAGATCCTGTCCAGACGGGATCAGTCCCCGCGCACCACGTGGCACCCCGCGCCCAGCTTCCTCTTCCCCGCGTGCGCTGTGCAAAGGAGGAAGAAGGGAGGAGGAAGGAGGAAGAAGGAGGAGGGAGGAAGAAGAAGAAGAAGGCCTACCTCGCCGCCGTCGAGCTCGCTTTTGCCGCCATTGGCCTCGCTGCCGGTGTTCGGGTTAGGGTTCGGGGTGGGGTTTGGGTTTAGATTTGGGCCGGGAAGGCGGCGGCGAGGCAGTGGCGCCACCGAGCCGAGGGAGGGCGGCGGTCGGGCGGCGGTGGAGAACCGCACCTCGCCCTCGAGTTTCTGATGTGGCGATGGAAGCGGTGAGAGGTGAAGGCTGCGGAGCGCCGACAATGATGATCTGCCGTCGGCGGAGCGGAGGAAGGAGGCTGGGCGGGGAGGTCCGTGGAGCACCAGCGGTGTGGAGAAAACGATCTGCAATGGGCGTGGTATGCGGGGTGCTAGTGCATGGGGAAGAGGCGGGGGCGTAGTGTGCAAGAGGAGGGGAGGGATCTCGTCGGGATCCATTGGGACGGGATCCCGTTGGTAGTCCCCCTTTAATAAAAGCGATATAGCGAGACTGTTGGAATGCTCTACGACCATGGCTCCTCTTTCTCTGCATACCGTCTCCACGACTTGAGTGCTCCTTCCGTTGCTTCCTTTTCAATCCCCAAAACCTTGGCGGCGGCTAGGGATGGCAAAAATACCCATGAGTTCGGGTACCCATGACCCGATGGGCATGGGTATGGGTCTCAACCTATACCCATGGGTTTTTCGGGTTCGGGTATCCACGGGTTTCGGGTTCGGGTTCGGGTATGGGTTTCATTCTGTACCCATGGTGTAACACCCCAAAATTTGCCAGCTTTGAAAATTCATTCAAACTAGGATTTAAATTCAAATATCAAAGTATTAAAAATCGCTAGAATTCAAAAACTCTAGTCAAAATAGTTGAAATTCATCGGACCTTTGGTGGGCTTCTCTTGGGCCAAGCTTGGGCGAATCTCATTCAACCCACCTCTCTCGATTCACTGTCTCTCTCCACCTTACAGCCGCTCGCCCCATCCTCTGCTTCATGATCGGCCGCTTCACCCAGTGCTCCACCTCACGTAGGGGCCCAATAGCCGTTTGTGAAGGAGTTCCTACACACAGTCGCCACCGCTTAAGCCCGTCTTGTTGGCGTCGTGGGTCCCGCCTCCACCGCCCGAGCTACTATAAAAGACCTAAACCGAAACAACGTTTCACGGTTTCCTTGATTGCGTCACAACCTAGCCTCTACTACTCGTCCAACATGTTCGCAAGGTGCCTCTGAGCTTGCTTACAGACGCTTACGAGCCGGAATCCTTGTGCGGTGGAATCGCTCGCCGTAGTTGATCTCGTCCATTCGATCGTGACGAGCTCTTCGACCACGATGCGTCATTTCCGATTCCTTCCGGTGTAGCATCCTCATCTTCTCGGTCATTTCCCTCAATAAATTTGGCGATGCCCAGGATGATCGGTTTTCATTAGCACCATTCCTCGGGTCATTTCCCAATAAATTTGGCGGATTCAGGGATTGCCTTCCTTTCGGGGCCCTGTTGGGTCGTTATAAGCGTCAAAATAAGGCCAATGTAATTGCCCAAATTGAGCCTTAATTAAAAACCATATTTGCCCGGTTTGGACGAACTAGCGGCCCCACACGGTTTAGGCAGGGACATCTGGAAATAAGTCACCCACAATCGAGTATTCTAGTGGGAGTGAGATCCGGGCAATTTCCCGGTTTACGCGGCGAGAAGGTAATAATGAGGTCAATTCGTCTATTACCGAAAAAAGGTGTCGCGGGGGATCATCCCCTTTCGTCCAGAAGGTGGAACTGGCGGTTCCCTCCGGTGTAATGCCGTTGGAATCGGGGTTTCCACTGGTTGCTTTATTTTCGGATTCCCGGTGGCTGAACCCTGGCTTGGGTTGCCCTTATCGTGCAGTGGCCATTTTAGGTTATATAACAATTAAGTAAAAAGAAATTTTTATTGATTACCAGAACGAAACCGGAAAATTAAAAAATTGAAAATTTAAACAAGATGCCTTAGAAGAGGCCAAATATAAAAGAAATTAAGATATTTATTTTATATAAAATAAAGGATTTGGAATTTGATTACACCCAGGTTGTTTAATTTCTTCCGCAAATAACCTCACCTTAATAATTTATTTAAATGTAATTATGATTATTACTTTCAGGGATGTCCGGGAGAATATCAGGAATACCAAATTTGAAACCAACAAGTTAAACTGCCATCTCTACCGTTTATAGATTTTGAATAAGAATCTGGTGAATATTTATATCCTATTTAATAGAAATATATACTTGGTGATAATATGCTTCAAACTTTTTGATATCAATTTAAATCAAATAAATATATTTAGTTTAAGTGTAAACAAACATGCATTTGATTATCGGGTAATTTTTTGGCAAATTAATGAATGCACATTACATATTGATTATGGATTTGTTTGCTGATGATGTGGATGATTAGCGTGCTTATTCGAATTGGAGGCATTATCCAGGTGGTGGCGGAAAGGGTGGATGTGAAAGTATGGGGTGGCCGCAGGAATGAAGTACAACTGTGGAGGAAGGGGGCCTGGATTGGGCCTCATCGAGGGTTATTGCAAGTACCGTGCTTTCTGGTTATCATGTCCCAACCTAGCATGTCCTCGCATGGTGGATAGCGGTTATGGACCAAGGGGAAAAATTCGGCGGTAGCATCGCCTTAAAGGCTATTTCCAAAATTCGATGAAAGGGAGTTTTGCCTGTAATATGGAATGCGCGTGTACATGGGTGGGTATGAACCCATCCGTATCTGGCGATAGTCGGAGTTCGGCACTGCTTAACTAGTGAAGGGGTCTCCGGTTTTGATCCGGAATTGGGAAAGAAGGGGATGGGAGCTGCCTGCTAAGAGAATGAGCAAGTGGCACTTTGGGGAAGGTTACGAGTTAAGATTGATATCTTCCTGATTCTTCGTGTCTGGAAAATGCAGGTTAGCTTATAATTATTTAAGCGCTTCCACACAAAGTACGGATCATCAAAGCTTAATCACATATGCTAAGATGTGTAATTTGGGTGGTTTTCCATCGAATTCTTAATTACAACGTCCCGATGCAGGTTAGCGCCTGGGGAAGCGGACTCTGGCCATAGTCGGAAGTTGCATGCTTCTGGATATCGCAATGTCAGTAGCAGGCCATTTTGGGGCAATTTTTTCTTGTAATTAAACTTTGATGATTAAGTTTGGTATAGCTACTTGAAACCTTTTTAAAAATCTAGTTATTAGTGATATCACAATGATGTTGACATACTTAGGACTAAATTTTTAGAACGGTTCAAAATAATTTTGGTGTGTATAAGCTCGTTTGAAAATTAGTTTGGTCAAATGGTTGTTAACTAATTAAAGATGTTTAATCATTCTGTATAATTGTGAGAATTCGATTTGATGCATTTTACCAATAATTTGAGTCCCTTTTATGAATAATGACCTCAATGTGGGAATGGTTTATCATGTTTAGGAACATTCATTGACTTATATCCATTGAAATATATTTGATTATAGTATTTAACTTCATGCAATTTAATCTTTCTAAAGATAATTGTAATGTAAAGTATTATTTGATTCCAGATGGCTATTTTCTTGGCGAAATTGAATATTAGCTTTAGGACATGCGAGGCATTAACTTTCGAGGTCCTGATACCGGGCTTGTTGGCCATGCCTCATTATTGGCGTCTACTTCTAGGAAATTTGGTCGTATCCTTGTGCCGGTTACATTGGTTGCGTCAGATGCTCGGCCCACTAAGTAAGGAATTATGACGTTTTGAGTGGAACGGTTTGGCACGCAAGGGGTGACGGATCGACTGAGGCGCCATTCTGGAGAGCGGGAAGTGCGGGTATGGGTCAGTATGCGGGTGCCGGTGCTTCCATTCGGGCGATCATTTTGCGTCAGAAGGCGGCATAAGGTCTAGCGGTAGAAGGAGCGATGCGTTTGAGCCGGAAACTCGCTTGTGTACCAAGTCGGAGGCCTGCCTTACGCCCCTCCTTCATGCACACATGCATTGCAGGGAGGACCCTTTGCCTTGGCATGCGTATCATCCGAGAGGCTGGTCCACCCTCCACTGGAAGGGCGCATCCGGGTAATGCCCCCGGCATGAGTCACGTAGGCTCTTACGGGGGGTTGATAGGATCAACACGAGGTCTTGTAAGACCTTGGTGGGAATCGGGTGGAACAAATACTCCCTATTAGAAGTGGTCGGTACGTGATATGAAAGTGTAAGTGGACTTTAAATCGTTAATGTGGTTAATGTCCCTCTATTTTTTTTCATTTTTGTTTGCTATATAAATTGCGTATTGCTCATGATTAGATGGGCCAAAGCCTCTCCACTTTTCGAAATTACCAGAAACGAGAAATGTAGAGTTGCGTCGCCACCATCAGCAACCCTACAATGGGCAGTGCTTTCATACCAAGCCCAAATGTTAGGGCTCTCATGACCAATCAAAGCGGATCGAGCCTCCGGTACAAGCGGGCTCGAGGCGAATTCACGAGACTAAGCCCCAATATTCACACATGCAAACGAGCCAATGGATCAGACGATTGGTGAATACTAATAAAGGAAGTTAACTTTAATAAGGTGTCGACCAAAGACATGGTGCGGCAACCCACAGTTAGATGGTCTTTGCTTTGAGGGTGGGAGAACTATTTAGTAGTTAGGAGTTACGGATTGGAACAAAATGTAGCTTGCTACTTCATCGCGACGACAAGTTAGAAAAGCAAGAGCATCTTGTGAGCAATGTTCTTCTTGAAGATTGAGCAAGTTTCACCATCGATTGAGGAAGAAGCTTTGCGAGGACTCTATTACGTGATATTCCTTGGGATGAATTTGAAAAGGCATTAAATGCAACTCGTCCAAAAGGAGTTATGAGAATGAAGAAGATGGAATTTGAGCTCTGAAACAAGGAACATGTCGATGCGAGTTATTTAACCAAATTTAATCGACTTGCTAGATATGCCCTTGAGATATAATGGATGAAGAAGAAAAGGTGGACAGGTTTATTGAAGGTATGTATCCACCTTTAAGATCGAGATATTCTTCTTTGGATTACAAGGACTTCAATATGCTATCAATAAAGCTATGATTGTGGAAAAGGATCTCGCGATATGGAGATAAGCGAAAAAGATTGACCACTCAAGGAAGTTACGGATCGAGTAGGCGCCTATGCCAAGGCTCCATCTAAAGGCCTTACACCCACAGATTCAGCGGTATTTATCTCGGATCAATCCTCAAGTCAAGGATTTAGTCAAGCCGTAACTTCCCATATAGCGAATAATCCTCAACAAAGGATGATCAATCTTGATTCTGGGTCCCCTAAGCTTTGCTTCAAGTGTATCACTGGTCATTTATAGCAAATTGTCCTAGAATAGGCCGACTCAATTAATCGGCCTCCTCCGTGCTCCTATCCCAGAGGCGTGGAAGAAGTCGCGCAACCATAATCTGCTCCCGACAATCGAATCATGACCAATTACATCATATGAATGTCGTGGCAAGAAGTCACGGAGTTTTAATGGATGCGTTCATTCTCGGGCCTTGACTGTTCAAGTACTTTTTGATTACGGTGCATCTCATACTTTTATAACGAAGAGTGTGTAAGCGGACATGGTTTAGATACATTTCCACTAAATAACGGTATCCATAAGAACCGAAGGATCGGTCTGGTTAATAAAGCTTGTCCTTGGGAAAATATCGTAAAGGAAAGAATAGGCTAATTTTAGCTTCTTAGTTTTACCACCTTGAGGAATAGATGTTATCATTGGAATGGATTGGCTAAAGCATTATCGGGGAGTTCTAGATTGTGCTAGCGGGAAGTACATCTTATTAGGCGAGGAGGATATGATATGAAATGGAAGGTTGATAAGCCTATTATGCGGACCGAGCTATGTGGCACTTGAGGGAGCTCCCATCTCAAGTAGCGATAGTAAAGAGTATCTAGATGTCTTTCGAAGAGCTACCGGGAGTTCCGTGATAGAGGTGAAGATATGGGTTTGCCATAGAGCTAGTGCGACGGCTCAATATATAAGTCCTACTATCGGATGAATCATAGAGCTAGCTTGGAAGAAGCAAGCTGGAAGAGTTGCGAAATCAAGATGATTGTCCAAGTTCGTCTAGGCTGGGGTTACTGACTATGTTAAATCGACAAGAAGGGGAAGTCGAAGATTAGTAGTGGATTATCGAGCTTTTAATGCGTTACCATCAAAAACAAATATCCTTTGACAAGGATTGATGATCTCTTTGATCAACTCAAGGGAGCTAAATGCTTCTCGAAAATTGATCTTAGCTGGTTATCATCAAGTGAAGATGAAGAAGGAAGACATTTCTAAGGCGGCTTTCACCACTAGTGCGGACTTTTTGAGTATTTAGTTATGTCTTTTGGTTTAGCTAATGCTCACTGCTCATTTGTCAACATCATGAACAAAATTCTCATGGAGTTCTTGGACAAGTTAAGTAGTGGTATTTATTGATGATATCTGATATACTCCAAGAATGCAATAGAACATGATGAACACTTGAGATTAGTCTTTGGAAAAATTGAGAGAATATAAACTCTATGCTAAGTTCAATAAGTGTGAGTTACGGATTGAGGGCGTAGGCTTTCTTGGACATATCATTACTGGTAGAAGGAATTAAAGTAGATCCGTCAAAAATAGCCCGATTCTTGGATTGGCACACCTACAAATACCATAAGTCGAAGTTTCTTAGGGTTGGCGGGATATTATCGAAGATTTATTGGATTTCTCAAAATATCAAAACCCATGACTCAGCGCTTAGAAAAGATGTCCCATTCATGCGGCGAAGCTTGTAAGGAGAGTTTCGGAATTGAAGAATAGGTTAACCGAACCCTGTTTGGCTACGACACGATAAAAGTTGAGGTGTATTGTGATGCATCAAGCAAGGTTTGGGATCGTCCTAATGCAAGACCGAAGAGTCATAGCTTATGCATCTCGGCGATTAAGCATGAAGAATTACCAACACATGATTTGGAGTTAGCGGTGGTTCATGCTCGAAAATTTGGAGACATTACGATGGGACGAAATGTGGCGTATATTCGGATCATAAGAGTTTGAAATATGTGTTCACCCATCGAATTTAAATATCGTCAAAGAAGATGGATGGAGTTGATTAAGGATTATGATCTTAATATTGATACCATCGGGTAAAGCAAATGTAGTTGCCGATGCATTAGCGAAAGGCTCAATGTTATCATCTGCAATTATCAAATGCAGTCTCTTCTCAAGGATATGGAAAGGTTTAATCTAAACTTGGTGGAAGAAGGATATATAGCCAACTTGGAATTGCACAACTTTGATGAGTCGGATCAAGGAAATCGTTAGGTCATCCAAGCCTTGAAAGGATTAAAATCGATAAGCAGAACTAAGGGGTAGATTCGACGAGGATGATAATGGAATATTATGGATGCGATCGGATTTTAGTGCGCATGATGAGAACTTAAAGCAAACCATCCTATCGGAGGCCCATAATACACCATACTCTATTCACCACAGGAGTTCAAAGATGTATCATGATCTGAAGTGTCAATTTTGGTGGCCTAGAATGAAGAGATATAGCGGAATACGTGAAGTGTCATAATTGTCAAATGGTTAAAGTGAACATCAACGACCATTTGGACTTACGCAGCCCATCAAAATTCCAGTGGAAATGGGATGAGATCACTATGGATTTTATAGTGGGACTTCCTCGAACTAAATCTGGATTTGATTCTATTTGGGTCATCGTGGATAGATTAACTAAGGTAGCACATTTTCTACGAGTTAAAAGTACTTCATGTGAAAAGTTAGCGAGATCTTTATCGGGCAAGGATTATGATGCGCAGATTGCAAAGGATTATATCGTCGAGGACTCAATTCACTTCTCAATTACGGAATAAGATGCAAAGTGCTCTCGGAACCCATCGAGTTTAATCGCTTTCCACAGACGGATGGTCAATCGAGAGAGTTATTCAAATCATCGAAGATATGCTAAAACTTCTTGTTGGAATTCTCCTGAATGGGAGAAATGGTTACCATATCGAGTTCTCTTATAATAATAGTTATCGGACTAGTCTTGAGATGGCACCATTTGAAGCGCTCTATGGACGAAAATGCGAACACCTTTATATTGGTCCGAGGTAGGAGATGGACAAGTATTAGGCATTAATTCTCTAAAGGAAGCGAAGAAAGGGTCAAGATTATTAGGGAAAAATTGTTGTGAACAGTCTCGACAAAGAGCTATCTTGATGAGCGTCGAAGAGCTATAAATTTCAACTTTGAAGATTATGTGTATTTGAAAGTGTCCCTTTAAGAGGAGGTCAAAGATTTAAGCAAAAGGAAAATTAGCACCTCGGTTTATTGGACCATATAAAATTACGGAGAAAAGGATTAGTAGCGTATCGTCTAATTACCTCAGATTTAGGTGGTGTTCATAATGTCTTTCACGTATCGATTAAGAATACATGACGCGTTGCTGGAAGAAGCGGTGGAATTTTAAGAACCCAATATCTGAAAATCTTACTTATCACTGTATATCGGTGAAAATTATGGATACTATGAATAAGCAAACCAGTGGAAAAGCATCAAAATGTTTAGAGTTCAATGGAGTAATCAGCAAGGTGATCATTCAACTTGGGAATCGGAAGAATATCTTGAACGGAATCTATCGGTCTATTTCTGAATCGCTTCTAAATCTCGAATTAGAGATTTATTTTAAAGGAGTAGGAGCATGTAACACCCCAAAATTTGCGACTTTGAAAATTCATTCAAACTAGGATTTAAATTCAAATATCAAAGTATTAAAAATGCTAGAATTCAAAACTCTAGTCAAAATAGTTGAAATTCATCGGACCTTTGGGTGGGCTTCTCTTGGGCCAAGCTTGGGCGAGATCTCAAACCCCTCCTCATTCACTTGTCTCTCACCGTAAGTTATCCCTATCTGCGATCAACCGCTTTCACGCAGGTGCTCCACCTCACGTGGGCCCAATAATGCCAGTGTGAAGGAGTTCCTACACGATGTGCACTTAAAGCCCGTCTTTGGCGTCGGGGTCCGCCTCACACCGAGCTCTATAAAGACCTAACAGACACGTTTCACGGTTTCCTTGGATTCGTCACAACCTAGCCTCTACTACTGTCCAACATGTATTCATTGTACAGGCTTGCTGACGACGCAACGACCATTGATCCTTGTCGCGAAATCGCTCCAGTAGTTGATCTCGTCCATTCGATCATTGGAGCTCTTGACCACGATGCGTCATTTCCGATTCCTTCGTGTAGCATCCTCATCTTCTGCGGTCATTTCCCTCAATAAATTTGGCGATTGCATCGCGGAGTTGCCTACGCGCCGTTGCCTGTTCGGGACCATCTCAGGAAGTGCAGTCGTCCGATTGATTGAACGCTCCGTCAAACTAAGGCACGAGTAAGCCTCCTCGTATCGCCCGAAACTTGAGCACCCTTCAATCTAGTTAAAACGGATGCATTTGCCGTCGCCGCTTTTGACGAACGCTCATGCGCCCTGCGGGATATCGCCGCCGTGTTTAGGCACGCTGACCATGTCGTAGGACCAATAGCACCGCATCATCGAGCTGAATCCGTAGGTACTGCGCAGCGTGGTGAGATGCCAGTAGCGCCGCTGAGGTTTTTGTGCACGTTGCGCCTGAGTCGCGAAAACGGCGATAGCGTCATCAATGCGTCATCGGTCTCTGTTCACACAAAACGAGTCGGCCGGTGGGTCGAGCGTCGATCCTCCCTCTCCAAGCAGCTGTATTCGCATGAAGGTGAGACAACTGGCAGTAGGCCTCGGTCCGCGTGTCGAGGTAAGTGGGCGCTTCCGGAAATCGGCCTTGCGTCGCCACCAGGAGCGTGCTGGTGGCTTGGGCCTTTGGTCAATGGGCGGCTCGGTCCGGCCTGCAGCACGCTTCTGGCGGGCTTTGCTGCCTGTGGCGTTACTGCAGATTGCTAGGCTCGGCCCATTCTTTGTTCCAACTGATTTTCGGACAATTAATTGTATAACAAATCTGTAAAAGGCCTTATCATTTGTTAAAAATAGCGAGATCACCTAGGAAAATTCCCATAAAATTCTAGAAAATAGTATAGTGACTTCACACACAGGAAAATTATGAAATCAAGATCGGCCTATAGAAGAGACTCTCAACATATTAAAGACATAGATATAGATAATTTCACTTTTCATATAGAATTATACTTAAGGGTATTGTGGTAATTTTGACCCTATCAAACCCGAGGCCCTTAGTTTAGTATTTCCGTTCGCGACCAACATCTAGCCCTACATCTGCATTCATAATTTATTTAGAATATCCGTAATTAGTGATTATTACTCTTAACGAGAGGACCATCCTAGAGGAAAGTATCAGGAAGCTAGCCAAGTACTTGCATCGATCCTCAATGCGAGTTAACACCTAGCTCATTCTCCTACCGTTTTGATAAAGTATTTTGATTGAAATATAAAGTGCATGCTTGCTATGATTTGATAATGCCTACTTGTTAATCATGATAATATCATGTCCATGCGTCCTTGATGAATATGCTTTCAACTTACATGATTCCTTGATATCATGATTGATTATTATCCACATAAAATATAAAATATTTAGACTTTCTAGTCTTGGTAAAAGCCTTAGACATGCTTAGGTCTCTTGACTTAATCGGGTAACCAATCCCTTGCTTGGTAAGCCAAAACTTAGGTGGACATGACACATTACATACCTTGATCATGATGGATTTTGTGTTGCATGATTGAATTCTTGTGGATGGGGTATTATGCGGTGTGTGGATCACGGAAATGTGGATGGGTATTATGCGGTGTGTGGAAGCAGGGAAATGTGGTTGGGGATGATGGAAGAAGGGTGATGGGCGGGGTGGACCCGGAGGATGTGCGATATGCCTATGTAAGAGGCATGCGGGAAGGTGGAACCGGATGGAGTTGGGCTCTGCGGAGGGTGTCCATGCGTGGGCACGGCGGATTACCGTCGGCCATTTCTTGTGTGTTATCAATGGTCCCTCTACACCTAGCAGTGGCCATACGGGCCTGGGATTAGCGGTCTATGGGACCAATGATGCTGTGAAATATATGAGCTCGAGGAGCATCGCCTTAAAGGGCCTAACTAATTGCCAAAATATCACGAGGTAAAGGCGGAGTTTTAGCCTTAGTAATACTAGGTGAATGGATCACTTGACATCAACTTTGGGTGGCGCCGGTGGCCAATTCCATCGTGATCTGGCGATCATTGAGTTGGAGTTAGGTCACTAGTTCATATAAACTTCGGAAGGCGGGGTCCATGCGAGGTTTGCGACGCGGAATGATGGTGGGAGAAAGAAGATGGGATCGGGTGAAAGCGTGCACTGTGGCATAAGAGGAAATGCAGGTGGCAAGGGTGGCACTTGGGTGGAATGGGTTACGAGTTAGAAACTTGATATATTCTTTCCTCGACATCTTTTTGAGATGTTCTTTGAAAACCTGCTAGGTTTAGGCTTTTATATATGTTATTTCAAAAGCGGCATTCCGCAAACAAAGTAACAAACCTCTACTATAAAGCCTTAATCACTATTATGCATTAAGGATGTTATTGTGTGATTATTTATTTTTTTGATAGAATGGATGATAGACTGGGGCCCTGCTCTCTAGGGTGCATGTTATCGGTTCGATGGAGGGTTGGGTTTGAAAAATGGGGAGGGTACATAAGGTTCTTGTTGGGTTATCCACAGGTGGCCAGAGAGGTAGTTCGAGTTAAAATTGGGATGCTTTTGATTGAACTTTTCTCACGTCTATGTTTTATTAGGGAAATATTGAAATTATGTACTTTGATTATCTGGGGTGAGGTTATATAGGCAACAAACATACCTTGATGATGTTATTGTATCCTTGTCTTTACTCCTCATTTTATTAAATGAAGATTGCGTCATGAGGGATCCCGTTTGACTGCATTCCTGCATTGATGTATCATTATACTATTTAGGATCCTTAAGGATTTCTATATTATTTTTTGTTGCATTGGTTTCAGCATCCCTTTGTGTATAATCTATGTTGTATGTCAATGATTTAATTTTTAACTAGCTTTTGACGGTTAAAAGTTGGCCGTTGTATCGGCATCTTACTTAGTATGCAATTATATTTGTAATACCCTTGAGATTGGTTATGTTTTGCTATTGATTGAAGCTTTATAAATTATGATCCATTAAATATCCTCATGTGGTATGTTTTACATGTTTATGGAAATTTTTATGAATTAGATTATTTCTTTCAAATTTGATCAATATTTTTTGTAGAGGAAGATTGGTTAAGGCAGGTCAAGTTTTCAGTGGCAAGAATATCGTTAGGAATGCGAGCATGTTTCGGTCAATATCTTGTTGGGCCTCACGATATGGGCCGATCATTCTCAGATTCATCTCCTGCAGGGAATCTGACAATCATGGATCCACACCAGCAGGGTTTCCAAGGTATTGGGGCCGACGGGGTGACTAAGAGCTCCATCATGGGGGTTTAGTCACTTAAGGTCCCGAGGCTATAATGATTGAAGGCAAGCTGTATAGGGAGAGGGACATAATGCTAAAGCTTGGGATGGTGTAACGGTCTCTTTGGAGCTTGGCATGCAAGCCTTCCATTCTCACTCAAGCCTGCAAACTGTATAAGGCCGGCTGCTACTTGCCCCACTTGAGCCCTTCACGAATAGCTTGAATGGGTCAAGTCTCTTACGAGAGTATGCAAGGGAAAGCAGTTTGATGGTGCGAAACGAATGAAAAAGGTATATTGAATTAGATCCTTAATGGTATCTAACGAATAAATTGGTTAACCTCAATTGT
This sequence comes from Raddia guianensis, assembly GCA_036346415.1. Taxonomy (NCBI): domain Eukaryota; kingdom Viridiplantae; phylum Streptophyta; class Magnoliopsida; order Poales; family Poaceae; genus Raddia; species Raddia guianensis. The sequence continues at coordinate 21,227,607 of CM070543.1, read as the reverse complement.
GAGCTTACCTGGCTTAGCAATTATTTGCCCAATTTCAATGAGAGGCAAGACGTTGATTAAAAGAAGAAAATAAGTGTCGCCAAAACAGGCTTGCAACCACCCAATTTCTTTGCGGGAAATTTTAAGGGTCGGTGACAAAGCCTTGATTCACACAAAAACACGGAACGATTGAGATAAAGTTTAAATAGAGGAAATTGGGCCACGTGATTTCGGATGATGGCATTGTGAGACAAAGTTGAAGAATGAGATGATTAACTCTGAAACAAGGAATGTGAGATTACAATTAATACTGATTCGAAAATGGAGAAAAGTGGGTTTTAGATTATATTTAAAAGGATTTATAAAATAATATGACAATAAAGTAATTGTGAAAGATATTGGAGATAACAAAAATGCCACTAAGGATTGGATAGTGGCGTAAAGGGCCCATTAAAGGAACATTCTTTATCAATCTTCAATAAAGCTATTCAATAGCGAATTAAAAGGAGAATTGCCAATTGCTTAAGGTACGACTGGCTATCAAAGCCTACATAGGCTCATTAGGTCTCCGTTCCCAAAGGAAGCCAACCTAATCTCCCAAGAAATCTGACAAATCAATTGTCGGACGAATTACAAGTTAATGGTGGTTTTAATGCCTTCGCTTTATACGGGCCCTCTTATAAGGGAAGCAGGACAGTAATACTTCAATAAGGTACATAACCGAGGAATCGGGGTAACAGCTTGATTAAATTGAGGATTATTTTAGTTTGGAAACTTTAGATAGATGTAAAGGTTTAAAATTAAAGGTACGTGTAAAACTTATTGGGAGATGTATGAAAAATTGTAAGCTTTGGACCGAAGTATTAGTACCAAGAATAGTAGTATGATTTCAGGTGGAGTTCGAGAGGTAAGATATGATGGGGATAATATGCGGCATAATTACTAGCTATCGAAGAGACTAACGAAGAGAAGATTTTAAGGTAGTTGGGGTTACTGACTATGAAGCAAAGAGAGGATTTATGATATCGATTTATGGTAACAAAACAAACTTGAAAGTTGATTCTTTAACTGGGTACTCTAATGTTTTAATTAAAAGAGAAGAAGAGAATTTAGCGTTTACCAAAATATTTTAGTTATGTTTTGTTATAAGCTCATTTAACTCGAAAATTATCTTCTTTTAAGTAGATTGAAAGAATTCAGGGTTTAACTGTGGATTGAGATTAGTTTGGTTAGAATTAACTCATGTAATTAAAATTTAGTTTGGAGTTTTGGATTATTAGTAAGGAATAAAGAAAAAAAGGACTTGGATTGCCCAAAAATTGGAATATCTTAGGTTAATTAGAGATTTAGGAGGTTTCTAAATTCAAACAAAGGCTAAAAGTGCCTTAAATAATTGAAGATTTTGGGAATAGAATTACTGTTGGCTATCCAAAAAAATTCAATTTGACATACAGTTTGGGAGCTTAACGAAGTCAGTTAGATCGGATTAGAAAGTATTACCCAAATTGGGGGTTCAGTGGAAATTTGAAAAGGGAAGTGGCTAATAACTAAGAGTTTAAAATGGTTACCCAAGATTAAATCAAGAGTTGGAGTGATTGGAATTTAAATTGGAAGGGGTAAATGGTTGGAATAGGAAAAATTTATATCGATAGAAATGGATTTTAAGGTATAGTTTAATTAATGGAAGAAGGTAAAGCCAATGTTGACATTGAATCGAAGGATCTGATATAAGTTTAAAGGTAAAAGTAAGAACTGGGGGATTAAGGAATATAGGAACGGTTTGGCATGATGAGATAAAACATTCAGGAAAACACAATCTAAGGATTAAAGATGTATTGATCGATGAATTTGGGCCTAGAGAATAAAAATCTATTGCCAAGTAAATACATACCAGTCATTTCAAAAGAAATTGGGTAGAAATGATTTATAGTGGGATTGAACTAATTTGATTAGGGCATCGATATTAACAAGGAAATTCCTAATTAAGTACTTGGAAAATGGATTCTATATATTGAATTAAAGGATAATCTAAGACAATTCTTAATTAAATGGAAAGTTGGACCCAAGTTTTCACGAAGGACAATATTATTCAATAGAATGCAAATGCTTGGACATTTTCTTGAGAAGAGGTCTCGAGGTTTATTAAATTATGAGATATCTAAGATGGAATTTGAAGAGGAATGCCTTTATATTAGTAGGAAGTTTGGCAATTTAAAAGGAAAAAGGCATTATAGGAAATGGTGGACAAGTTACAAATCTTAAGAGCGGAAAGGTAAAATTTAAAAATTTTGATTGAAAGGTCCTTAGAGGTCAAGAGTTAACAAGAAATTATGTTTTGAATTTTAAGGAGAAAGTTAAAAGAATTACCTCGTTTGGCATAAATTACGGAAAGAAGTGGTCGGCTGAACTGATTTTGGCTAATTCTAATTTAATTTCGTGAAAAGGTATTGAAACAAACTGAAAATCAAATTTTTCTGAAATAATTATATACAAGGGAAGAAAAATTGGATATGGTTCCAGTGATTTCAATGGATGAGATATTTAGGTAGCGTACCCAAATTTCACTTAAATTCATTAATAATTTAAAAAACCCAAATTTAAATTAAATTCAAAACTATAAATTAAATAGTTTTCTTTCCAGTAATTAACCCCTTCTGTTCTTTCCCACGAATCCCCCACCTCTCCGTTCTCTCCCTGCCTGCCTCCTCCCAGGGCAATAGGGTCCCTCATGGCCCAAGCCGTGGGTTGGCCTTAGCCCTCACCCGAGTCTAGCCTAAAGACTTAAATTTCAAACCTCTACTTCCTCTCTTAAGCCCACTGTTACAAGCCCTTTCTGCCGACGTCGCGCGTGTTGTCCATTGATCTGGAGCTCTTGACCCTGCGTCATTTCGTTCCCGCGTAGCATCCTCATCTTCGGGTCTTTCCCTCAATAAATTTGGCGAGCATCGCGGAGTTGCCTCGCGCCGTTGCCTGTTCGGGACTCGGGATCGCGTCCGGTGATTGAACCGCTCCGTCAAACTAAGGCACGATAAGCCTCCTCGTACGCCCGAAACTTGAGCACCCTTCAATCTAGTTAAAACGATGCATTTCCGCGCTTTTGGCCAACGCTCCCGCGATCGCCGCCGTGTTTGGTGCGACCATTCGTGGACCAATAGCACGCATCGCCGAGGAATCCGGGTAGTGCGCAGCGGTGAGATGCATGCCGGCGGGGTTTTCTGCCGGACGCGATAGCGACAAGCGTACGTCCAACCTCGCTACCGAGCGACCCCCGTCGTCTCCCCAGTAGGTCCTGGTGCGGTCGGGGGGCGGAAGGGCGCCCGGATGCTGGTGGCGGGCTTGTCTTGGGGTGGGCCTGCATTGGCGGCTGGTCCGCTCGCGTTCTGGGTTGGCCTCGTTAAGCGATTTCGGCCATTTTTTAAATAGGCTTAATTGTTAAAAAATACCAAAGGTTCATATTTAAAAATAGGAAAAAACCAAAATTTAGAAAAATTATAAACTAAATATAAAAAGATGCTAAAAGATTCACATATTAAAGAAACTTAGTATTTATTTCCTATAAACCCTTAGTTATTTTGTTTACCCATCACCCACTATTTATATTTTTCCGAATATTACCTTCAAATTTAGAAAAGAAGATGGGATGCGGGTGAAAGCGTGCTCTGTGGCATAAGAGGAAAGTCTGGGTGGCAAGGGTGGCACTTGGGTGGAATGGGTTCTGAGTTAAGAAACTTGATATATTCTTTCCTCGACATCTTTTTGGAGATGTTCTTTTGAAAACCTGCTAGGTTTAGGCTTTTATATATGTTATTTCAAAAACTGGCATTCCTGCAAACAAAGTAACCAAACCTCTACTATAAAGCCTTAATCACTATTATGCATTAAGGATGGTGTTAACTTGCTAGTGCGGTTTGATTGCGCACTAACCCTCGCACACACTCACTCTTTTAGATTACCAAGACCCGGATGAAGGGATTACGCGTGCCATGAGGAAGGCGATCCGCCGATGTCTCGAACAAAGATTAAGCTCTCCTACATCCGGAAGTTGCATGCTTAGTCTAGGATTATCACTAATGTCATAGCGCAGACTTCCGCTTTAAGGGCAATTCTTTTCTTTGTAATATAAACTTTTGTCGATGCAGAATTGCAAGTTTGGTATATGCACTTGGCAATACCCTTTTGTTGTAATACAACTCTTATGTTATTGTATGTGATGATCCCGCTAAGTGATGTGTGCACTAGTATACTGTTCCAGGGACTAGTGCTGTTCCACAGGACGGGTTTCAAAGGTAAGCAGATTTTGGCCCCGTCACATGGGTTACCCAAATTAACACTGACATGTGGGTCCATCATTCTTTTATATATATACAGACATGCACAGTAAAAACACAAAACCCTAGCCGGCTTAGCCCCCCGCCCCCCAACCCCCACAGCCGCCGCCCCTCCACCCCCTTGTCTCGGGCTCTCGGCCTCCACTCCGCCTCCCTTGGCCCGCGCCGCCTTCGCCTCCACCACGCCCGGCCAAGGCCTCCTCGCCTCCACCATGCCGGCGTCGCGCCGCCCCTCCAAAGCCGCCACCGCCGAGCCGCCGCCTCTCTTTCTCCTCCCTCTCCCTCCCGTCCAGCCAGCCATCCTCTCTTCCTCTCCTGTCCTCTCTCTCCACCTTTCGGGTATGGGTTACCCATCGGGTATGGGTACCCGGCGGGTTCGGGTATGGGCGCCATTTTGTACCCGTGAGTGATTTCGGATTCGGGTATGGGTGATGTTTTTGGGTTTTGGGTTCGGGTATGACAGAATTGTATCCGGAGATACCCACCCGATTACCATCCCTAGCGGCGGCTCGCCGACACTCGCCGCGGCTCCTCCGATTGGCTGCCTTTCATGTTGTGACACCCTGCTCGTCGCACTCTCCGAATTGAATCCTAGCCACACCGCTAAGATCTTCACCGTCATGAGCTGCCACGCTAGCTAGGATCTCTGTTGTTTGGAGCTAGCTGCGCGACCTTCTTGGACGAAGCTGCAGCGCCGTGTGGTGGTACACTGCTTTAGCCTTTGCTACGGCCGGATCCGAGCCTCCCTGTCTGGTTCGAAGCAACTAGAAGCAATTGAAGTATAAAGCCTTTTGTTTTGAATGGATTTTGTGTAGCGCCTGCGTGAAAATTGGTTGTACAAAATTTTTGAAATGGAACTGCATCACACACAGTAGTGCTTGGATGAGTTGATTTTTGAAATGGAGTATAGAGCTATGATTTGTATGCAACGTTTCATATTCTAATCTAAAATTAGTACCAGTGCCTTACAGAAATTGGTAATTCTTGGCTGCTCATAGGAAAGCCAAGAAGAAGCATACCATTATATTTCACGGAAGTGAGAAATCCTTGTATGCCAATCTTTATGATGGCAAATTCTGAATTGTGAATAAGCATCCAAGAAAACAAGGAATTTTTAAACTTACCTCGGTCCTTGGTCGTGCATTGGGATGTGTGCATAGCATGCCCTCCCTTCTCAAATGGTGTTTTGCATATAAGTTTCTAAAATTCTAAAATGAAACTATCAGGTCCTTCCTCTTTTTCCTCCTCACCTCTCTCTCCTTCCTCCTTCCCTCACCCGGTTGAACTTGCCTATTCTCGATAACATGGTTACCGTCCAGAGTGGCCATGGCCAACGTAGCGACTCCCTTGGGCGCGTGATCGTGTAATTGGGCCATGGTGGTCGTCGGTGACTGTGTCGTCGAGGAGGTGTTGCTCGGCCGGACGAGGGGAAGAGGAGAGAGTGAGAGGAGTAAGAAGGACCGGTTGCATGCTTTGAAAATCTGAGGGGCACTTTTTCCCGAAAAAAAAGCATGCGAGTGAAATGGTGGGTTATGCATGAATCTCGGTGCACGATGAAGGATGCAATAAGCTTGAAAATTTCTTATAGATGGACAAAAGAGCTACTTTCCCGCTGCAAACAACCATGTTTGATTTTGTACGAAGGACCTCTAATTGTTGGCGACGTATCTAGTGTAAATGTCCGTTAGGTGTTAACATGCTAACAACAGATCTAAATCATCAAATCCATGAGGAGCGACCTAGATCTAAATAGGTGAAAGCCCCTTTTCCGTGTTAAACACTTTCACGAAAAATCCCTTGACTTTTTAAGTGGGAAAATAGCTTTCACCTTTCTAAATTTGGGCTGCTCCTCGTAGATCTGATGGCTCAGATCTGTTATTAGCATATTAGCATCAAATAAGCATTTGCACTAAATATATTACCCCAATTGTTTATCCTAAACGTGATTGAAGCTAAAGGCGAATGTAAATTCCTATGGTAGATTGGGAAGAGACTTCGGATGCTGTCAGCATCGTGAAACTAACAAGTAGATGAAGGGATTTTCTGCAGAGGAGAGAGAGGAAAAATAAAGTAAAAAACACTAGCCAGAGAAGAGTGACCGTCAGCAGTGCCCATCTCCAAACCGACCATGTCTATAAACAAAAAGTACTTCATGTGTGTCGACCAATTATAGTTTAGGTTAATCAGTTGACCTTCGTGCTTATAACTAGGATATATGGATAATGAATGCACTGTACATGACACTGATCACAGTGTAGTGTAGGTACTCGCATCTTCTTTTTTTTCTCAAGAAAATGTAGGCAAACAGCTCTTGTTTCACCTTAACAAAACCACTTAGACCCGTTTTAAAGGGAAGGATTGTTCTTAATTCCCACAGAAAATATTTTATTATCAAATTCCTGCGTTCCTAATAGTGTTTTTAGAACAGGGTAAAGTTTGCGAGGCACGTACGCAACAAGCCAACAATATAAATTAGTTGAAAACTTTGGACATGTAACACAACTCACAGCGTGCAATGTACTGTGAATTGTGATTGGCAGCCGCGTAGATGTACAAATGGCAAAGCTTGCATACAACCTGAAGCCGTGTTATTAGAAGCTTCTGTGTCCGTTGCTGATTAAGTTTGATGGAAGCATATACCGTCAAGAGTGCTCCACTTGCACTAAGAAAATTGTGCACTTTGGTCTCTTTCCCCGTGCTTACATCCCTCTTTACGTAAGAGAGTAGTTCATAAAGACAATTGCGATGCTGTTAGTTTTATCACAGATCAACCGTTTGTGGTACTAGCTACCATCAACAGAGTACCTCGTTTTTTGTATTTGCCGCTGTTGAAATTTATACATGCCCTTTGTCCAGTTTTATTAAAAAAATTTAGTGTAAATATACACAAAAAAAAATATAAGTCATGCTTAAAGTATCACTAATGATAAAAAAAATAACAAATAAATGATACTTAAATATTTTTTTGAATAAGACGAATGCTCAAAGAATATATTTAAAAGTCGACGGTGATAAATAGAAAAGAACGGAATGAATACAAGTTTTGGGTTTAAGGGAGAACTTTTCCATCTTTTAGGATCCGTGTAAGCTACGGGGTCAAAAAAAATGTCTAAAAGAAAAATAATTGATCATTTTTGTTCTCGTTTTGGACCTTTTCACCAATTCGTCAAATCGACGTACCAGAGGTGAAAGTGCAATCAATTTTTAAATGGAGCAGTTAAGATGGTGGTTAACTGTGATACTTTTTAAAGGAACCTTAACTGTGATACTTAAGGTGGAAATAACCATTGTTTCGAGTAGAAAAAAGGGACAGTTTTAAACACAAGAGTTGCACATATATCTAGAAAAACGACGCAATTAATTCAGGCGGTCAAGAATTCAATCCATACGTTAAGATCGGTTTTATACACCTAGCATGTACAATGGTTGATGGTTGAGATAGCAGTTGTCTTTAACTATTGTCATGGTAGAGATGGTTGCACATTTTTATAGGTAATTTGTTCACATAGAAATATTTTTAATTCTTGTGTAGAGTCGACTATTGCTTTCGAGACATCTCAAATATTTATGCATGCCCTCTCTCCTCCACAACACCACATATCCTACATAGCAAATCTTAGAGATGGCTTAGAAACTATTGAGGTGTACAGCAGACGTAAAAGTACATGTTCTTAGGATCTTAAATAACCATCTCTTAGATACATATAATGATAAAGACATCAGTTGTCTCTAACCATTGCCATGCCATATATATAACATTGGAGACAACTCATGTAATGATGGAAATGATTCATGTTTTGTTAATAGTTTGCTTACACATTAAATTTCTTAAATTTTATGTAGAGTCGACTCTTACATTAAAGATGACTCAATTTTATATGCACATCATTTCTTCTCCGCATCATCATCTATTCTACATGGCAAGCCCTATAAATAGTTTAAAGATAGCTGACATGTACCCTTGTACATGCTCTAAAAATGATTCAAATATTGTGATTGTCTCAAACACAAATATCACAAAAATTTAAAATATCACTTAATTTAGAATTAAATAATATTATTTGGGTTACTAAATATATTCTACCGGAGAGTAGCGAGTTGTATGAATACGACTGTATAGTGCTAACTAGCTGAGAACCCCGTGCATTTGCACGGGATAGCATAGGTGAAGCTATGAATTATGATAAAATCAACAAACTGTGTAAATAATAATAATTTTAGGAAAAAACATCTTGGAGAGGCAGAAGTTAAACTCACATGAAAACAAAATGGGAGCGACGGCCTGATGGGGTGGTGGATGTAGGATTGGACAACTCAGGGCATCGTGCGAACAATGTAACACTAAAATAGTGCCGTACATCTTCACAAATATAGATAAGGAATATTCCGTAAATAAAACGAGAGTGACTCCTTGATGGGGCGGTGGATGCAGGATCGGACGACTCAACACATCATACGAACAATGTAACAGTAAAACAGTGCCATACATCTCCACAAATATAGATAAGGATGTATTCGGGAGTGTTTATTCTTCTACCGATGGGCAAATCGGTTGAAAATTTGGTGGAAGTGGACTTTGGTAAAGAAAATATAATGGCATATTTTCATCCAACCGACTCAACTTTTGTAATATTCTTTTTTCAAAATAATCAACTTGCAGCGACATAAATCTTATCAACTATTTTGCAGGCATCTGCAAAGCGAAGAATGGTGTTGGTGATTTTTGACCCACCAAGGGTCCACAATCTCCTCTATCCCACGTTGTTGTCACGATGTTAGGGTTCAAGGAGGGACGAGATCTTTTTTTTTTTTTTTTTACAGATGACTATGAAAATAGTCATTCCAAAATTGAACCAATAATGTTCCATGCTATCAAACACAAAAAAATAGATAAAATCACTGGATGCCCCAAAAAGTCACACATTTAGAGGTGACCAAATGGACCAAACCAAGTCGCACCAACCGGTCGACCCAGACAAACTGTTCAGCGAATCGGTCCAGCCCGGTTCGCTTCATCGAACCGAACCTGGGACGAGACCTCGACCCTTATATTGGTTAATATAGTGACGGGTGGATCTAGTTTGTTTCGGCCCGGTTCGGTTTGCCATTGTAGCAAGCATATTTACCTAAAAATATATATTTATATGTCTATCCTATTCTCCCTCCAGTTTCATAATACTTGATGTTTTAGGTTGTCCTAAGTCAAAGTTTTAAAACTTTATCTACAAAACTCTTTTAAACTATTTGAATTGCGTACATAAAAACAGTACATATAAATTCATCTTGAAAAATACTATCACAATATTATATTTTTGTGGATTTTGTAGATATATTTTATTAGTAATTGATAGTCAAAGTTGTATTTCGAAAACCGTATCAATGTCCAAGGTGACAAGTATTATGTAACTGAAGGAAGTATAATTTATAATTTATTTATTCATTTTATAACACATATTTATTAAGTATAATAATAATTTTATTTATTTTTAATATTTTTTGGCAATAATGGGTCAACTCATTTTAAACCGAGCCACCTCGATTCTGTTTGATTCACATTGGGTGTGTTTGGTTGTCGTTTGAGGCGGGCCGAGCGTGGCTGTGCTAGCCTGTCTCACCCTCTCACCACAGCCAGGCTCTGGCGGTGCAGGGCACCTTGTTTGGTTGCCCCTACATCACCGAGCCTTAGTCGCACGTCCGACCGTTTGGTTACCTGCATGCCGCCGTCGGATCCATCGCCCCCGAGGGTCGTCGTCGCCGAATCCGCCGCCCCCGAGCTGCGCCGCCTCCACCACTACTAGCTGGCCTCGCACACACACGACTAGGGGTGGAGACGAGCTCGTTTTGAGCTTTTTCTAAAATTGACACAGATTGATTATATATGATTTTAGCTATTTTTGGAGGGGTAATTTTGCAATCAAGTTTTTGAGCCAAGCCGAGCTAAGTGCATTTGAAATTTGACTAAAATCGAGTAATTTTAATGTTAGAACAATATAGAATTGAATCGGGTGTAATTTGAAATCAGACCCAAAATTCAAAAATGAGTTTTTTTTGTCCGGTCCTACACATGGCACTGTGCTAGCCAGGTTGTGGAAAAACGGTCACGCTAACCGTTTCCTGGAGCTAGGTCCACATAGTGTTTTTCATGAGCAGAGCCTGGTTCCAGAGCGAGCACGGGCAATCAATCACTGGTTGCTTGCACGTGATGAACCTGATCAACGCATTACGAGCAACTAAACTCGCTCAGTACGAATCATGCTTGGGCTGAGTATACGGCAATGAGTCCATTGGACCCGGTTTGTACAGTAAACTAGTCGGAGCTAGACCGACATAGTTCATTCATAGACCCCTCCGCACAACTACAAGTACCGAACTGAGGGGAAAAACTGATCTAAACCAAACCATACCGAATCAAACGTGCTCCACACAAGTTGTCCACTTCCGCGAGTCAGCGATTCCGATTCCCTTTAGTCCTTGTTCTTTTCAGGTTAGTGTAGCGTAGCATTTCACTTTAGCAAAAAATATCTTTTTTATATAGCCTATTTGGTGTAATAATTTGTAATGATTTTTCTCAGGTTTTTTAGTAGTCCTCTTAAAGATTTTAAAACTATTTTAAATTAATTTTTATAATATTTAAAACTTTTTTTAAAAAAAATCTCAAATTTTGTTACCATAAAATGTTACGCTACGCTGATCTGAAATACAAAGGCCTTAGAGCATCCCAACAGCCCCTCTAATCCACCCCTAAAACAGTATTCATGGGTGGGATAGGGAGGCTGGGGATGCTCACTCGTAGGAAGCAGCGGCAGGAAAAAAAAAAAAGATTCCCAAGGCAAACACACAAAAAAAAAAAAAGAATCCCGGGACAAATTCCCAAGCTGCTGCTCCGTGAATTCACCTGAAACCAACGGGCTCCAGTTCCCCCTGGAAAAAAGGCCCCCGAATCGCCACCGCCCCACCATAAAGCGCACGGCGGCACGCTCGCGGGTACACACGCGCGTAGCCACCTTCCTTCCTTCTCCGCGGAGTCCAGTCCAGGCTCCCACCGAAGCGTCCTTCTTCTCCTCCTCCCTCGTCTTCCTCGCAGCTTCTCCTCCCTCCTCGGCGGCGGGGGAAGCACGCCGGCGAGCGAGCGCGGGGGAGCAGGCGGGTTCCGCGCGAGGTGGTTGTCTCGGCGGGATCCAATTCGTCCCGTCGGGGCGAGAGACGCGAGGGCGGCTTCGGATCGGTTCTCCGGGTGGGAGGAGCTAGATGAACTGGGGCGCCTGGGGATCTCACCCAGGCGAGACCGGGGGCCGCGGAGAGTGAAAGCGGCTGCCCGCCAGTGGATCCGCGTGGCCTCGGGCAAGTGGTGCCTCCTCCCGGCGGCCGGCGGGGCGGATCGGGTGGGGGTGAGAGGAGGCTGGGAGAAGGTGTGGCATTGAGGAGAGCGATCGGAGATGGTGAGCGGCCACATCTTCCACTGCCGGAAGAACTCATGGCCGCCGGAGGAGTATGTCGGCCGGAGCGCCCTGCAGCTGGTGAGAGGAGCTCGCGTCTCGATCCCCGCGAGCCTATTCCCTTATGTGTTTTTTGGTGCCCCGTCTTGGTTGTTGTGGTGTTGCAGTACGCGGGTGTGATGTGATGCGGTGGTTGGTGTTCGATTTTTGCAGTTAGATTTTGACGGCGGGGCGCCGCCGGAGCAGGCATGGCGCCGGCGGCTGAACAGCCACGCCAACATACTCAAGGAGTTCAGCGTTACCTTCATGGAGGCAATGAGGATGGTACGCTTCAGGGGATGGGTTCTGTGTGACGGTTGTTTATGGAGTTCGGTGTCTATCACCGTGGTTCGGTGTTTTTCTGATTTTACATCTAATTTTGGGTTGCCCAATGCAAAAAATTCAGATGAGTCTTGGGCTGAGGCTGTGGTCGTATGTGCGCGAGGAGGCTTCTCATGGAAGGGTAACATTGGATAGCCTTTGACCATGTTCATGTCAAATTACATATGGATTGGAACGCTGTGTTTTGACAGAATGAGGTCTATTGCTGTGCCTGCAGAAAGCTCCGATTGATCCGTTCACAAAAGAGAGCTGTAAGCCCTCAGCTTCTCAGGGTGTACCGCTTGGTGGTATGGGGTGCGTCCACCTGAACCCCTTCTTGGTGCCTTTGGTCGTATTTTTTTATGTTTACATCATGGAGGGTTTATTTTTGATATCAGTAGATTGCAAAAACTTTTTCAGGAGTGGTAGCATTTCGAGAGGTTTCAGGGGAGAGTTCAAGAATTGGCACATCATTCCTGGTCTATGTGAGAATTCGCCGGTCATGGAGAACCAGTTTTCTGTAATTCTTTCATCTTATCTTGCTTCTACTGATTAAATAACTTCAGTTTATATTGAGAGCTTCCTACCAAGTGTCATAGTTTAGACTTTAGACCCTTGTTTCAGTGAGTGTCCTTCAGAGCTGCATTTATACTTGTGCTGTTGCTGCTGTGCGTAAGTGTGAAATTGTGAGCTGTTAATAAGCTTATTTGGAGAATTTTTAAGATAAGATGACATTACATTGCTAAGCTGGCTGCTGTCACATTTTTCATAGATTAATTACTGATAGTTTGGAATTGTCGTTTTCTTTCTCACTGTTGTATATTTGTTAGTAAATTGTTGTCAATTTTTGCTTGTCATATTTTCTCACAGGCAAATGTACACTAACTGTAGTTTATTTTATAAAAATTTTAAAACTTAATCCTTTTTTCTTTGGTGCTCTATTGCCAATGGTATTGTATTGTTTTGTCCCACAATTAAGGTTCGAGGCATGAACAGCTACTATACATTATGCTCTTGTAGATATTTGTATCACGTGATGGGGGGAACAAAAAGTACTCATCAGTACTGGCACCTGGACACCATGAAGGTTTAAAGTAAGTAAATAGTCTGCTTTATTTGATTTAGACCTGATAGCCTGTGAGGATAGTATGCTTCTTTGCAAAGATCTTCACTTCAGCAAGTAGATAGTACACTTGTTTGGAAGGCCTACGCGGAGCCCAAATGTAAACTCTTCGCGTGGACTCTTAGCCATGGAGGTCTCAACACGGCGGATGTGCTCGCCAAAAAGGGGTGGCCTGCCCAACAATTGTGTTGTCTATGCAACCTAGCGGTGGAAACGCAGGATCATCTCTTCAAGGAATGCACCTACACCGTGGAAGTTTGGAACCTCTCCTTTGCGCCGCTTTTGACCCCGGCGGTCGCATTGTGGGATTGGTGGGACCGTATGCATTCCAGGCTTACCCCAAAGCCTCGTAAGGAGCTAAATGGGAAGATGATCTATACACTTTGGAACATTTGGAAGGAACGCAACCGTCGTATTTTTCACCAAACTTCACAACCACCGACGCTTACGGCACAAGACGCAGCCGCTGACTTCTTGCTGTGGCGTTCATCGCCAATAGATCCAGGCTAGATTAGGGCAGAGGGCCCCTGCCCCTCCCCCACCACTTGTAATTATGACCATCTTTTTTCTATCTATTAATGGATCGGCGGAACTCCCGCCCCTTTTCCCTCAAAAAGCAAGTAGATTAGTAATTTTCCTCGGTTTTTTTTGGAATCCAGATTGTCAAAGTTCTTTTATCATTGGTTCAATGGTATCCACATCTGTTCTTTATCTAAGCTATTATAATTCCTTGCCTTCTTGTGATATTTTTTTTGATTTGCCTCGTCTCTTCTTTTCTCTATGCCTTTCTGTAATATATTTGGACAGATAAACACATGTACTCTATGTCGATCAGTTGCATTTAATTTTGTTTCTAATCTGTGATTTCAGACCCAACAACATTGTGCCAAAATTTTAACAAAGTTATGCTAGCTTTCAATACAGGATATAGTCGTTTCAGTTTCTGATAGTTGCTGAAATGTTGTTATGATCAAAGAGTCATATTTTAATAACATAGCTTGCTATATCTATTGCATCACCATCGATTTTTCTCTCATATTTTATGCACTTATTTGATGCCTTTAATGGTTTCAGGAAATATAGTGACTCTGGAATTTCGTCATGGGACTGGAACTTGAGCGGTCAACATTCTACCTATCATGCGTTGTTTCCAAGGGCATGGACTGTTTATGATGGTATGGCATTGTGGAGCTATGGAATACCCCATGCATATTGTACTTTTATTCCAACAGTTGTTCTTATTTTATTTGGGAAATTGGGCATATAGATGATGTGTTGATTGTAGAATGAATAGACCTCCCATTGTGAACTTGTTAAAGCATTTTTTGATGAGCTGACCCAATGTTACACTGAAGAATTATAAAATTTCCAATGAATGCAGGTGAGCCAGATCCAGACCTTAAAATCTCATGTCGCCAGATATCACCATTCATTCCTCATGATTACAAAGAAAGCAGTCTCCCGACATCTGTGTTTGTGTACACTGTAAGTAACTTATATTTATGCTAAGCTGGCAATTGTAGTAGTTAGTATTCTTTCCGTGACTTCTTACATCATCTCAGATGTCATTTTCAGCACAAAATTTATGTTTGATTTGATAAAAAAGCATGTCACGTTAGAGCCACTATTCTCAAAGTTTTGGGAGATGTCATTCGCTTATTGATAAATGAATTTCACCAATATTGGATATGTGAAGTTGTGAATGCCTGCTGAATTTTGTATACGTTTTACACATGGATACATTCTTAAAATAATTATGTTTTTTGATAAAATAAATTTACTTGACCATTATTTTGTTCTGTTGATTATAGCTAGTGAACACTGGGAGAGACCGTGCAAAAGTAAGCCTGTTAATGACGTGGGCGGTAAGGTTCTGCTCACTTTTGGTTGTTGGCCATATCACATAATATTTCACATACCAGTTTTATAC